>OZ014502.1:19052176-19531835 GCA_963966045.1 Xestobium rufovillosum | reverse complement strand
GTACTACGAGATTCGAGATCTTATATTATGGAATGCTACCCCAAATATATCGTTGGGCTTGGAACATCCATAGATGTCGACATACTTTCCTGCTCTACCAGCAGTAGAGTATGTATGTTAGAAGTTTTTCAATATTGCATGTTTCGAATGTGCATGGGAAACCGTAGACCACTGGTTTCGTCCTTTTGGGACGAAACGGTTTCCCATGCACATTCGAAACATGCAATATTGAAAACTTCTAACATACATAATCTCTGCTGGTAGAGCAGGAGAGTACGTAGACATCTATGGATGTTACAAGCCCAACGATATGTTTGGGGTAGCATTCCATATAAGATCTCGTCGAGATAAACACCTTAACTTCGTTTGACTTGCAAATATTTCTCCCCGATCTCCGGTGAATTTCTATTTACTCCAGCGTTTATCGGAATCGAATGAAAGTCGTTCCATTGGCGAATCCGCGCGACGCGCCTTTCTAAACTCTAATTATTATTTTATACGCTTCGTCAGTTTTTTCTACTTAGAATGTATCTTCCACTTCTTTGCATTTGTTATTAATCCACTGTTCTTTGGCTTTCCTACATTTTCGAATAATTTCCCACTTGACCGCCTTGTACCTTTGTTTCCCTCCTTCGTCTATCCTATTTTTATATTTTCGCCTCTCGTCTAATGGAGTCACAATACCATTTGTTATCCGGGGTTTTCTACTTTCATTCTACAGGGTGTCCTAACATTAGGGTGCCAGACTTCTACACCTAAAAACACAAGAAAAAGTTCATATAAACATATCTCGAGAAATGCTTTATATAGAAGATACAGGGTGTTGAAAGTGCGATCATGAAGATGTTTTTTATAAATATTTTCGTCGGTTTTAGAGATAACTAAATCAAATTTTGGACAACTTCAGAACTTTTTACATTTCTTAAGAAAGATAGGTGGGTAAAATTGGACGGGGGGGGGGGTGGCTGGATCTTCCCGAGCAATAACCAGTCCAGCACGGTTTTGCATTGAAGAAAATGGAAATAATTTCGAGCAGTTATTGTCACCATTCGGTTTTAATTATTAATTTGTGTACAATATTAAATTGGTAGTCAACGCCAGTTTTGTATTTCATGGCTAAATTATTGAATTTTACCATTGGTATCGTTAGTAAAATAATTTTTAAACCGATTTTATTCAGAAACGGTGCATCCTATGGGAAGAAGACAAGTGGACATTTTTTAGTGAAAGGTGTTTAAATTTTCACATTTTGGCTTCAAATTTGGAAAAAGTCTTCACATAAAAAGTTGGGGTAATTTTTTCCCAGATCCCCCCAATTTTACCCACCCCTGAATAATCTTAAAACATAATTTTCGGACTAACTTATGAAATGTAAAAAGTTTAGTAGTTGTCTAAAATTAGATTCAGTTATCTTTAAAAGTAATGAAACTATTTATAAAAAACCATCTTCCATGGCCGCACCTTCAACACCCTGTAGCTTCTATATAACACATTTCCGAGGCATGTTTATATGAACTTTTTCTCGTGTCTTTGGGTGTAGAACCTACTGTTAAAGTCTGGCACCCTAATTTTGTGACCCAATATACAGTGCCTTTTTTTATCAATGCACCATATGTATTTACATGTTATAGACTTTGTCTAGTGTTAATGGATTTTCTACTGGGAATTTCAAAATTATTTTTGGCACAATTCAGTTTACATAATTTATGACCTTTTCTGATTATTTGTAAAATTTAAGAAGTTTAAATTTCGCAATAAAAGGAAAATATCAAAAAATTATAGCCCATATTATAAAACTGTTTTACGTTGTAGTAGGCTACTCTACTGATTACCAAATAAATAGGTACCGCAAATCTGTCACTTTATTTTACATCTTATAACCAGAAAAAGTAATTAATTTCTGTTGTAATACGACAGAAGAAAAAGTGATCATTGGTATTGCTCGTTAGGTACAGCAATTCTGCCATTTCACGACTTATTATCAAAAACTTCTTATGTTAGAGATAAGTAATAATTAACTTTTTAAATCGGTATTTATTGGTAAATCTTGAACAATATAAAACTAAAACGAAATATTACTTAAATAATAAAGCTTTGATATTATCCAATTAAATGTTCAAACTGTTTGCCATAAGCCGCTAAACAGTACCCTAGTCTATCTCGAAGATTTCTTTTCACATTTTGTAATAATTGTCTTGCACTAATTTTATTTGAAACTTACTTAGTTTATTCGATTCATCAAATCCTGTAAATCTTGTGGTCTGTCTCTTACATTATCATACACTTTTGTGGCGAGATAGTCCCAATAAAAGAAATCTAGGGGGCTCAAGTCTGGACTTCTGGCTGGCCACTTTAAAGGTCCGTAACGACCAATCCATTCATTTGGAAATTGCATATTTAAAAAATTGGTTATTTCTCGAGTGCTATGCGGTGGAGCCCCGTCATGCTGGAATATTATTCTTCCATTCACTGCCATTCTATCTAAAGCTGGCAGAATTCTTTCTTAACAATGCAAGGTATTTGGCACTATTTAATGACCCATCAATAATAAATGGACCAACAATATGGTTTCCCAAAATTCCCGCCCACACATTAACCTTTTGAGGCCATTGCGTGTGTGTTTCTTGGAAAACGGATTTTCTCGCGCCCATATTCTTGTATTTTGATGGTTCACAGTTCCGTTGAGTAAAAATGTTTTCTCGTCAGAAAATAGAATACGATTCTGAACATTTGGATTTTCGTTTACTCTGTTCATCCAGTATTCACAGAATTCCATTCGTGGAAAGAAATCTCTTTCCAATAGGTGATGTGAGTTACGTATTTTGTAGCTCTTGAATTTTTCCTCTTTTAATGCTTTGTAGCAACTACTTTTTGAAACTTGAAACATATTTGATAATATCTTCAAACTAGTGGAAGGTCTTCCTCAATTGCCAAACAAACATTTTGTTTCAGATCGTCAGTCACAACACGGTTTCCTCTTTTCTTGTTTTTATTATGTTGCGTATTCAAACATCCGTGCGTAATAAACTGATTGTACAATTTTAAAATTGTTGTTGTTTTATTTGGTATAGGACGATTTGGATACTCCGCCGCAAAGTGATCACGTACCTCTCTACTCGATAGACCTCTGATATACCCAGTAACCATTTTTACCTTTTCTGCAGTAGTATAAACTGCCATTTTCTCGTTTTAATACTCGTTCGGCTTAAAAGTGACAGATTTGTAATTATTCAAGTACCTCCTAGATTATTGCTTGTCAGGGAACACGGCCTACTAACTTAAAAATTATTTCATTGGAATGAGCTATTAATTATCGCCCGTAGTTGCTCTTTATTGTAAACAATTTCACTTTTTACATTTGCAAAACTATCAGAAAATGTCAGAAATAATGTAAACTTGAAGTGTGCTAAAAATCATTTTGAAATTCCCAGTAGAAAAACCATTAACACGAGACAAAGTCTAAAGTATGTAGATACATACGGTGCATTGATAAAAAAAAGGCGTGGTATGTAGGTACTAGGCCGCACAGAAAGACAGGTCGGCATATAGCGCTTTCTCTCTCACCACCTACGTCATGCCGACCGACCGAGCTAGTCCTAGGCTGCGCTGCAGAAACACCAAGAAACATATCGCGCGGTGCAGAAGTTTATACTTTATAACAGTTAAAAATGCCGTCTCGGTGCTGTGTTCCAGGATGCAATAATAATTATGACAAAACAAAAAAAGTCGTCGGTAATATATCGGTATTTTTATTTCTAAAAGAAGCCGAAAGAAGAGATCTTTGGCTTAAACGTATTAATCGGGAGAATTTTGTTGTTACTGAACACTCCGCTGTTTGTAGAGACCATTTTGAAGAAAAATTTATAATACGAGAAGATAGTGTGACCAGACCAGATGGATCTGTTTTAACTCTTCCTAGAAAGAAACTCAAGCTTTCAACTGATGCATTTCCATCGAAATTTCCCAATCAGCCCAAATATTTGTCGATTAAGCTTCCACCAAACAGAAGGGATCTTAGTGATAGAGCGGCTGCCATAGAACTAGTCAAGAAAGAAAAAGAAAACCAAAAGGAAGCCACTTTAAAAGCCAAGATATTATTTGTGATTATTTAGATTTAATGGACAAAAGCAAAACAAGTAAGTATTTTGATTCGAATTTTGTATCTTCATTGTTAAATGACAAAAATTCTTTGTACCTATTAAAACATTATCTTGATAATGGTATACCTGGACAATTGTTAAACATGGTTTAGTTTTTCTACTCTTAATGTTTTCTTTTCATCGTTTATTATTATTATTAATGTTATTATTATTATTATTATTATTATTATTATTATTATTATTATTATTAATATAATATGCATATACAATCATATTGAAAGTCTTGGACAATTGTTAAATATTCCGCTATACTTCGTTTTACTTTTCCTTCTTGACCTTTGCTTTAATATTACATATTTTTAAAAATCCATAAATTTTTAAACATGCTTGTGTATATCATCAAGAATTTATTTTTATTTAAATTACATCATCTCACAAGATGTAAAATATTTTCTATAATAATTAGGTATGTGTTCCGTTATTTTACTGAGAGTTTATATTTTATTTCGAATAAATGCCAAATAAAATGTTATTACTATTTGTGTTTTATTGTTTTTCATCTTAGCACTACATTAAAATATCATAACATTACGACTTTAACCGTAAAGGTGACAGATTCACCAAAATTATGTTTAAAACAACATTAAAACGTATAAAAACATTAAGCGCTCCATATCAACCTGTGTAAAAATCGGTCGGTTCTCGTGACGTCACCTGAGCCGCCTGCTGGCCTGTCTTTCTGTGCGGCCTAGGTAGGTATATATGCAGTGTTCCACAATTATGCCGACAAACTTGGAGTGGTTGTAAAGGCCACCAAAACAATCGATTTTGGTCAATGAACCCATGGTCTGAAATGTGCCGTTCTAGCACTAGGATAAAAAAATAAATTTAAGGGAAACATTATTTATTATAAACATTTAAAGGACTTGCTCAAAATGGGCCTCATTTTGTGCATTACACAGGTTTGTGTAAATCTCAATCCCATTTATAAACATATCTGCCGACCTTTTGTTCAATGCACATGGCAATGAAGCGACCGATTCGAAAAACGAAACGACAAAGTGAAATATGTGCGTAATAGCTTTAGAATATAATGGCCATAGATAATAGTTTCTTCCTTAATTTTGATAGTTTCGAAGCCCCTCCATCCTTTGCGAAAAATGTCTACGACACAGAAGGATTTTGTCTCTCGCACCTCAATACGGAATTTTACAATCAGGCTTTAAGGCTTTGTTGATAACAAAATTTGCTGTAGAGAATTCCCGAACTCATCTTTCGTTTCATTTTATTATGCATTCATAGAATCTCAATCACATTTATAAACATATATGACGACCTTTTGTTCAATGCACATGGCAATGAAGCGACCGATTCTAAAAACTTACTTTTCTATCCTGAACTAGCCTACGCATTTCCTTAAAAGTAGGACATCCTACATCCCCAAATATTTGAGAGTATTAGTCTAATATGATCATATCGCCACCTATAAAAATAAAAATAAATAAACCAAAAAATCGTTTTTATTAAAAATTGATTGCTTGCAAGTTACTTTGCCCCCCCCCTACTCAAAATTCTGGCTACGCCCTTGCAGTTGCTTCTTTTTGTTAAACGCAACTCGACCCTGCACTATTGTTTGTTTTATATTTTTACAGTGCTCCTATCCGCGAATCTGAGCATGTTAATAGTCTGAGCACGTTATAATAGTCTGACCATGTAGGTACATTATTAATCCCTGAGGCTGTTCTGTCCTTAACAATATTAATCGCATCTTCGATATATAACTTGATAACTAGAGGTGACAACGTACATCCCTGCCTCACTACCTTCCGGATATCTACTTCTCTTCGTTCCTACTCAAATTCTATAACTGCCGTTTGCTCTTTATAGAGATTATACATGATGATGAAAAAATGTTTAAAAAAATCTTAATTGTTAATTTACTGAGTGAGCAAGGGGGGAAATGACAAACCCATATTCTTTATTTTTTAGAATTTTGAAGGATAATATCATTTTCCATAAAGAATTATGTATCCTATAAGACTCTGTGCAAAAAAGAATGCTTGCAGCGTCTAATTTACGTGTAATTTTAATTTTGAAAATCTAAATCTTTTTATCGGTATTCGGTATGATTTGAAAATGCGTTTGGCAACGATGGTATGATATGATATGATCTGACGTTTTGTGTTAATTTATTTTGACCTGCCATTTTGAAGTTTTCACTTAATTTTGTTATAAATTTATACCAATCGTGAATATGCAGACATGCTTCTGATACTGGACGAATGCCATAATAACGGGAATGAAGCTGAAAGAGTTTACGCGCAAAGGTACCCCAGTAGAAGACACCCTTAGAAACAGTGGAAACAATGGACTTTTTTCAAAGCGATTTACCAGTCACTGTACACATGTTGCCAAATTTACCTTTTAGTTTCTTGCTCATAACTATAAAACAAAAGCAGCTAGAATTTTTTATCATTTTTCCCAAACTGCATTTGGGGTCCCCTACAGCAGCTGTAAAGGAAATCCGCCATTTTGGAATCACCCTGTATTTTATTCTTCTGCCCCCAATAGTTCATCCCTACCTTTCTGAGCACTTCGTACATCTTCCCCGATTTTACGTTGTTGAAGCATTTTTCTAAATCTACAAATTCTATTTAGACGGTCTTTTCTATTTTTTTTTATTATTCGTAAACCTAGAATGGCCTCGCGTGTTCTTCTATTTCGTCTAAATCCGAAATGATCTCTTATTTTTTCTTCCTCCCTTTACCCCATGCATCTTTGGCCAATTGTAGTTAATATAGTTAATATTATTAAAGCGTGAAATGTTTAACTGATAGTTCTAAAACTTTTTCTCGAACTCATCGAGCGAATCAGAGTCTTAGTTTCTCGAGGTGAAGATGTCTCCTACCGTTTCGTTTTTTAAAAATCTTAAATTTAAGATTAGCCTTCATAACCACTATGTTGTGATCACAATCTATATCTACTCCGGGATAGCTTCTGAAGTCTCTAACTTGACTTCTAAATCTTTGCCTGCAGTTTGTGAACAATTTATTATTAATACAGTCTACTTACGGTACTGAAGGAGTTTCTTTCACTCTGCAAAACGGATTATTACAATCAGGTTTTACGATTTTCTTGATACAAAATTTGCTGTAGAGAAAACTCCCGAAGTCGTCATTGGTAAAGGTTTTCATTTTATTGTGTATTCGCCGAATTTCAATCACATTTTTTATAAACACATCTGACGACCCTTTGTTCAATGCACATGGCAATGAAGCGACCGATTCTAAAAACGAAGAACAAAGTGAAATATGCGCGTAATGGAATATATGGTCATATATAACGGCCTCTTCCTTAATTTTGATAATTTCGAAGCTGTTCTATTCTTTGCAAAAAATTATTAAGGCAGTCTACGACACGGAAGGATTTTGTCTCTCACATTTCAACACGGATTTTTACAATCAGGTTTTCAGGCTTTATTGATACAAGATTTGATGTAGAGAATTCCCGAAGTCGTCTTTCGTAAAACTGGTTTCATTTTAATATTATGCATTCATATAATCTCAATCGCATTTATAAACATATCTGACGACCGTTATGTTCAATGCACATAGCAATTAAGCGACCGATTCTAAAAACATACTTTTCTATCCTGAACTAGCCTGCGCATTTCGTTAAAAGTAGGACATCCTACATCCTCAAATATTTGAGAGTATTAGTCTAATTTGATCCTGCCGCCACCTCTTGTTATTCATATCTCTGACTCTAAGTATGTCGCGAACTCTTCCTTCGTATCTCAGAAGGTGTCCTACCAACCTACCATCCCATCTCTCCTATTCTTTATTGTCTTCCATACCCTTCGCTTTTCCCAACTCCTTCTAATACCTCTCTATTGTTAATCGTATCTATCCACTTTATCTTCATTATGCGTCTGTAGAACCACATTTCAAAAGCTCATACTCTTTTTCGGTTTTTCAATCCACTTCTCAAATTGCCCAAGTGTCGCACCAGTACTATTCCGTACTCCATACATACGTCTTTAAGAGTCTCTTCCGAGTTTCTACATTAACCGTTCCCGAGCATTACAGTTGCTTCTTTTTGTTAAACGCAACTCGACCCTGCACTATTCCTTGTTTTATATATTTAGTGATCCTATCCGCGAATCTGAGCATGTTAATAGTCTGGCCCTGTACATTTTTCCCTGAGGCTGTACTGCCCTTAACAATATTAATCGCATTTTCGATATATTAGTTGAAAACTAGAGGCGACAAAACACACATCCCTGTCTCCCCCTTCCGGTTATCTACTTCTCTTCGTTCCTGCTCAGATTCTATGTCTGACGTTTGCTCTTTGTAGAGATTACGTATTATTCTTCTGTCCCAATAGTTCAACCCCACCTTTCTGAGTACATCAAACATCTTCCCCCATTTTACGTTGTGGAAGGCTTTTTCTAAATCAACAAATCCTATTTAGACGCTCTTTCTCTTTTCAATTCTTTTTTCTATAGTTACTCGTAAAGCTAGATTGGCCTCTATTTCGTCTAAATCAGAGATGATCTAATATTTCCTTCCTCCCTTTCCTCTATGCATAATTCTAGTTAAAATTATTGACGCGTGGAAAGTTTAACTGAAATTTTCTCACTTATCCGCGCCTCTCCTTCTTGGCAATGCGACTGTGATGTTCCTTTTGGAACCTTTTGAAATCTCGCCTGTCTCGTATTTACGGCTAACTAGTTTAAATAAACGCTCTCTTACATCTTGGCATGCACGCTGTAAAATTTCTGCACCTGGTGCTTTATCGTTTCTTAACCTTTCTGATGTTAGCTCAAACCCTGCCCTTATTCTAGGACAGCCTAGGCTATCCTCCCTCGACACTGAATTCCTTTTCTAATATAATGAATTAATAAGTTACTCTGCGTGTTACCAACGTAACAATTTATTATAGTATTTGAAGATTTAAAAAAATCTTGTCATCAGAAAATGTTTACATAAAGTAAAATCGTAAACAAAAAGTGAACGAAGAAAATATTGACTACATTTTCTAATATATCTCCTAGTTCTTGTCCCGCATAAGATTTTCCCAAATATTCCTTCCACTTATCCGCCTTTTCCTCTATTCCGATTAGGATGTCACCTGCCTCATTTTTAATGTTCTTGGTGCTAGATCCAGTTTCTCAGATATTTCTCCTAATTATTTTATACGCTTCGTCCGTTTTCCTACTTCGAACTTATCTTCCACTTTTATGATTTTGTTATCAATCCACCGTTCTTCCGCTTTCCTACATTTCCGAATAATATCCTCCTTGACCGCCTTATACCCTTGCTTCCCTACTTCGTCTAACCTATTTTCGCCTCTCGTCTATGAGAGTCACAATATCCTTTTTATCCGGGGCTTTCTACTTCCATTCTGTTTGTGACCCAGTATATATCTAGCTGCAGAATACAAAATAATTTTAACGCAATGCCTTTCTGCCTCTACGTCCCTAACAATAATCTCATCGGCGTCCTTTAGTATTTCGTTAGTTTTTTTCTCGAACTCATCGCGCGAATCAGTCTTTTGATTTCTCGAGGTGGAGGTGTCTCCTACCGTTTCGATTTTTAAAAATCTTAAATTTAAGATTAGCCTTCATAACCACTATGTTGTGATCACCATCTATATCTACTCCTGGATAGCTTCTACAGTCTCTATAACTTGATTTCTAAATCTTTGCCTTTGGTAAAGGTTTTTTCATTTTATTGTGCATTCGCTGAATTTCAATCACATTTATAAACACATCTGACGACCTCTCGTTCAATGCACATGGCATTGAAGCGACCGATTCTAAAAACGAAGAACAAAGTGAAATATGCGCGTAATAGCTTAAGAATATATAGTCATAGATAATGGCTTCTTCCTTAATTTTGATCATTTCGAAGCTGTTCTATCATTTGCGAACAATTATTAAGGAAGTCTACAACACTAAAGGATTTTGTTTCTCATTTCAACACGGGTTTTTACAATCAGGCTTTCATGCTTTGTTGATACAAGGTTTGCTGTAGAGAATTCCAGAAGTCGTCTTTCGTAAAGCTGGTTTCATTTTAACATTATGCATTCATATTTCATATAATCTCAATTGCAATTATAAACATATCTGATCACCTTTATGTTCAATGCAGAGCAATTAAGCGACCGATTCTAAAAACATACTTTTCTACCCTGAACTAGCCTGCGCATTTCGTTAAAAGTAGAACATCCTACATCCCCAAATAATTGAAAGTATTAGTCTAATTTGATCCTGCCGCCACCTCTTGTTATTCATATCTCTGACTCTTGTATGTCGCGAACTCTTCCTTCGTATCTCAGAAGGTGCCCTACCGACCAACCATCCCATCTCTCCTATTCTTTATTGTCTTCCATACCCTTCGCTTTTCCCCAACTCCTTCTAACACCTCCCTATATATTGTTAACCGTACCTATCCACAGTATTTTCATTATGCGTTTGTAGAACCACATTTCAAATGCTCATACTCTTTTTCGGTTTCGATCCACTTCTCAAATTGCCCAAGTTTCACACCAGTACTATTCCGTACTCCATACATACATCTTTAAGAGTCTCTTCCGAGTTTTTACATTAACCGTTCCTGAGCATTACAGTTGCTTCTTTTTGTTAAACGCAACTCGAACTGGCCGCCGGATATGTTTACAAGTGTGATTGAGAATCTATGAATGTGTAAAATTAAACAAGAGAATTCTCTACCGAGAATATGGTATTAGCAATGTTTCAAAGAGTAATGTAAACAATCAATATTCAAATATAAAAGAAAAAATTCTTCAGTTTCGTTTATAAATTTGATTGGGAATCTAGGGGAGCATCATTAAAATGAAAAGTTTTAAAGAAGCATTGCGGCTTTGGAAATTCCCTGCGACAAATCTTGTATCAACAAAATCTTAAAGGGAAAGATTAAATCCTTAAGGGTTGTAGACTATGTTAATAATTCTTGGAAAATATCAAATTCTGAAGTATCAGATTCTTTCATTTTGCTTATTGTTTTCAGAATCGGTCCCTTCCATTGCCTTGTGCACTGAACAAAAGGTCGTCATATTTGCTTATAAATGTGATGAAAATCTATTTTTACGGAAAACGTCAAAAAACATGGCTTTAGCGACTCTATGAACGACACTAACTGTCAATTTTTATGTGGTTAGCAATCAGGAGTGGGAAAAAGTTTTTTTACTGACAAGTGTAAAATTTTTTACTGATTTAGAAACGAAATAATCTACGCCTTTGTTGCCTAACAACACCATGATGTAACATTAGTTAAAATTTGAGCTCATAAACTACAATGCAAATTAATAATCTGACAAATCTTGATTTGACACGAATAGAAAAACAAAACTCTTAACTGAAATGAAAGGATCTGTCCATAAAGCGTGTAATGTTTATGAACTCATATCCTAATTATTTTTCTTTAATGTTGGCGAATTATAAACCTATAAGAATACTTTTTTATTAGCTGTCATGGCCCTCCTCATTTACAAAAAAACGAAATATACTAGAAATTACGTTCGAACCAAGCAGGGCGTATTTCCAAAGTACCGAATTGAAATTCCGAAATTTTCAGCCAAGCATACCTCCTGTAACATCAATCTTGGGACACACTGTATATCTAGCTAAAGAATCTAAACTAATTGTAATGCAATTACTTTCTGCCTCTACGTCCCTAACAGTATTCTTATCCGCGCCCTTTAGTATTTCGTTAGTCTTTTTCCCGAACTCCTCATGCGAATCACAGTCTAGTTAAGCTACTACGTATTTTGTACTTAAATACTTAATATTTTGCCTTTTGTTTTTAGAATCGGTCGCTTCATTGCGATGTGCATTGAATAAACGGTCGCCAGATATGTTTATAAATGTGATTGAGAATCATTGATTGCGTAATAAAATTAAACAAGTTTTACGAATGACGGCTTCCGGAATCGTCTATAAAATATTAGATAATAAAAATCATTATTTATGACCATAGAATATTAAATTCCGTTATGCTTGCACTTATTTCATTTTGCTTTTATTTTTAGAATCGGTCGCTTCATTGCCCAGTTCATTGAACAACTGGTCGCCGGATATGTTTACAAGTGAGATTGAGAATCTATGAATGTGTGATAAAATTAAACAAGAAAATCCTCTACAGAGAATATGGTATTGTATTAGCAATGTTTCAAAGAGTAATGTAAACAATCAATATTCTAATATAAAAGGCAAAATTCTTCAGTTTCGTTTATAAATTTGATTGGGAACCTAGGGGAGCATCATTAAAATGATAAGTTTTAATGAAGAATTGCGGCTTTGGAAATTCCCTGCGACAAATCTTGTATCAACAAAATCTTAAAGTGAAAGATTTAATCCTTAAGGGTTGTAGACTATGTTAATAATTCTTGGAAAATATCAAATTCTAAAGTATTAGATTCTCTCATTTTTCTTATTGTTTTCAGAATCGGTCACTTCCATTGCCTTGTGCACTGAACAAAAGGTCGTCATATTTGCTTTTAAATATGATGAAAATCTATTTTTTTGGAAAACGTCAAAAACATGGCTTTAGCGACTCTATGAACGACACTGTCAATTTTTATGTACGCCTTTGTTGCCTAACGATACCATGATGTAACATTAGTTAAAATTTGAACTCATAAACTACAATGTAAATTAATAATCTGACAAATCTTGATTTGACACGGATAGAAAAGCAAAACTCTTAACTGAAATGAAAGGATCTGTCCATAAAGCGTGTAATGTTTATGAACTCATATCCTAATTATTTTTCTGTATTAATGAAGCGATCCCGCATTTCCATCTGAGAAAAAAGGTTTCATCAAAGTAGCCGGATATGCCTGAATATTTGCACGTCGGCATAATTCAACATTCCGAACCACTTTTCTTAATAACATGTTGACGAATTATAAACCGATAAGAATACTTTTTCATTAGCTGTCATGGCCCTTCTCATTTACAAAAAAACGAAATAAATATACTAGAAATTAGGTTCGAACCAAGCAGGGCGTATTTCCAAAGTACCGAATTGAAATTCCGAAATTTTCAGCCAAGCATACCTCTTGTAACATCAATCCTGGGACACACTGTATATCTAGCTAAAGAATCTAAACTAATTTTAATGCAATTCCATTCTGCCTCTACTTGCCTAACAGTATCTATTCTTATCCGCGCCCTTTAGTATTCCGTTAGTCTTTCTCCCGAACTCCTCGCGCGAATCACAGTCTAGTTAAGCTATTCCGTATTTTGTACATACTTAATATTTTGCCTTTTGTTTTTAGAATCGGTCGCTTCATTGCGATGTGCATTGAATAAACGGTCGTCAGATATGTTTATAAATGTGATTGAGAATCATTAATTGCATAATAAAATAAAGGCAGTTTTACGAATGACGGCTTCCGGAATCCTTTACAAAATATTAATAAAAATCATTATTTATAACCATAAAATATTAAATTAAGTTATCCTTGCACCTACATATTTCATTTTGCTTTTTATTTTTAGAATCGGTCGCTTCAATGCCTAGTTCATTGAACAACTGGTCGCCAGATATGTTTACAAGTGTGATTGAGAATCTATGAATATGTGATAAAATTAAACAAGGGAATTCTCTACAGAGAATATGGTATTAGCAATTTTTCAAAGATTAATGTATACAATCAATATTCAAATATAAAAGACAAGATTCTTCAGTTTCGTTTATAAATTTGAATAGGAATCTAGGGGAGCACCATTAAAACGAAGTTTTAATGAATAATTGCGTCTTTGTAAATTTCCTTCGACAATTTTTGTATCATCAAAATCTTAAAGCCTTATTGTAATAATCCGTATTGAAAAGTGAAAGATTAAATATCTAAGGGTTGTAGACTATCTTAATAATTCTTGGAAAATATCAAATTCTAAAGTATCAGATTCTTTCATTTTGCTTATCGTTTTCAGAATCGGTCACTTCCATTGTCTTGTGCACTGAACAAAAGGTCGTCATATTTGCTTATAAAAAATGTGATGAAAATCTATTTTTGATGGCAAACGTCAAAATACATGGCTCTAGCGGCTCTATGAACGGCACTAAACTGTAATTTTTTATGTGGTTAGCAACCAGGGGCCAGAAAAGTTTTTTTACTGACATGTCTGTAAAATTTTTTTTACTGGTTAGAAACGCCTTAAATAGATTGCTTCTATTAGTTAAATTGCAATATAAACTATATAATTATATATTTAAGTTTGTATAATAAAAATAATAATAACATTAACATCGACTTTACTGCCCAAGAATATAGGTACATATTTCAAATTAAATGTTTTGTATTATTTAAGTTATATATTAAATGTATCTTCTCATTCTTTTAACAAATCTAAGGACCTTTTATTCAAATCACAGAGCATTATAGCGACCGATTCTGAGAAATAATAAAACTGAGCAGGCTTATCAGAATTTGAAATTTTGGGGTTACAATTTCCCGGGTAATTTTCTCTGTACAGTACGTTTCTCCTTATTTCTGAACTGAAGCCGGCTGTTTTGCAAAGTGTCAAAGTTTGTGAAGACTGCCTGCAGCATGAGAATCGGTCGCGACAATGTTATACTCACTAAATAAAAGTCGCCAGATTTGTTTGGAAATCAGTGTAGAGAGATTATGAATACAAATTTTAAATAAAACTACTTTAATTTCTAGGACTAGGTATCATGCATTACAATTTTACATTCAGATAGAGATAAGGTCAAATAAAATTAACAATGTGAAGTTTATATCTGACAATCAGCCAATTTGCACGTAATTATATCCTTTAAAGATAAATACATATTTTACATAAGTAGCGTCCACATGCTCCAATATAGATTTCTACAATAAGAGGAGTTGAAAAGTATTTTTGATATTTCGCCATCTATTGATTACAATTTTACTTGGAAAAAGTGTGTAAACAGAAAAATAATTCGCCATCTGTATTCTACACTCTGGAATCATTTCTCGCACTCCGGTCGTCAGAATGATGTGTTTACAAACCGGCGCTCTCTAAAAATATTTTTTTAATTTAATACTATTTAAATCGATTTAAAAATTGCGAAAAAATTACTGAAGGTGTTGGATATATTCAATAACATGCCAGAAGTCGCAAACATTCAAAATTTTTGTTTTTGCTTTCAAAAATGACAAAAAACCGAAGTTGCATCCGGCGACCGCGAGTGCGGTCGCCGGACTGCAAAATCGGCGCCAGAAGGTAGCGTGCGCGAACACAAAAGTCGCCGGAAGTATGCAGTTACCTACACACACACACACACATACATACGGACGGAAATGTGCCCCCTTGTCAAAAAGTCTTAGAATGACCTGAAACGTCCACATTTGATGAAAAAACACCATGGTCAAAAAACGACTATCACAATAGCTACCTAGCTCGGCTAGGAAGCTAATTATTCCGAGAAAACGGAACTTGATTACTAAAGTACAAATTTCAGAGCTTCTCAACTTAGTGCTGAATCGAGCTCTGAACTATATGACATCACAGTGACTTTGACGGGAAGTAGATAATTCGCGTTTTATTAGTAAGTACCTAGTCTAAATGTATACGTTAGCTATCCAGATGTCACTTACGACTTTTGCATAGCCTTGTTTACTACTAACTTGCTTGCTGTTTTGACATCTGAATCTGAAGTGAAAGCTAAAATGATTCGTGTTTTAGTCGGTTCTAGGAGTTAGGCGGAAAAGCTTTTTTAAACTGTTTGATAATGACCGTAATCTATGTTATTAAGGTTAAATTGTGCGCGAGCGGAAACCCCTATTTGAAAAATCGGTAGTTTGGGAGCGATTAAACAATTATTTGTCGTAAATTGGAACTTTTATCAAGACGTAATGCCTAGCGTAATGCATTAGGATGGTATTTATTACGATGTTCAAAGAAAAAATGCCACAAATTTAATTAGTGTTCAGTTGCCAATTTAGAAACTAAACTGCGGGTTGGACGCGTGCCCTACCCTTTCCCATCACCGAACGTAGAACATCTTTCATCCCCAACATCTGCGAACATGAATCTAATATGGTGCTACAACTACCTCCTTTTATTCTTAGTGACTCAAAATGTCTGACCATCCTATCTTTATATTCCATATTTCTCTTTTCCCCAGCACTTTCCTAATGCCTCAGTATTGCTAACCCTTTCCATTAACGATATCTTCAACATGGGTTTGCAGCACCACCTCGAGCACCACATTTCAACACTTCTAACCGGATTTCGGAATTCCTCTACTTCCTCTTCTACTTACAAACGTTAAAATCTTAAAAAGGTGATGGACAGTCTGTGAAAATTGAATACACACCACAGATCAGAGTTACCTATATGTAAATAAATAGAAGAACAGTCCCTTCCACCTGCGCGTTGAAAAATGACCCAACACCTAAACAAGGAGAAATAATTTTAACTGTTGCGGTGAAGCGGAGCAAGCGCGCTGCATTTGCCACAAAAATGGAACTTCTTCTCCGAAAGAAATAAAATAGGTACTTACAATTTTTGATTAAATGATCTGCCTGCTGCCTCCAAACATGTAACATACTTTACAGCCCACCTACTCATCACATATCGAGGGGTTTACCACTAAGGAAATGGTTGGGACAGGGTCAAGAAATAGTATTTCCGAAATAGTGAGAAATGGTGGAAATGGTGCAGAAATACTAGGAAATAGTCTAGAAATAGTATTTTTCTACGATTATAAAGAAACGTACAAGTTTCATATGCGCCATTAATTAAGAAAGTTACATCTTTGTGTACGGATTTTCATTTCCTACGGCCAAATTGTACGGAAATATTCATTTCCTACGGGTTTCATAGGCTACTAAACTGTCATTGAGTCAATATAATTCAATGATTAGCGAATCATATCCAATCATACCTACAGAATCATCCGCCTCTAGGAGGCTTTGTCAGTTTGACAAAACATCACTGTCACTTTGCAAGTCGCCATAAATACAGTCAATTTGTACATGAAAACACTATTCTTAAGTAGAAGTAAATATGAATAGCGATAGTGACAATGAAAAAATATTAAATTTAACACCGCCAGGTATCACAGAAATGACGAAGGTAAACTGTTTAAATTTAGATAGGTACATACTTCCACAAACACCAAAGAATAAATACGAAAATTCGTACAGAAATTTCATGGATTGGCGCAAAGACCAGCACATACATTCATTTTCGGAGAATACTTTATTAGCATATTTCGGAGAAATGTCGAAAAAATTTAAGTCCATCACTCTCTGGAGCCAATAGTCAATGTTAAATGTTGAGTAAATGAATGAAGATATGTCTAAATGTAACAAATTAAAAGCTTTTCTGAAAAGGCAGTGGGATGGTATCAACCTAAAAAGCAAAAATTTTTACAGCAGAAGAAATAAACAAATTTATCAAAGAAGTTCCTGATAATGAATATTTGCTAACAAATGTTTTGAAATGTTTTTTAAATTTTTTAAAATAAGTAAATAAAGTAATCGTAGAAAAAGTATAGTGTACAACTCGCGCGAAATGACACTTTCCCACTCGTAGGCACATGAATTTTGTAGCACTCGCTTCGCTCGTGCTACAAACTATTCATGTGCCTGCTCGTGGGAAATGAGTATCATTTCGCGCTTGTTATACAATATACTATTCTTACTCAGAAATAGAAGGAAATACCCAGGAAATGGTAAAGAAATGGTGGAAATATTCAAAGAAATACTGGAAATAGTCTGAGAAATACTGGAAATACTCAGGGAAATACTGGAAATAGTAAGGGAAATACTCTCGGAAATACCTAGGAAATACCGGAAATAGTCGACCAATATGTATAAAACTTTCCGCTCTCTCTTCGCGCCAAACGTACTAGTATCAGTACAAACGTTGGACGGTAGGCCGGTTTCGTTCTCCACTGCGCAGAAGCAAATATGAGGCCACAGTAGACGGCCAATAGCGCGACTTCGACTTGACTCAATTGTCAATTGTATATGTAATAAGTTTCTTCTGTAGCAACAGGGAGTGGTAGGGTGATGCGAGCATTCAAAGCAAGTAAAAAAATCGAGTAAAAAATGGTGTGAACTTTATACCGTTGACTGATTATCAATAATCTATCAACGTTTATACCTACAAGTATTCCTGAATTTATTATTTAATGTAAATTGATAGTTGCCATCCTATTTTAAACTCTGAAAAATATTTGTAAATATCCCCGCAAATTCATACAAAAACGGATAACAATTTTTGGAAGTGAAGAGCTTTTTAAGTGGAGGTTTTAACGATAGGCTTTTATATTATTTTAGTTATGTGTGCTTTGCTCAGCAAAATATTTTAGGTATACCGCAAGGTATACTGTCATTTTTATTCGCATTTTTATGCAATTTGTGGATCTATAATTAAGAAATAGCAGTGGATTTCAAAAGGGAACCACGAACCACAGTATTTAGATCTCGATTTAGATCAAAAGGGCTTAAGCGAGGGCTAAAGAGCTTAAAGCTCAGCCCAACAACTACGAGAATGAAGAAGAAGAAGGGACTAGAAGCATTAAAACTCGCACTGACATGCCTGAACTTTTCTTTGCGAGTTTCTTGGGCTTCCGAAATTTGTTTGACGGTTCAAGTTTACACATGAGAGCGAAGACACAGGGTGATACATAAATGAGATACCCACCTTTGATATTTTTTGAAACAACTGTTTTTCGGCAATTCCGGGATATTACTGCGAAATATCGATAATTTATTGTAAGATTTTTTCAGTTCTAATGGTAACAACAGTTATTGGGGAAACATATTACGATGGGTAGGTACGCAAGATCCGAGACAAGATCGATGCGGGGTGAATTAAACTAAGCTCGAAATTGAGGGGTAATATCGAAGGTAATATAACTACCGTGTCCAAGACCTTGTCACATTATTATATTTGGAATCTTTCAAATGTTGGAACTCTTGGGAGCGAATATGAACCTCGATATAAACGAATAATGTTGAATTGACAAATTCGGTTTTGATTGATTAAAGTTATGTTAATATCTCGGGACTATTTGCCCCGATTTGCCGACTTTTCAGTATCCATTTTGGTCATCTAAAATTGTCGGTATTTAGCTGTGGTAACCATTCGCGAATTGCAAGAATATCTAGCATTTTTTGAACACATATTCTAGTTATTGTAAATATCGGTAAATATCATGTTAGGTATGTAGGTCTCAATTTAGGCAGGGCGCGAAAGTGGTTCAACAGGTGACGGACAATAGCATTGTTATTATATTTATTGTTTTTGCATTTTTATGAAAACTACGACCAAAATTTGAGTTAATTATGCAAGGAAGGGATTTATCAATTTAGTAACATAATTAGTAAGCAATACTTAAATAATAATTAGAGAGGTTGCAAAACACACATCCAAACTAGGGAAGAGTTTCTAACGCATCATGCATACATATACGCGGTATCCAAAATTAAGTGTCCACCATTGGTAACTTCGTTATTATTGGACGTTCAAGGTCGGTTAAATGGGCAAAGAATTAGTGTTTTTCATGAAGAATTTTATTCTCTTTCAACACTTATAGAAATATATAGGGCGTTCCATTTAAAACGTTGTTTATGTGAAAATCGTGAAAATGCGATGTTCACCATATTTTTCGTAATAAAAAATACTAATTCCTCGACTAATTCTTTGCTCATTTAACCGACCTCGTAGGTCCAATAATAACAAAGTTGGCAGTGATGCGCACTTAATTTTGGACACCCTGTATAACTTAACTTTTTATCAATTTTTAAATAAAATGGGCGTTATACTTCAAAATTTAATAAATTCGGGGTTATTTTTCAAATGACGTTTGTAATCGTTTATATCGTGACCCATTTATTTTATAAATTCAATATTCAACAACACAAAAATTAAATGTGCAGTAAATTATTTCACAAGAAGAAAATAGGTAATGTATGCTATTTTAGTAATAGTAAAAGGCGAAGTAAAATATACGAATTGAATGAAACTGTAAAAATACTCTGGAACACTGGAAATACTTGGAAATGGTGAAAAAATACACGGAAATGGTAAAGAAATACTAGGAAATGGTCTGGAAATACTTAGAAATAGTAAGAAATGGTGAAGAAATACTAAGAAATAGTGAGGAAATAGTAGGAAATAGTAAGAAATTGTAAGGAAATAGTAAGAAATAGTAAGGACATATTTGGAAATGGGAAATACTTGGGACAGATTTTTTCCTAGTGGTAAACCCCTAGTCACATATTTATCATGTACCTAGGTACGGTAGTCAGCTAAAAACTTTATTACCTACCTACTTTCGATTACCGACCATTTCAGCCATTCTGATAAAAACATTCCACGTACATGCATATTCAAATTAGGACTGCACCCCTCGCTGCACCCTATGAGATTTTGCATCTATCCGTACACATATCGCGTTTCATTTTTCATTTGTTAAACAAACCCCGTTCGAGCGACATTCAATTGTAAACAAACGAAGGTAATTAAATCCACAAATGAGGCAGGACCTACTGCATCTCCCAGCAGTAAAATGATAAAATGCATAAATTTTTCGTTATGCGGCAATCCCTACGCGTTTGAATATCGCCGATGAAAGCATGCATATTATTTGATGGCGGCGCTAAACAAACCTCAATTCAACCATTACACTCTTACAATGGAAGGTGGATGCTGCTGGAGAGTTAAAAGAAGCAGGTCATGAATATAAAGTAGTACATTCGACGAAGGGCTAGGGGTCACATGCAGGGGATACTGGTGTCCGTTTTACGGGAGGTTTCACGTTTGCTATTCGCGATATTTCAGTGGGAAAGTTGAAAGAGGAACTTCAACATTCGCTGTGCATCAAGCCGAGATAAAATTACGCATTCCTTGCGAATTACTTTCCATTTCTTATCTTAAATTTTTATGTTACGACAGTGGCGGTTACTCCATTGGAGCACATGAGCACGTGAACCCCCAAACACTACCCAAACCCAAACACTACAACTACAAGACTCCAATTTAATTCCCTAAACAAAATATTTCCAATGTTAAAATGGTTATTTTTTTTTACTTTTTGCCTATGCGAAGTAAATATGCAGTCCGTCGGCGCAATTGCGTCGGCGGAAAGTTCTTAAAAACCAGGGCTTTAGACATTACTAGTCGAAGAACGCAATGAAATAAAATTCGGCCCGAACTTGCTGCACCGTACTGATGAGCTCCAACAAACAGTGAAATGATGATATGGGGGCTGCTCTGCGCGAACGAACCAGAACACTTCTTTTCTTCTTGTTAATATTTTTGATTAAGAATTTGAAATTAGATTTTTTTGGTTACAGAAATATGCAGATGTTTTATTTCTTGTATGCAATACCCGATGCAATACCTGAGGCAATAAATACCGGTATTTTCAACTAAGTACTCAGCAGCAATGTTTGATAATCCAAACTTCTGGGTAATCCGAACCACCTTCGGTCCCAATTAGTTCGGGTTATCAAGGTTCTACTAGGCATATTTAGAATTCGTTTTTCATAAATTGCGGCGCCTTTTTCAAAACGCGATCGCATCCATCTCATCTCCAAATTTAACCGTATTAATTCCGTTTTTTAAATCGCTTTAATCAATTCAATACGCCCTGGAATCACATCCCCGATCTATTTTTAACAACCTGTTTAATATGCTGCTGAATAATCATTGATTAATTGTCAATCAACGCTGTCATCTAAATCCGCGGCCCGAAATCCAATGCCATTCGACCTCGCGTTGAACCTCGCGTTGAACCCATCAACAAATCACTATGAGTTTACAAAACAAGCGAAATATCCCCTATAAACTGACATCAAGAATACAAGTAACCTCGCAACGAGTCGTTGACAATTCCAAGCAAACCGAGAAGCAAACTAACATTCAACTAATAGACGTTCAAAGGAAATTTCCAAGTAGAGTAAATTGCTACTGTTGCTAAAGGGTTAATGGGGTGGGCCAGGTGCATTATGCAATTTCACTGCATTAAACAGTGACGTATTCGAATAACACCTGCTCAAGAGCGCACCACCCCGCTACGCCCACTTAATGAATTATACCTTTACACTAGCCTTTACGGCTCGCTTTACACAAACTACGGCATTGCATATAGTTTATGGCCCCGAAAACAGGTAGGAACAGTTCACTTGATGAATACTGAACACTAGGTAGGCATTATATACCACCTTCCTTTATTTATGCCTCGATTTATGCACTTCCTTAGCATTTTTTGCGTTCATTGTTCTACAGAAACCGAGGTCGAAACGAACTGAAATCTGTAAATAGCGGTAGACGAGGGGCGAACCGCGTTCAAATTTCATGTACACCTACTGTCATTTTCCTAGATACTGTCACCGTACTGTCACGGACTGTCACCGTACTATCACGGACTGTCACGGAGTGTTATCGTACTGTCACAGATTGTCACCGTACTGTCACGGACACTGTCACCGTACTGTCGGATAATGTCACAGACTGTCAGATACTGTCACAGGACTGTCACGGAACTCTCGCGGGACTGTCACGGAACTCTCGCAAGACTGTCACGTGATTCTCACCGGACTGTCACGAGACTGTCACGGGACTGTCAAAGATTGTCATCTAATGTCACAGACAGTCAGGTACTGTCACTGTACTTACATAGTGCTGTACACCTACTTACAACCGCGATTTGCCCCTCGGCGGTAGAGTAACCTCGAATCCGTCTTGAATATTCTAATAATTCTTATTATAGGAATTGTGCATTACAGAAAAACTTTCAAATAACTTAAAAAATTTGGTTGAAGTGTATGTAGGTATAAAAACTTCCCATTAAATTAATGAGTTCTCTGTTTAAAAGTTAATTCATGTCGAGATTCGTGTGTAGAGTCAAAGACAATTTGTGCGTGAATATAAGTTCTTCAGGAATGGAAGAATACCAAAACGGGGCACAATTTTAAACTGGTTCAGCCAATTCCGAATGAATGGTAATGTAGTTTCAAGATTCTTATGACCTACTTGTATTCGGTACTTAAGGATCGATATAAGGACGCTGGAGAACATTGCAAGAGCGCGACTTATACAGCGTGATATCAAATATACGCGAAACCGAGGGGTGTATCACTGGGGAATTTTAGTGTACACTACTAAGGAATTAAGTAGGAATTGAAGGGAATTGATCTGAATTGAGGGGAATTGAGGGAATTTGGGGAATTGTGGGGGCATCGAAAGTGAATTGAGAGGAATTGTGGGGAATTGAGAGGAATTGTTGGGGCATTGAAGGGGAATTGAAAGGAATTTAGGCATGCGCTCAATGAAATCGGCTGTTGAAGTGTTTAAACAGCAGGGCAGACAAACATGTCTAAACTCGAACGTAGTGCAGCTAGTTAAATTATTTTATTTATTGGTTGTCTGAAGAGTGATTTGATGTGTGACAACGCTTTGGACATCACATAATTTATTTTGAAGAAATGGTAAGAATATTATGTGCCTAGAAATCATTATTTTAAATTTGTTTTCTTGGCGACCTTTAAGTACCGTTGTCGAGAAATATTGGAAACTAAGAAAATGACAAATTTGTCCTGAGGTAGGGTGGAGTAGATTTTTGATGCTTTTTAGTAATTTTTCATACTCAGATTCACTGAAGAAATAGCAGTGTTAGCATCCACCAAAGAAAAATTAACAATGGCTGTGAATGAAATGGAATGATAGAGGGATACGGCATGAAGATTAATAAAAAGAAAACCAGAAGATAGAGGAAGTCGCGGATTTCCGCTATTTAGGAAGTCAAATAACTCACGATGGTAGGAGCACTAGATATAAGACAAGGAATAGCGCAGGGCCGAGTTGCGTTTAATAAAAATAAACAACTGTTATGCTTGGGAATTATAAATGTAGAAACTCGGAAGAGACTCTTAAAGACGTATGTATGGATTACGGCACTGTACGGGTGCAAAGCTTGGAAAATAGGAGAAGCGGATCGAAAAAGAATACAAGCGTTTGAAATGCGGTGCTACAGACGCATGATGAAGATACCGTGGATAGATAAGGCTAGCAATATGGAGGTACTTATTAGGAAGAGTTGGGGAAAAGCGAAAGGTATGGAAGACAATAAAGAATAGTAGGGATATAATGGTAGGGCACCTTCTCCAGCTCCAGATTAGACTACGACTTTCAAATAGTTGGGGATGTAGGATGTTCTACTTTTAGGGAAATGCGTGGGTTAGCTCAGGATAGGAAAAAATGGAGGTACGCGTCCAACCAGACTTCGGACTGAGAACTTCATGATGATAGTAATTTTTCACAACATAATGCCATGAAAATCATGTAGGTAGCTTAAAGCTTGCTTGTCCCCAAATCTTATTTTAACAACTGGTTTATGTTATGTATATGTTACGGTTAAAGTACTTACTTATCTAGTGTATAGACTAGCTGGATGGTATATAAAGTAACCAAGCGGCTGGTTATTTTAGTAAAAATTCATCTTTCCACTAGAATAACTGTGAATCTTGGATAGTTCATATACTATCCAGCCAGTTTATAAATTAACCATAAATGATGGCTAAAGTATAAACCACAAGGAAAGTAAATAAAACAGCCATTGTTCTTAGTCTATAAAGTATCCATAACAATTTGGATAAAGTATGAACTTCATTTCTAGTAGTAGAAAATATCTAATTCGCTAGCTAGTAGGTACATAAACTAACCAATATTTTCCTTGGTTAATGTTGCAAAATTAATCAAACACTACTTGGGCAAAACACGACGCACGTGTCGCGATACTGAGGATCATTTGTAAGAAACTGTCATTAGCAATAGTGGTAGTTGCGTACAGATACAATCCCTTAGTGACCGTATACTCGGAGAGCATCTAAGAATCACCCGGGTTGTTTACGTAGGTACCTGAACATAGAATTTTGGATTTAGTCCCATTTCGTGCATTCCCGTTTCGTGCGTCGATGAAAATTTCTCTCCTATTGTTTTCAAATGTTAATGTTTTTGTTTTGGTAGGGGAGACTTAAACGCTCCGCTCGCCCCGCTTGCCCACAGACCGGAAATAGTGGGCCGTGAAACCACTTTTTTGGCCGTATTCAGTGACGGGCAACACCACTATTAAATTTACAAAAGAAAATTATACTTAATTTATGTACTAACCAATGAATGAGCTATTTTGTATTACTAAAATTGAAGTGCACACTTTATCCAAATAGTTATGGATATTTTAAAAACTGTCTAAGAACAATTTCTTTCTTCTTTACTTTCTTTGTAGTTTGTACTTTAACCATCATTCTCGGCTAGTTTATAAACTGGCTGGATAGTATATGAACTAACCAAAATTCGCAGTTATTTTATTGGAAATGTGAATTTCTAGTAAAATAACCAGCCGCTTCCTTACTTTATATACCATCCAGCTAGTTTATACACTAGCCACGTAAGTACTTTAACCGTAACATATACAGAGTGTCTCAAGCTCGTGGCCTATCAGAAGTAAAGAGAAATAAATAAGAGATTTGTATACAGGGTGTCTCAATCTCGTGGCCTATTAGAAGTAAAGAGAAATAAATAAGAAATTTGAGATTAAATTTTGCATATAGGGGCCTAGCTCTACGCCATCTATCAAAAATATTTTCAATACCTATACTTAGTGGCACTTTCGGTTATACCCGAGGTTATACCAGAAGTTGCGAGGGAACTTCGTTACCTATTTTAAATGAGCCCCCCCCTTATATTGAGACACCTTGTAGTAATTTTAAAAAAAGGAAAAAACGTGTACCTTCGTGATTTCAGATAACTAATTTCGAGACTAACTCACACCTGAAGTGTGATGTTTTCGAATGGATAGAAAAGGAAATAAAGGTAAAAATTTACTAAACATTTCTGGTTACGATTCAACATTGGTCTTATCTGAAATAACCTCGAAAATAACCGAAAATAACGAATGAAGATTTGACAAAAATAGAACATTTTGCTTCCACCAAAGTTTAAAAGGTATAATTTCCCAAACGCAGTATCAAGAGTTTCATGGGCCACCTTTCTATACAGGGTGTGTCACGATAAGTTCCTATTACAAGTATATAGAGAACTAAATAAGATATTAAGAAGAAACCTTGCATAATCTAACTCTACGACATCTATCAAATAAAAATATTTTCAAAATGGCGGCACTTCCGGTTCTATCGGCTATTAACTTTCTTATTTTAAATGGAACACCCTGTATCTGATTACATTTTAGAATTCCTTGTTGAATTTGAGAGCCACTTTGTTAACCATACATTGAGTCTAACTCCAACTGTTTCAACCGGTTTCAACGTTATTCGACGTTGAAAATTGTAATTTTTCCAAGTTTTTAAATTTTAACTTGGATACGGCAAGAGATACTGATAAACGGCTTACATGTCCCTATCCTAGTTTTTAATCCTTGATCTAATGGGACTGGAAAATACTACTTAATAATTGATCAAAAATGACAAAAGGTGACCAATCGGGAAACAGCACTTTCCAGTCTCATTAGATCAAGGATTAAAAACTAGGATAGGGACATTTAAGCCGTTTATCAGTATCTCTTGCCCAAGTTAAGTATAATTTAAAAACTTTGAAAAATTACGATTTTTAACGTCAAATAACGCTGAAACAGTTGGAGTTAGACTCAATGTATGGTTAACAAAGTAGCTCTCAAATTCAACAAGGAATTCTAAAATGCAATCCGATACAGGGTGTTCCATTTAAAATAACAAAGTTAATAGCTACTTCCGATAGAACCGGAAGTGCCGCCATCTTGAAAATATTTTTATTCGAAGATGTCGTAGAGCTAGGCCCTTATGCAAGATTTCTTCTTAATATCCTATGTAATTCTCTATGTACTTCTAATTGGAACTCATCGTGACACACCCTGTATAAATCCTGCAGGTATCTAAAATCCAAATTGTCAGCTGCTTTACACTTCTGAAAAATTGCCTAAAACGCTTCTAAGAAATAAGAATTAAATGTCTGCAGAAACCGGCGGAAGAGAAAAATCGCTGTAGAGTAAAAGAAAATTTAAAGGAATTGATGTAAATATTGGGGAATTGTTAGGAATTGAGGGGAATTGAAGGGCATTGAGAGGAATTGAAGGGCATTGAGTGGGATTAAAAGGCATTAAGGGGAATTGAAGGGTATTGAGAGGAATTAAGGGGAATTTTGAGGAATTGAGGGGAATTTGTGGCAAAAAGGGAATTTTAGTGTACACAATTTGGCCAGTGATGTACCCCTCGCGCGAAACCGAACGCGAAAACTGCACGTTATCAGCAGTCTTCCTTTTTAAAGTTCCATTTTCACTAAGACGTCGATGAAGACGGGCAAATATTGAATTATGTGGGTTGCGGGTTGGGGTACTTCGGGGGGTACCTATATACCTTTCAACATAAATACGTCTGGCTTGGACAGAATGCCCATGGGCAAGACCATAAACAAAATAATGCATTTCACGGAAGTCAGCATTTGCGTAATTCATTTTAACAATAGTTTATTAATGCCTGTGTGTTTGCACAGGTCAAGTCAAAAGTAATAGGTACAACCACTTGCAGAAATTGTTTACCTACTCAAATTTGACATTTGACGGACATTTGGTACATTTGCCGGACATTTGACGGACATTTGGCACAGTTGGCAGACATTTAACACATTTGCCGGACATTTGATACATTTGACGGACATTTTGACACATTTTCCCTCACATTTTCCGCACATTTTTAGTAGATATGTAATTTATTTGTTGCCTTTTGGCTTACAAAGAACGGACATTTTGACACATTTTCCCTCACATTTTCCGGACATTTTTAGTATTTATCTTGCATTTGAAACATTAATTTGACTGACATTTGCTCAATATAAAACATTTTCACAACACCTTAAGCATAGTAATGATTAATTTGATTAATACTTAAGGGCTCTTCGAGTGGCTCTTCGAAGACCACCTCCTGATTGTCAGTATCTCGAGATGCTGGTGTGAATGCCGCCATTTCAGCAAGGAATAGGCATGGTTTAATAATCTAGTATTCGTAACAACGATATTCGAAAGATCGTTACTACATTACCCGGGACATTACCGATTTATTTTCTACATCTTTGTGTACCTACTTATCGAGGTACTTACATATATTAAATTGCGTTAAATTGTAAATCCGTAGGTTTATAGCACAATAAAAATTAGAGCTTTCATATTTTTGAATAATTTCATTTTTCATTTCATATGTAACGAAATACGAAATTCTGTTACAATTTTCGGGCAGAAAAGCGCGGGGGTCGCAAAAAGGGATGGTGGTGCGGATGGTGGTGTCCAATTTAAGGGATTATAACTCAAGATCCATAAATCTATACGCCATACTAATACAGTGTGTCTGCTAAAGTTGTCTACACAATGGAGAACCCTCGTAAAAAATACTAATTCCTGGACTAATTCTTTACCCATTTAACCGACCTCGTAGGTCCAATAATAACAATGTTAGCAATGGTGCGCACTTAATTTTGGACACCTGTATAACTTCACTTTTAACCAATTTTTAAAGAAAATGGGTGTTACTTATACTTCAAAATTTAATAAATTGTTTTTCAAGTGACGTCGATTTTTACAGAAAGTAGGTATTTCAATGCTTGCCAATATATTCACAAAATTTATAAATTTTATAAATTCGACAACACAAAAATTAAATGAGCAGTAAATTATTTCACAAGAAGAAAATAGGTAATGCATGTTATTTTTGTAATAGTAAAAGCCGAGTAAAAGCGAGAGTAAAAGGCGAGGTAAAAGGTACGAATTGAATGAAACTGTAAAAAATATTTGGGAACACTGGAAATACTTAGAAATGTTGAAGAGATACTCGGAAAGTAACGAAATACTAGGAAATACTCTGGAAATACTTAGAAATAGTAAAAAAATACTAAGAAATGGTGAAGAAATACTAAGAATTGGTGAGGAAAAAGGAAATACTAAGGAATAGTTAAGAAATACTAAGAAATACTGAGGAAATACTGAGGAAATAGTAAGTAATTGCAAGGAAATAGTAAGAAATAGTAAGGACATATTTGGAAAATACTTGGGACAGATTTTCTCCTAGTGGTAAACCCCTCTATTGTGGCCCAAACAAAACCGGGTACCGATCTATCTGGAAAACGCAAATGTCCTTCAGGAGATTTCAACCCGGAATATCGCAGCCAGAAATTAGCTCTCTTACCACTGAGCTACTCAGCCATTTGAGAGATTATTCTTTACAAAATGTTAACTTAAGAACTAATGAACTAATCTCGGAACTAATAGCCCATACCTAAGAGTTCAGCTCCCAACAAAATGTTCATAGCGGGGTTCATAGTTATTAAAAAATCATCGTAGGTCTTTTGGAAGTAGGAAATGGAAGATTAACAACGGACCGGCTAAGAAGATTTCACAGAACTACTGGCCTACTTCTGCAAGTACAAAATTTGAAAAGAAACTTAAATTTGCTAAGCCAAAGAAGCAAACCAATTCTGAGTCTGATTCCGAGTCCTTAAAATCCAAGTCAGAAGAACTTGTTTAGATGACTCGACAGATACGGAACATTTTTTGTCCAGTGACGAAGTAAAAACGAGAATAAAAAGCACTCGAAGAAACATTGAAATAACTCCGGGAAAATTATTATGTAGTGTCATATTACGAACAGTGGTTCTTGGGAAGAATAACTAGAATAATTAATGAACAAGAATATGTCATCAAGTTTCTTAAACAAGATCTAGAAAGCTTTATTTGGCCAAAGACTCCAGATGTAGCAGAAGTTAACAAACAATATATGAACCCATTGAACTATTGGGCATAGGGCATTTTTAACTCCGAAGAACAGACTTGATAAAATTAATAAGATTTACCCTCGAATTCACCTATTGATCTTTAAAAAAATAAGCAAAAATAAGTTTACGGGAGAGTTTATGTTTACTTACTTCTACTTTGTGCGGACTTTGTGTTTATTTTAAAAAAGTCTATTTTTGTAGTTTTTTTTAATTATAAAAATAAAGGCAATTTTTAAAAAATAACAGGTACCCAAGTAATATTTGCTTTTTCCTAATGGGAATTCATGGGGAGTTAGCGTGAATTTATTGGGAATTGAAGGAATTCATTACAAAAAGAGAAGAATTAAGAGGAATTTATTTTGAATTTACGGAAATCTTTACTAATTAGGGATTTTTTTTGAATTCAGGGGAATTTAATGGGAATTTATAGGAATTAAAGAGGGAATTCATGAGAAAAATCATCAAAATTAGGGGAATTTACTTATAAAAAGGGAATTTAGTGTACCTACTAATGATACAACTACTTCAGTACACCAGGTTTATACTCGGGTTTATATCTCGGTTTATACAGGATGTTCCACTTAAGACGGATTTCTCGGTAGCTTATTAATCATTTTCGAGAAAAAATTTATAGGATAACCCCCCTTTTATTTTTGATTCTTCATGCTATAAAATTATTTTGACGTAGGCATATGTCCCAGTTCTTCTGAACTGAGAATTAAAATTTCATATTTGAGTTGCCGCCGAGGTTGCCACTCAACTTTATGAGATAGGTACCTACCTACCCAATAAAAAAAATGAAAATCACCGGACCACTGAAATTAGTTTTTCGCATGAGACTCCGTGTAAGATATCCAGAGACGAGGGGTGAATCCGGGGGTGAATCGCGACCATTTTGATTGCTACTTCCAAATAATTTCGCGCACTTCCAAATAATTCCACGTACTTCCAAGTACTTCCAATGACTCTCGCTTCCACTATAGGCTGTACATCCTACTTCCAGTGGCGATTCACCCCTCGTTTTAATGTATAGGTAACCCGAGGTAACCATTTCTCCAATATTAGGAAAGAAAGTTACCCATATAAAGCGATCAATTAGTGGTTGAACAAAGAGATCAAGATAGTAAATATGGGCACCAAGTATACACGTTTCGTACTTTCTTCGGCAAAATCTGTCATTTTTAATTTACCGAAAATTTTCTGGTAGTTAACGAATTTGTTTTCATTTGATAAAAAACAACCTTCACTGTGTGCCTCTTAAATTTAGGCGCATATTTCCAAACTTTCACGGACATCTGGAAAAATATGAACCCATCAAGTCGACCATCAAGTACAAGTATTACCTCGATATTAATCCTCAATTTCTGTAACATGTTAAAATTTCGTAGTACATATCTACCTACTCGCTGTCTGAGAACATTTCCCCAGACATTCTGACTAGGTCAACACAAGCGCTGTCATTTAAAATAGTAGTAGGTAGTTGTAGGAAGTACCCATAAGTAGGTGTAATACATCAACAAAAGATAAGTGCAATGAATAAAGAATAAAATAAAGCATCCGTTGTTGAGCTTCAACAACAAATCATCTGGTCAACTGATGCCTCTACTTAATATCGTGTTAAATTACAAGACATGTATTAACTCACTCTTGGTACATAATACAATGTTATGCAGCCGAGATGCACAAATGTACATGTCTGCAAGGATGTAAATACTGGCTGGTGGTTAGTTGGTTTCTATAATTTTCTAGGTTATATTTTGACAGTTCATGAATATATGATTTCTTTCTTGTGAAGACTTAAAATTATAATAGGTGACTGAGTGTCCATAGAATTAGTATTTAAATATACCTACCTATACATACCTATACGATCATATTTTAGTCAGCATCCAACGAAATGCACATCTGCTCAGAAATAAAAAATACGGGTAGGTATTTAGGAGGGTATCTAATGAATACCAAATTATATTAACACTAGCTACTAAAATTAAGTTAATTACTTACTCAATATTATTTAGACGTATCCGTATTTTATAGTCACTCCAAAATAAACCAGTCTCCCTTTTCAGAAAGGAGGGTAAGTAGGTTCTACACACGTACACTTTACAAAAGCACAAACATATAAACACTAAGTCACCCACGGATTGTAAATTGTCCACGAAAGGTCTATCACGTTAGTATTTTGATTTGTTTTAATTTAAAAATGGATTTGTAAACAATTATCTACACAATTTAATCGACATCACGGTTTGCGCTTGCTCGTACGCAACCAACGACAACACCAACCCGTCAAAACTAAATGCATTTTGCCGACCGCAACCGATGCGTTCGATGCAGAACGGTCTATATGGTGCCATCTGTTTGTCGAGGTACTGAACTACGCTAAAACATCGGCAGATATCTTGTCCTCAACAGAATACTTTAGTCCCTGACTTATTCAAAATACTGAAGGAAATTGTGAAGCTCCCTGCATCATTTTGGTTCATCGCGATGCAGTGGAGGAGCTTTGTGAAAAGGTTTCTCTTGAAAAGAGCAGAATTGAAAGTTAGTGTAACTAACATTTTATACGTTCTCAAATTAGATGGCAAAAACAAGTTTGTTTTATTTTTAAATAAAATTTTAAATAGTCAGGGGGCATAATGCGTAATATAACACTATAAGTTGGAAAGCAAAAACCAAGCTACTAATCTTATTTAAGCCTTTAAGATTTATACAGAGTGTCCCTGAGAAGTTGCATCGACATGTTTATCCCGCCCTTTATTTTCAAAGACAGAAAAATGTTTAAATGGACAGAAGTGCAATTAAGATTTCTTTAATTGAAATTCGCCGCGCAAAAACTGTTTTGCTTGGATACTTCTACATTTCGCAATGATTTGATGATCTGTAAGAATAGCTTTAAATGGCTAAATAATTAACTAATTCGCATATCTCATGCACACTTTTGTTTTCAAAATTAAATTCTCAGACCCAGATCAAATATCTAAGTAAGCCTGGTTCTGGTTTATTTGCTATGGTACAACCAATCAGAAAGTCGGTATCATAGCAACCAACGCAGACTCAAGTTAACACTGGCTTAGATAGTTTATCCGAGTTTTAAGTTTCAACAACTTCGTTTAGTAAAACATACTGTAAGTGAAAAGTCGGTTTCACTAAGACACTATTTTGAAAAAATTATAAGTTTTACTTTGGTTGGCATAGTAGGTATGCACATTGAAATAACTATAACTTTCTGCAGCATAATAGTGTTGTTCATCCTCCGTCATCATAAAATTCTCAGTCCGAAAACTGATTGGACGCGTACCTCCATCCTTTCCTATATCCTGAGCTAACCTACGCATTTCCCTAAAAGTAGAACATCCTACATCCCCAACTATTTGAGAGCAGTAGTCCAATATAAGCATACCCTTACCTCTTTTTATTCCTATCTCCTACTCTAGTATGTTGTCTGTTTTAATTAGACGTTTATTTAGTTTATTACATTAATATTTGATATTTTGTAAAGATATATGAGTTGAAATAAAGCAATAAATTTGACAGCTTGAACTTCTACTCTTCTAACTTCTATCATGGCTTCCTCTATTAAAACTGTTGGGAAAGTAATGCTTAACCGAGTTGGCAACACTGTTTGTAGATAGTTAGTAGTTTAAATAATAAGGTTGGTAACACTGTAAGAGAAAAAAAAGAAGATGGTTGAATGTATAGAATAGTTTTTGTTTTGTTAAATAAAGTTAATGAAAAATTACAAACTGGATATTATTGAAGTGAAATAAAAGAAAAACAACAGGTTATGGGCCCAGGAGTCTCGAAGAATAAAGGTATGCCAGAGATAATTAGATAAAGAACAAAATTGTACAAACACGAGAAAGGCGTGGCAGAAAGTGAGGTTAAGAAGAAAAAAATTAAAAGAAATCTTGAAGAATATGGCTGCAAGTATTAAGAATAGCTTCAGTATAGACCAGTTAAATGGAAGTAACTATCATACCTGGAAATTTCGCATGGTAATTCTATCGACGGAACATAAAGTGTATGAAATGGTTGAGCGAGAGTACAAGGAAGAAAACTATGCTGATGAGAAGAAAAGAACTGAAGCAAGAGAAAAAGATAATAAATGTAAGTCTATGATAGTGCAATGTGTTGGGGATTGTCAGCTAGAATGTTTAAGAGAAAAGCGAACTGCGTATGAAATGTGGTTGACTTTATAGAGACGAAATTTGAAAAGAAGGGGTTACCTGGACAATTATATTTGAAAAAAAAGATGTTATCAATGAAGCTACAAGAAGGTGAATCACTGGAGAAGTTCATTGAAGAATTTGAAGAAAATTTAAGACAGTTAAAAGCAACAGGAGCAAAAATTGAAGAACAGGATGTAATATGCAATTTGTTGTTGGGTTTACCAAAATCATATGAAACCATAGTCACTGTAATCGAAAATTCATCAGATGTGACGTTTGAAGTTGTGAAAATAAAATTATTGGTAGAAGCTGAGAAGAGAAATTTAAATGAAAGAGAGTACGAAATTTTCAAGGGCAAACAGCGTTTATTTCAGAAGGATGTTATAGATGTGGAGAAATGGGACACATTCAGAGATATTGCAGAAAGTCATTTGTTACAAATCAACAAAGAGGTGGAGGACAATTTAATGGAAATCAAGTAAGAGATTATCCGCAGCAGCAAGGATCATACATACGTGGGCAACGTGGTGGAAGATATGTTAGCGGTAGTCAGCAGAGAGGGCAATATCAAGGTTCGTACTTCCAAGGGAGAAGAGTGAGAGGGCAGGTATCAAGAAACTATCAAACTGGATATCGAGATAGGATTACTCAATTTAATAGAGGTAATTTTATGTAGAACAAAATCAACAAGATTAAAATATTGAGAGTAATGAACAGAAAGAGACAGTAGAAAAGAGTGTTTGCTTTTTAGGACAGATAAATGATGAAAAGGAGTGCTTGATAAACAATTATTTAAAATTTTTTGTAGATTCGGGTTGTACAGACCATATGGTAAACAGCAGATTATATTTTTCTGAACTTGTAATGTTAGACAATCCGATAAATATTGCTGTAGCAAAAAATGGACATTATTATTTGTTAGCTATTAAAGTTAATAGTTTCGTGGAAAATGAAAGGGTAAAATGTACTATAAAGAATGTTTTCTTTGTACCAAATTAGTCGAGGAATTTACTTTCTGTAAAGAAATTAGAAATGTCAGACATTAAGGTAAGTAATTTTTGAAAATGGTAATGTAAAGTTGATTGAGAAAAGTAAAGGTTTGACAGGTGTAGGATGTAGAAATAATTTATATGAAATATTGTTTGAACTGAGTAAATCTGAATGTTTAAATGTTGAAAAGTATAATGATGATTTTATGAGATGGCATAAGAGATTTGGTCATATTGGTTTCACAAGTTTGGAAAAGTTAATAAAGGGTAATGTAGTAAGTGGCATTGGAAAAAATATTCCAATACATAAAGTGGAGTTCTGTGAAGGATGTGTAAATGGAAAAATGACAAGATTGCCTTTTGGAACTAGAACAAAGAGTCAAAGAATTTTGGAAATCATTCATACCGACGTATGCGGTCCTATGACACCATTGGCTTACGATGAAAGTAGGTACATTGTGACTTTTATTGATGATTTTACGAATTTTACCGTTGTATATTTAATAAAGAACAAAAGCGAAGTTTTTGAAAGTTTTAAAGAATATCACAATATGGTTCAGTCTATGATAGGTGAACAGGTGTCTAAGCTCAGATGCGACAACGGAGGTGAATATATTTTGCAGGAATTGAAGGATTATTGCAAGGAGAAAAGGATCAGAACAGAACGGGAAGGCCGAAAGAATGAATAGAAGTTTCGTTGAAAAAGCTCGGGCAATGATATGTGATTCAGGAGTTTCAAAGGATTCTTGGGGCGAGGCAATAAGAACAGCTGCATACATTTTAAACCGAGCTCCAACAACTTGTTTAGATGAAATTACACCTGCAGAAGCTTGGTATAAGAAAAAACCTGATGTGGGAAATTTGAGAGTGTTTGGAAGTTTAGCATACAGTCATGTTCCGAGAGAATTTAGAGATAAATTTGATTCCAAAATAGAGAAGTGTATAATTGTAGGGTATGCAACGACAGGATGTAGGTTGTGGAGTTTAGAAAGGAAAAAGATTTTGATTGTGAGAGATGTGAGATTTGATGAAGATAATTTTTGGTTCAAAAGAAACATGACATGTGTAGATGGAAGTTTTCAAGAGAATGAATAAGAAAAGGATATAGAAGAAAAGTTAGAAGTAGAAAAGTTTGACGATTTTATAAACAAAACTGAAGTAAGTGAGGAAGGTGATGAAAATATGACAGAAAAGAGAATTAGAAAGGTTCCAACTAAATATCAGGATTATGAAATGTACATGGCATTCGACGCGATGTCTTTTGTAGAACAAGTTCCAACAAATACAACAGAATTAAGTAATAGAAGTGATGGAAAGGAATGGAGGCAAGCTATGAACAGAGAAATAGAATCTATAAATAAAAACAAGACTGGGGATTTGGCGGAAATGCCAGAAAATTTGCAGATATTGAGCACAGAATGGGTATTTACCTTTAAACAATTTGAAGAAAGAAAAGAAGACCAGTATAAGGCTCGACTAGTGGTAAGAGGTTTTGCTCAAAAGGATTCATTTAATTATAATGAAATTTATTCGCCTGTGGCAAAAGTGGTAACTATTAGAACACTTATCGGTTGCCAATCAACGAGGATATTACTTTATCCAACTGGATGTCAAAACGGCATTTCTAAATGGAAATCTTAAAAATGATATATTCATTTATCCACCAGATGGTGTGCATCGTAGACCAGGTTGTGTTTTGAAATTGAAGAAATCGCTATATGGATTGAAACAATCGTCGAGGTGTTGGAATGAAGAGATTAATGACTTTATTATAAATTTAGGATTCACCCGACCTGAAACTGACTATTTTCTGTATGTATGTGAAAAGTTTTGAAGAAGGGATTGTTTATTTACTATTATACGTAGATGACATAATCTTAGCCGGACCAAACATTAAAGCAATAGAACTTTGTAAGTAAAATTTAAGTAAGAAATTTGATATCAAGGATAAAGGAGAGCTTAAAAATTATTTAGGACTAGAAATAAGTTATGATCAGAAAAATGGAAAGCTAGATATAAGTCAGAAAAGATATTTATCAAGAATTTGGAAAGATTTAATTTTGAGAATTGTAGATCATGTTCCACTCCGATTGATCCAATGTTGAAATCAACATTACAAATTACAGACAGAACAGAGAAACCTGTAAGAGAATTAATCGGTTGTCTTATGTATCTTATGCTAGGACACGTATAAGTTTCACAGTGAACTGGTGTAGTAGATTTCAAATTAAAACTACTGAAGAAACACGGACTTATTTAAAAAGAATTTTTAGAAGTGGTACAGTCAATTTAAGTTTGAAATATAATAGGCAGCATACTGAGATTTCTTTATCTTGTTACGTAGATGCAGACTGGGGTGCAGATTTAAGTGATCGGAAATCTGTATCGGGATTTGTATTAAAGATTTTTGGGAACACGGTTGCATGGGTTACAAGGAAGCAAAAGTGTGTCGCTCTGTCGACAACTGAGGCAGAATTAGTGGCTTTGTGCAGTTGCGTTCAAGATGGACTTTGGTATAAAAAATTATTGTTCGATTTGAATGTAAGAGTTGATAATATTTTAATTTTTGAGGATAACCAAGGGTGTATAGCTTTGATTGACAATCCAGAAAATAATCGTAGAGTAAAGCATATAGATTTGAAGTATAATTTCCTATGCGAACATGTTAAAAAGGGGTTGTTATTGTTATTATTCAATATTTAAATACAAAAGAACAAATTGCAGATATACTTACCAAAGGTTTGACCAAAGCTCAGTTTGAATTTAATCGTTTAAGGTTAGGTTTACGAAATGAATGAGTATGTTTAGATTTAAAAGCTGAACAGGAAGTTTGTTATTCTTGTTCATGTTAATGTAATGTTTAATTTTAGAGAGGGTTTTTTGTTTTTGTCGAGGTTTTTGTTATGCAACTCGATAAAGCATTAAGAGAGGGTGTTGAGAAAGTAATGCTTAACCGAATTGGCAACACTGTTTGTAGATAGTAGTTTAAATAATAAGGTTGGTAACGTTGTAAGAGAAAAAAAAGAAGATGGTTGAATGTATAGAATAGTTTTTGTTTTGTTAAATAAAGTTAATGAAAAATTACAAACTGGATATATATTATTGAAGTGAAATAAGAGAAAAACAACAAAAACTGCTTCAATTTCGTTCAGAGCTATTACTAATTCGTCTTTGCTGGATGCTAACACGTCTATATTATCTGCGAATCTGAGCATGTTAATAGTTTGGCCCTGTACATTAATCCCTGAGGCTTTTCTGTCCTTAACAATATTAATCGCATCTTCGATACCTATATAAGTTGAAAACTAGAGGTGAAAATGCGCATCCCTGCCTCATTCCCTTCCGGATACTTTTCCCTTTTCTATTGTGTTTTCTATAATTAGTCGTAAAGCTAGAATGGCCTCGCGCGTTCCTCTATTTCGTCTAAATGCCAACTGATTTTCTCCTAATACCTGTTTCTTCCGCCCTTTTCTCCATCCTTCTTTGCACAATTCTAGTTAAAATTTTTGACGTGTGGAAAGTTAAACAGATAGGTTTTTCCTACTCCGAACTTATTTCCCACTTCTTTGCATTTGTTATCAATCCACTGTTCTTTCACTTTTCTACATTTCCGGATAATTTTCCACCCTGTATAATAATTACTAGTAGTGCGCATAGTAGTGATAAATTCAATATGTACACGACTACCAAAGAGTAAAACGTGATTGAGTTAACAACTTGTAAAGTATTGTTTAGAGGAAGATTCTGAGGGGTTGCGTCGAGCCTACAAGTGTTATCGTTGTGAAATAAATAATTCGTGAATATGAAAACAAAAGTCTAAAAGTTAAATAAAGGCGTTAATTGAAAAGTGGATTTTTAGTTATGTCTGTGCAAAATGACTTTCGGGTGCGATTGGTTGATGAAACAAAAATACAACATTAAATATGGAAACTCGTTGCATGGTTTGCGACGCGATATGCCGCTTTGAATAAATAACGTCGAATATTATCCTTGTCTGTCTCATTTATATACATAAAAAGGTTATTATGGAAACAAAACAGAGTGGTGAAAAACAAAAGTCTAAATAAAGTCTTTAATTAAAATCCACACCTCATAAACATAAAAACTTCATTGCGAGCAAACCACTTGGCTTGGTTTCTGTCTCTTATACACGCTACTTGGTACTCCCATATTACAAAATATTCAGTTACTTTCTCCGTTACTTTAAAACCCAGAGTAAGTGCTTTCCTTAACAATTATGAAACAAATAGCTAGGTATACCAGTAAAGGGTAAACACGAGGGTAAATCTGTCTTCGTCGTCGTGTGTACAAACTCCTTGGTTGATGGTTTGAGTACAAATATTCCCTTGTTATGCCTTTTGAACGGAAATACAGGGTGATAGAAATTTTTGGTGGTAACACTGCATATTTGGATCTGCGCACCTTGGACGGTATCGCCGAGATTAGCACACGGTTTCTTTCCAACACGTATTTTAGGGAGACTATTTATTTAATACTTTACTAACGGCTACACCGAGCCTTCATCGCATTATAATATATTTGCCCTGCGCCAGTGTCACCTGCATAATACAGTTTGATCAAATTAACGCGGCCGTATTAAGGGTTTTATTATTGAAATTTAACCTGAAATCCCCTGGCCGCTTCATCAAGCTGTATAAACTCACATTCCCAAGTTTCTACAAGAGTGTAACCGAAAGATTTTATTCCTGAAGCTTTGACCTCTGTTCTTTAGCCGCCTAAAAACATTTGATCTTGTACATTCTCGTTTAAACTACTTCTTATTCGACTTGGGAAGCATCTATGAAAATAGCAGCCGTAAACCGTGTTAGTTTCATGACAAAAACCATCAACCAAAAAGTTTTCAGGTAAACGAACTTCCCTACATTTACCGCTATGAAGAATTTCAGTACTGGTACAATGTTAAATCCAAGATGGCAATTTTAAAGCTAACAACAGACTGATTATCCCAACGTACAACGTAGTTCCAGAAGAGATATTTCTTAGTCCCCGGTTCAGCAAATCTTTCATACCATTCTAAAAATAATAATACAACATTAGGTAATTATTTTATTAAATTTGTGAACTAAAATAATATATGTATACCTTTATCCACGTAAAAGGATTGCTGCCATCGTTGATGTTTCTGAACGAGAAATTTATGATTCGGCCCTCTATATTAAATTGCTTCATAAATTGCTCATTCTCGGATTCTATCTTCAGATAGGAGGACATTAATGGTTGTGATTGGTTATTATTTCGCACGTTTCCTTCTCCAGACTGAATGAAATTAGCTTCAACCGCTTGAACATCTAACTGAGGTACAGTTATTAACAATTCTTCTTCGTCCTCGAACGGGTCCTCCTGGTACGGACACTTATCATTTAAATTACCAATTTTTAGTGTTCCAGCGGTCGAAGTCAACGTTTGCATTTGCTCATAATGACATCTGGAAATTTGTAGACTATGCTGCTTCAGTTTATCTTGCACATTTGTTATTTCCTGTGGTATCTGGCCCTTTTCGGAAATTTTACAATGAATTGCATTCATCGCCTCTATAATTTGCTCGTCATCTTTAAGATGTCCACAGCCGTACAAATTAAGGATATGGTCAATACACAATTGTTTGAGGAACCCTCCATACGTTATCATTTCGAATTCTAAAAATATTACAATACATGAAAGACAGAAAATAAACGAACAGTATACAAAATACACTACGTATCTATGTGAGTATTTTATACCCTGTATAAACGGGGCAATATTTCTGGACCATATTGTTTGGGTCAAAATAACACTTAAAGTATGTAGAATTTTTTTTCTAGGTCGCACCCCTTCGAAGCTATTCGCCCTTAAAGGTCAAGTCCTGAAGAAGGTTTTTTGCTGGTAACTTTCAAACTACTGTATCGAATGTTATAAAATTTGGACTGTAGACATAGTAAGCAGGTATCTATGATCGAGTGACATGACATATTCCATATCTTGTGTAGGAAGCCGGGGGTGGAACACCCCTAATGCTTTTCACACCTTAACGTTGATGCTTTTAGCGAATTTGCAATGACATTTTTAAATTCCTTAAACAATTGTCTCAAAAAAAGGTACTCTTTTTTGAAACCGTTAAAATGGCCCGTTTCTGAGAAAAAAAATTATTCAAACACATGGCTTATCATTTTTACTACACAAAAATGTATGTGTCTACAAGGTGCTCACTTCGAAAATTTATTGTAGCCGCTATTATCTCGGCTATTATGTTTTCATAACCGATTGTTCATACATTTTCATTTCATTTTCATTTTCTCACATGTTTCATGTAGCAGTTCATATTTCATAGCCTGGCTTGTATAGTAAAAATGATTAACCATATCTTCATATATTTTTTTTCTCGGAAACCGGCCATTTTAACGGTTTCAAAAAAGAGTACATTTTTCTGAGACTATTGTTTAGGGAATTTAAAAATGTCATTGCAAATTCGTTAAAAGCATCAACGTAAAAGTTAAGGGGTGAAAAGCATTAGGGGTGTTCCACCCCCGGCTTCCTACACAAGATACGGAAGATGTCATGTCACTCGATCACAGATACTTTCTTACTATGTCTACAGTCCAAATTTTATAACATTCGATGCGGTAGTTTGAAAGTTACCAGCAAAAAACCTTCTTCAGGACTTGACCTTTAAGGGCGAATAGCTTCGAAGGGAGGCGTCCTAGAAAAAATTTTTTTAGATACTTTAAGTGTTATTTTGACCTAAACTATATGCTCCTGAAATATTGCCCCGTTGTTCTGGGACAGCCTGCATTTCGTCAGTTATATGTCAAATTAATGTGGGAAACTGGAATAGTTAAATATTTGCTTTCAACGTGTATTCAATGGTACCAGACAATTATTAACATAGGTAAATATGTTTTTCTTTTGGATAGGTGAGCATAACGCTTATGTTTCCTTAACTAACACCTCCTTTTGCTGAGGAGGTGACCATAGACGGTGCGTGTAAATTGGTAGGTATTCAGCAAGAAATTTTTGAAGTCAAATACATAATTCCAACTTCAGGTTATAGTATTTATTAAAGTATAAAACACACAGCGTTGCCACAGGATTTTTTAAAATGTATAATGCGCCTGTTCAAAATGTACTACACGCACTTACACAAGTCTGTGTACAACCATTATACAACTAACCTGCGACTTGTGTGCAGCGTTGTCAAATCTCTAAAAAAGTAGGGGTGTATAAGATAAAAATTTATTTCACCCTTTGATACCCTCGCCGGCACTCGCAGCTGATCAAAATCAACTTGTACCAGTGGCGTAGCCGGCATTAAATCAAAAAATGTACTAGATTTTTTCAAAATGTATTTTTGTACAATCAGGTCAAAAATGTACTAGATTCATACAATTGTAGAGTCTGTAAAGTTAGAGACTGGGCCCGGACAAGATGGTGGCTGCGCGAAAATGTAGCGGGAAATATGATTTTGACAGAAACAGTGGCGTACCGGCGTATATGTGAAATTTATAATTTTTTAACAATGAATTCATAAAAGTTACATTCAAAACAGGAAAATTGGCATTTTAAGGCATGAAAAAATCGCGAAACACATTAAGAACTTGAAGAAAGGGGATTTCGTCATACAGATAAATTATAAATGTGACGTTTGGTGTGAGGTTATGTCATTTACGAAATCGGCATGTTTATGTGCAAATAATCTTAATTACATAATTATTATAGTTGAAAACAGGTTTTTGAACAAGTTGTTTACTTATGTGACAAAAGAAAATTAGAATAAATCATAAAGGAAGCCGAATAATCCAATTTACTATTTTTCAGCACTGGAGATAAAGAATTGCTAAATAAACTTATTATTCTGTAATTAAAAATTTAGAGAGTTCTATTAACTACCAAAAATAAATAATTGGAATTCACATATATTAAGAACTAAACACCTTCAAAAACCCTTCAAAAAATAAGAATCCTTGGTGCTTGAGGTATGTCATGTCGCACCACAAGGTCTAATGATAGAAAGTCCTGGCATTTGTCCTGCTGGAAGGAGCTTCGGGCAGGACAGCTGGACAGAGCCGCTAGTCCTGCCAGCAGGACATTATTTTTAAATGGGATTGTCCTGTCGACAGTACGTGCGCGACTTCCAGCAGTACGGACTCAAATTTCATAGGCGACGTAACAATTTTGCTATTTATTAAATAAAACAACTGCTGAGAAACATTTTTATTCATTCTCGTACAAAATAACTTGAAAAACATTAAAAATATAACACTGCACCCGCGATGCTGATTGTTTTCTGAATCTGCGTAAAATAGGAAATTTAAATCTAATTAAATGAATTGAAAACAATAGGGTTGAAAATACGTCCTGCCAGCAGGACGCTACGTACTGCTGGAAGGACGCTTGGACACTCTATCAACTAAGAGTTAATCACTTGGTAGTGGTTGTACTCCTAAATCCTCGTCTTCGTCGTCGTCTTCATCATCATCATCATCATCATCATCATCACCATCATCTTCAGTTGTGACTTGATATTCTTCTTCACTCTCCTCATCAGATGATCCTGTGTTCACAGTGAACTTCAACGAATCCATTGCATCGTCCATCAGATGCTCTTTCTCCAAGAAAGTTTTTTCCACTTTTTGCACATGGCCACATATATCTTTCCACTCTTCTGAGCTAATATTTGAAAATTTTCCACGTGCTAATTCCTCCACATCACCTAATTTAAAAGTAACGTTTCTGCTAGCTACCCAGTTCTTTACAGTGGCCCATATCTTCTCTATAGGGTTCAATTCCGGGTGGTAAAAGGGGAGTCGTAACACTCGGTGACCATGGGCTTCAAGAAGCTCATCCAATTTGCATTTCTTTGGGAATCGATACAAATTTTGTTTGATAAGACCATAAAGCTCAGGTTTTGTATTTGAGCCATCAAAATGTATTTGACATTCTTCAAGCCACTTCACCATCTCACCTTTTCGGCTCGCAGATGTCAGGTTTTTTCCACCAGGACATTGTGATATGATGCATTGTCAATCACAAGTACACAATTAGGCGGCATGTTGGGCAGTAATTGTTTCTGCACCCATGTCATGAAATTGGCATTATTCATGTCATCGTGGTAATCTGATTTAGAACCTAGAGACAATGTTTGGTTACATTTTGATATTAAAATTACTTATGTATGTGTTACCTGATCGAAAAATGAGCAACGCATTGGGAATGAAACCATTTTCACCTCCGGCATGTACAATAATCAGCCCTTGGCCTTTAGAAATCGGCTTCTTTAAGTTTTTAGTCGACTCATCATACCACCCTTTCGGCTGGACATGGCTGCTGTGTATATACGTTTCGTCCGTATATATAATGATTCGGCCTTCTTCCCGGTATTGCAGAATTTGTTTCAAGTATTTCATCCTTTTCAGGCAAATGTCATGGGTTTCCATTAAAATCTTACGGTTGTCTTCTGTCTTTCGCCACCTTAAATAGAAATAGAAGTATACAAGGTGTCCCACTCAAGCAAGCTCACTATTGCTATCTGTTGTTATAAAAGTATTTTCTAAACATAAACATTTAATGAAACAGAAATTTGAATATACATGTAGTAACGGCATCTGAAATATTTTGACTTTGCATATAAGTACAAAAGCAGCCATACCTGATTCCAATAGATTTCAGAAAAACCCATAGCGACTGCCTCGAGCCAGAAAAAGAAAGTTCAGAATCTTTAATCTTCTGTAGAATACCTGGAATATAAGGTGATATTAGGCTAGATAACATGATAGGTAGGTATTTAAATGTAGCATTTGTTATTTCACGAAAAAGCAGTCATTGCCATTTGTTCCTAGAATAATTTGTTCAAAAAGCCCCTGATTATTGGGATTACTTTCTGTTATTGCATACTTCATTCATGTTTAGATGAAAAATATACTATACACATTCAAAACACATCGTGAAATATAATGGTCTGAAAAATAATTGGGTTTCAACAGAAAGTAAGTTTCTTGAAATTTATCTACAATCGAAGTCGGAATCCAAAGCATTCCATTTACTAAAATGTAAAATGCAAGTGTGATTCATACTTTCATAACTTGGCTACGCAACAGCAGCACCCAATTGGTTTTTTGATATTAAATCCAAAAAATACACGAAAATATCTTTCTTATTACCACGTTCCCTCTATTTATGAAAAAAGAAGTTCAGCAAACTTTACAATGAATCACCCCGTATTTGACAAGTAACAACTGCCAGCAGTTGCAATGAAAACACACCTTAACGAAGTTTTCTTTTTTATAATGGTAGTTACTTACAATTCAGAGAGGGATTCCTTTTCTCCAAAATAAAAAAATTATGTATAATTTCCCATATTGTTTCCATTTCTCCCACAGAAATCAGGCCGAGTTTACGCTTCTTTCGCGGTCGTTCCTTATGCTGTGTAGCAAAGGAGGTGCTAGGCTCAGCTTCTACGCTTTTCGATTCCTTCAAAATCTTCAAAATCTGTGTTTCTCGAAACACCTGTTGCTTCTATAACTCTTTGCCTTAAACACACAATTGGATCTTAACAATAATCAAGCTCATTATGAAGTAGGTACCTACATACCTTTAATTCTTTAAAGGAATCCTAATTCCATTTTGTGCTTCTTCCCACATAAACTTCATCACGTTACTGATAATTTCACGGCCTTGGCTATGAATTACCATGCTGGATTTGCCAATTTTTTGGGAGACATTTCTAACCTACAAACGTCAAAAATTTCAACTTGGATTTAATGTGTAAAATTACTTTGATTGTAGTATTACCTGGATAACAGATACTATCGACGATTTTTCAAAAGTCTTTTAAATAACACCGAGATGACAAAATAAGCAGAATAATCTGCAAACCCAAAAAATGTTAACCTTCAATTCAGTTCCACGAATTTGTAGTCTTAATTACCTCGATCAACTCCGTTTTTCGTATAAAGATGATAGTTTTTTAGTCTTTTAAGCAACACTCACAATAAAAACGCAAAATAAAACAGAATATCCACTAAAAGATCACACTCAAACATAGGTCAACAAAACAACGTCAACAATGGACGCACAATAATCTTGAAGTTTTTGAGGGCGCCACTGGATTTACGAGTTCCGCCTCCGGACGAAAACAGGTCTATTGCGCTGATCACGTGACAGCCCAGTCTTTAACTTTACAGACTCTACTAGCTGTGACAACGCTGAAAACACAGGGGTTTCTTGTTTCACTATAATATATGTATTCAAATTCGCTGTGACATTTATTATGTTTCGACTTTTCGGTCATTCTCAAAGAGTTTTACAATCAAACTAAACTAGATGTGTAGGTGTGCAAATTTATAGGATCCAGATAATGAACTGAAATTAAACTTAAAGATGGATGGCGGCGTCTAAGATTGGATTTTCCAAAAATCTGTGCGTTTGTTACATTCCTATTGTTAAGAACAGTTTTCTTCATTTCTATTATTTCCCTAACCTATCTTGACAAAAATACGTTACAAAGCGTGCCTTTGCAGAGTTCGTTAGATACTAACGGTTACTTCAAGGCCGGTGAACTTTTAATTAAGGAATAGTTATAGTAGTTAGAAAATGACAATACTGAATCAAACTCTCGTGTCTATACTACTAAACGCCTGCATGCCATCCAGTTCTCCAGATGCCATCGACTTCTTCGGCAATGACCTTGGAAGACACCAGTACTGGATAAATCTCTCATGTCTATACTACTACGCGCCTGTAGGCCATCCAGTTCTCCGGATGCCATCGGCTGCTTCAGCAACGACCTTGGAAGACACCAGAGGTTGTTGAAGGAGTCGTTGAAGAAGAGCGGCACCTTCAGCAGCGCGGCCCCCTTCTTCAGCGGTGTCTTTGGTTGTGGTCCAGGCGCCTGCGCCGGGACTCTGTTTGGGGGCAATGAGGGTGTCTGTGGGGCCTCAGCAGCCTGTCTGTGGAGGTCGTTGCCGAAGGAGGGGGGCCCCTGGTGTCTGGTTGTGGCTCAGGCGCCTGCGCCGGGGCTCCGCCTTCAGCAGCTTCTGGTCATTGCTGAAGAAGTGGTCTTCAGCGGCCCCCCTGGTGTCTCTCATTCTGTTGGGCCTTTGGATGTGGCTCAGGCGCCTGCGCCGGGGCTGTCGCGTACAAAGCACGTGTTGCTCACTGTTCAGGCCAGTCCATCCTGGCCCCATCCACTTCTTCGGCAATGACCAGAGGCTGCTGAAGGAGTCATGTCTTCAGCAACGGTGTCTTTGGGGCCTTTGGCCGTGGCTCAGGCGCATGCGCCGGGGTTTTCGCAAACGTTCTGGAAATGACGCCGACCGGGATTCGAACCCGGGTCCCCACGCACCGGAGCCCTCGCTCCAACCAACTGAGCTAATCGGCGGCCCACAAGCCCGTCTTTCAAATCATCCGTATATACTTATGATTGTAAACAGAAGTTACAGAATTAATATTTATTTTCTCGGAAATTTACAATTGTTTATACTAAATAAATATTGATATTAAAGTTTAAGAAAAAAGCACGTTCGCCGCCGATAAGAGATGTTATAATTGTTTTTATTATGGGAAATAACCTTTCATCTTGCCGATAGGATATGTTTGTTTAGGATTGATCCCACGCTCTGCATGTGCATTTAATACGTTGTAGACACTACAAGGTGACCCGTTTGTTTGTTTGTATTATGTATTACAATAAAATAACATTCTAGAATATTCTTCTGATTGTTTATTTGAAATTACTTGTTATCTTAATGCGTTTCGGACACGTGTGGGAAAAAAACATTCTAAAACATTCTCCAGTTTGTTTATTTGAAATTACTTGTTATCTTAATGCGTTTCGGAAACGTGTGGGAACCATCTGATTGATATATGCAAACATCTTAGTTCTCGGTAGTAGAACATTCTACACCGCTAATTATTTGAGAACAGTAGTCTAAATTTAGGCTAACCCCTACGTAAAAACTGTCATGTGGGGTGTCAAATTAAAGGACTCGACTAGAGGTATCCGAATATTGGGGTGGATTTTAGGGGTGGTTTTTGGGGGTGGTTTTTGGGGGTGGTTTTTAGGGGTGGTTTTAGGGGTGGTTTTTAGGGGGTGGTTTTAGGGGTGGTTTTAGGGTAGCTTTTAGGGGTGGTTTTTAGGGGCGGTTCTTGGGGTGGTTTTGGAGGGTGATTTTTGGGGGTGGTTTTTAGGGATGGTTTTTAGGGGTGGCCACTCACTGACCGCGCCCCCGGCCACGCTCCTTGCCCCGCCCACCTAGATCATGTAGGGTATCAAATTAATCAGCTCGATGAGACAAAAAGGAATCTATAGTTATTCTCCTACTTCCGAATTCTTATCAGTAGTTGTCTGTCTGTATGTCTGTCGGTCCGTCTGTCTGTCTGTCTGTCTGTCTGTCTGTCTGTCTGTCTGTCTGTCTGTCTGTCTGTCTGTCTGTCTGTCTCTCCGTCTGTCTGTCTGTCTGTCTGTCTGTCTGTTTGCGAATACAGCTGTCTGTTGACACAGACAGCTGTATTCGCAAACACCATGGCTGACGACACGAGCAAGAATAAGACTGCGCATGCGCACGGTTGTATGGAGAGTATTTAAGCAAGAAAATTAACGGTGCTATCAGTTAGTACTTGTGCTTCAACAAGGGAACCGCATTTGAATAATGACACACATAAACGTAGACACGTTTCGTGTTCTGGACGGTGCTGTTTTGGATGAGTCAGCACGCCGTGTCGAGGTGCACGTACATCAACCGTTCGTGACAACAACAACATTCAACGCCAATGACGAAATTCGCATACCAATCCACCAACAAGACGTTTACGTACTGCCGCATCTAAGCAGCATCTACATAGAGGGCAGGTTCATCAAGGGTGCAGGAGGCGGAAATGCGGCTTTAACAAATAACGCCCTCAGTTTCCTCTTTGACGACGTCCGCTATGAAATAAACGGGGTGGAGGTGGATCGAACAAAAAACGTGGGCATCACGAGCACACTGAAGGGTGTAGTTTCTCTGAATGTGGGTGAGGTAGGTGCCCTGGAGAATGCCGGCTGGACGAATACGGGAGACTCACCGAGCCACCTTATCGACGCGAACGGGAACTTTAACGTGTGCATCCCGGGAAGAATCCTGCTGGGATTCTTGGAAGATTACCCCAAAATTCTGTTAAATGTGTGTCACGAGCTCATTTTAACTCGATCGAAAAACGATAGGAACGCTTTCGTGGGTAACGAGGACACCAGAATTGAGTTGAGCAAGGTTCATTGGAGGGTGCCGTACGTCTATCCATCGGATGCTGAATACCTAAAACTTCTCAATATTGTCGAGGAAGAGAGAACGTTGCAGATATGTTTTCGCAGCTGGGAGCTGTACGAGTATCCGGTGTTGCCGCAAGCTACGAAACAAACGTGGGCCGTCAAGACTGCAACACGGTTGGAGAAACCCCGCTACGTTATTGTCGCCTTCCAGACGAATCGCAAAGCGAATTTGGACACGGATTCAAGCAAATTTGACCACTGCAATCTGACAAACGTCAAACTGTACCTGAATTCTGAGTGCTTCCCCTACGAGAATTTAAACTTGGATTTCTCCACGGGGAAATACGCCCTGCTATACGAAATGTACCAGAACTTCCAGAGTTCATACTATGGAAAAGTTGGCGAGCCGTTATACGGCAAGGAACAGTTCAAGGATCTAGCACCCATCGTGGTGATTGACGCATCAAAGCAGTCGGAAAGCATCAAGCCTGGACCCATAGATATGCGTCTAGAATTTGAGTCGAGCGAGAATTTTCCGCCCAACACAACCGCATACTGTCTCATCCTGCATGACGGCATCGTTGAGTATACACCGGGTAATGAATCGGTCAGAAGAGTGGTATGAGAAGCTGCAGGGCTTCGATTTGCCCAGAAAATACACGCATTCCTACTCTGTATACAGATTATAGTTTTAATTATATTGATGTAAAAATATATTCAACGTTTTTATTTTTGCGAAAACCCCGGCGCAGGCGCCTGGGCCACATCCAAAGGCCCAACAGCACCTAACAACAAGATCAGTTCTGATAGGCTCTCATTGGCTGTTGCCCCGCCCACTCTCATAGAGCCCCGGCGCATGCGCCTGAGCCACGGCCAAAGGCCCCAAAGACACCGTTGCTGAAGACATGACTCCTTCAGCAGCCTCTAGTCATTGATGGGGCCAGGATGGACTGGCCTGAACAACGAGCAACACGCGTTTTGTACGCGACAGCCCCGGCGCAGGCGCCTGACCCACAGCCAAAATGGCGGCTTGGGTGCGCAATGGCAAGACACCAGAGGCTGCCCGCTGAAGACCACTTCTTCAGCATTGACCAGAGGCTGCTGCAGACACGCCCTGGAGAACTCGATGGACTGATCTGAGGAATAGCCCCGGCGCATGCGCCTGGCTGCTGCTGCTGCTGCTGCTGAACACCACTTCTTCAGCAATGACCAGACGCTGCTGAAGACATGCACACTTCTTCAGCAATGACCTTGAAAGACACCAGAGGCTGCCGCAGATGCCGCTGCTGAAGACACTTCTTCGGATGCCTCAACGACTCCTTCAGCAACCTCTGGTGTCTTTCAAGGTCATTTGCCGAAGAAGTCGATGGCACCTCGAGAACTCGATGGCGCTATGTGCTCCGAAGGGGTTCGTATCCAGTACTCTCATTTTCTAACTACTAGTTATGGTTATGACATTTTATAATTTCACGATAGAAACAATAACCCAAATAAATTGCAAATCTTTGATATACAACACTGTTTATTTGATATACACCTGATTTGTCGCCTAATTTTGATTTTAATTTGTTGTTGACTAAAATTCTGATTCAATTATTTTTATTTATCTCCATTATGTTTACCTCAAGTTATTGTAAATGATTGGCTAATTTACTGCTAATACCCTGAACACGATTAACAGCGAACCAATTTTGGTGTTTCAACAAACCAATTTTGGTGCGTCTTCTCCAGAAGATGCTCTGAAGAAGACACCGAGATGAGTGTCGAAACGTCAAGTAAGTATGCCTCTTAGTGTATCTATTAGACGACGTCGCCGCCAGCCCGGAACATATAGGTAATAATATTTCTGTTTCGATAAACTTGTTCCTCCTGTATAGCCTTTTGAAGTGAAACTTATTTTGTCTCGGTAGAGTAAGTTTCTGTGTTGGCAAATGCGAGCGTTACGAAAAGTGAAACGAATGGAGGGGAGCAGTCTGAGAAGACGGGCAGAGGAGAAAGGGAATATCGAACGCCCAACTCTTTAGCCACGCCCTGTTTCATGCTTCGTGCTGTTTCTCTCAGGCAAGCGTCACGCGTCAGTGAAGCGAGGGCACAGCGCGCTGCAGCGTTTCAGTTCTCGTTACCCCATAGAGCGCTTGGTTAGAAGCATTAAAATTAGATTTATTCTTTCACTAGCGGCCCGGCAGACGTTGTCCTGCCTAAAATTACTTCTCGTATTGAACTTTTGATTCATTAACCAAATCGTTTATTCAATGTGAAACATTTTTCTGATTACGTTTATGTTCAACCAAATATGTCGTTCCTATCGTCAGTTATGATCGCGAGCGCATACAAAAAATTATGATTTTAACAGTTTGTCCGAATTTCCCGATTTACGCCTATCCATATCATACAAAAATCCAATAGAAAAAAGCACTTTCAGTTTTTCCGAATTTTCCAATTTTCCGGGCAACTTTTCCAATTTTTCGTTGCTTAAAAACCTTATTTTTGAAAAGAATTAGCCAAATCGGTTCAACAGTTAAGCACTTTCAGTTTTTCCCGAATTTTCACACTTTCCGGTGGATTCTCCAAAAATTTTCTTTCATACAAACCTTATCCTGACAATTACGATCACAACAAAAAAAAATCAGCCAAGTCGGTCCAGCCGTTAAGCACTTTTAGTTTTTCCCGAATTTTCAAATTTTCCGATGGATTTTCCAAAATTATGATTTTTACAGTTTGTCCGAATTTCCCGATTTACGCCTATACATATACAAAAGTCCAATAGAAAAAAGCATTTTCAGTTGTTTCCGAATTTTCCAATTTTCCGGGTAACTTTTCCAATTTTTCGTTCCCTAAAAACCTTATTTTTGAAAAGAATTAGCCAAATCGGTCCAACCGTTAAGCACTTTCAGTTTTTCCCGAATTTTCACATTTTCCGGTGGATTCTCCAAAAATTTTCTTTCATACAAACCTTGTCCTGACAATTACGATCACAACAAAAAAAATCAGCCAAATCGGTTCAGCCGTTAAGCACTTTTAGTTTTTCCCAAATTTTCAAATTTTCCGTTCGATTTTCCAAAATTATGATTTTTACAGTTTGTTCGAATTTCCCGACTTACACATATCCATATCATACAAAAATCCCATAGAAAAAAGCACTTTCAGTTTTTCCCGAATTTTCCAATTTTTCGGGCAACTTTTCCAATTTCTCGTTCCCTAATGCCACGTTTGGCCTCTGCTTTGTCGACGTTCCAAATTATTTTGTGCGTGAGCTCCAACTGAGCGCGTCGAACTCGACTGTATCCGTTGTTCCGGAGTTATAATGGATCGCGCTTGAGGCTTGAGAAATTCTTATTCGACTTGGCTCCAAACGCTGTCTACGCTCTTCGCGTACGCCGACCGATATTTCAACGCCTCACTGGTGGCATTTTTTCCAAAGAACCACCAAATACATGATCACCACCGATAACACACTGACCATAAACTAGACACTATATAGACGTTTAACGTAAATGCAATGACGTTTAAAGGAAAAGTAATGCAACTTACGAACTAGAGATGCCAGTGTATACCCTTTGCATTTAATCGAGTCGCCGCTGGGTGACACATAAAACACAAAAAAGTCAAATCATTGTCAAATTGTCCACTAGCTGCTCACTCGATCTGAAAATTGAACACACTGTTCTAAAACATGTATTTGTGCCGTAGCATGGCAACATAACAAACACAAAATTTAATGTCAAACGTCTTTGAATTTAAATAATTGTAGTTTGATCAGGCGTTATTTTCTTACATTCTTCTTGGACAAGTTGTTTAACATGGACATAACAGATAAGGTAACAGATTTGGATACTATCCTTTGCGTTTTGTGTATGTTCCATAAAATTATCTTGAGACTTATTTTTAACATTCATTGTGCTCTGGATTCTTCACAGTGGCGAATTAATTTATCAAGGAAGGGTCTTTGAATTTGTTAGTAAGTGTGTTGTGGATAGTAAATACTACTCTATTTTACCAATATTAGTAAGCAATTTTTTATTTAATAATATAATGATATAAGTTTTAAAATTCTTGTATATCCATTATTGATGTATCTGATTCTGTTTAAACTTAAACATCGCCTCCTTCACACAATAAAATATGTCGCACATCATTTGTTACATTTTTTAAAACAATTTTAAACGTCAAAAATTAAGTAAACTTCAAAAGAGAAATATTCAAAATTCCCGCTTTCCGCCCCTAATTCTACTTCCAAACATCAGAGGCGCTGTTAGCAGTTCTAAAATAATATATGTGCGTTGTCTATCTGTACTGTTTAATTTGTGACACTGACAATTCAATTTTTAGAACTGTCAAACTGAACGTCACATTTTTGTTTGTCAAACAGATTTTCATACAAACTTTTACCTTCCAAATTTTCTACTTTCCCGGTGGATTTTCCAAAATTTTCTTTCATACAAACCTTGTCCTGAAAATTACGAACACAACAAAAAAGAAATCAGCCAAATCGGTCGAGCCGTTCTCAAGTGATGAGCTTACATACATGTGGCAATTGATTTTTATTTATATAAAGTCTGAATAATATAAGTTGGCGTATGATTGAAATAATCTACGCATCATGTTAGTTTGATATCTCTCTCGCACGCAACTAGTTGATATGGCAGCTAATTATTAACGTAAGATGAAATAATCAAATTTTCCATTGTAACTCTTTATTTCACTCATTCTCATTTATAATGTTGGATAACAATGTATTTGTACGTCTTTGCTTGTCTCGTATGTTATCATGGAAACTAGTAAGTGTCACAGTACTGTCAATGTCCAAACAAATTAGTTCACATGCATGTGTCAACCCATACGCCAAGTTATATGATTTAAACTTTAGATTATTATTATTTTGATACGGACAATATTTATTATCGATTTTTTGTGTATTTGAAGTGCGATTGGTAGTGTATAAATTAATAAGTATATTCCAGTGTTAGGAAAATTAGAATAAACGTTTAAAATAGTGTTGGTGTATTTTGTTCTTGTGTATTATATTGCATACACCCCAATTGTGACACTAATTTTAATTAAAGTACTAATACCAAGAAAAGCCCAGAGTTTGCGTCGTACTTTCCGATGTCACAATTATTAACACGTGGACCGGCCCGCTCAGGGAGAAGGGCGAGGAGAAAATAATCGGTGAAATAAAGGGCGCCAGGCAGATCTGTCCCTGTCCACGAGTACAACGTCGAGTATCCCAAATCTGCCAAATGGATACTAAAGGACAATAATAAGAAACAAATCCCTGCTTGACAGATGGAATGTAATGCACTTCAAAGTTATATTATACAATTTTAAGTACCTACTGCTTTATGATGATGAGTAATGGGTGAGTGTGTGTGAGGGTGTACATTTTTGATTGTATTTAGGGTTGTACGTGTGCGGGTGGGTGGGTGTGTGTGTGTGAAAGAATGTGAGGGTGTATAATGTTATAATAAGTAAGGTATTTGAGACAGGTATCCAAAAATATTGTTGAATTGATTGGTTCGTTACTTCTATTACTGTTCTTGGTGTACCGCATGGCTATTATTATTGTTGTTGTTATATTGATTCGTTACTGCGGTATTATTTACTTTAGGTCGTATGGTTTGTCTAGTTTTCCTAGTTTGTAGTTTGCAAAGTTTGACTACTGACTAGTTTGCTTTGTTTGCCTCGTACCCGAAAAGAGAGTTCAAGATTGGATAATACGAATCACAGAATATGCACATTTGAAATTACTTACTTTCCAAAATAGCAATTAAATAAGTAGACTGAATAAGTAATCGTTTATCCCAGCAAGCTGGTTAAAAGAGATACTATACTATAATACTAATTCTAATAATTATTCTCTTCAAATCTTATTTCGGGAGAGATAAAATCCCCTTTGGGTATAATTTAACAATGGGGAAGACCCGCTTAATCGAATTTATAACTTTTAGTACTGTAATATCAAGCACAAATAGAATATGTATCGCGTACCACGTAAAAATTTTGATTATATGCCGTGCTAAAAGAAAAATATGCAATTAGAAAAGCAGCATAAACTCAGGGGGCTAAAACGCGCGCTGTCTGTGACGTAGAAGACCAACCGTTGCGTCGTCGATTAACGCGTCTCCCTAAATAAAGTGGGAAGGAATCGACGAATGAGCGAAGGCTTAAGGGCGTTAACGCATCGGTTTGCGCATGTGAAAATCCCTACCTAATCTGTTGGACTCAGAGGTCGAGTACGTCACGAGCGTCATTCAAATATTGTGTTTTAAGTGTGATGCATGTTTCGTATTTAATTAAGACGAAAATAAGACTCAAATGTAAAAATCGAAAGTTGCGGAATTTGTTTTGGATAGTAAACTATTCAATAGCTGCCCATACACGTAGAGATTAATCGGCCGGTTTGAAACGCTGCGGTTCAAACGTGCGGATATAACTTTGCGTTAATGGGCAACCGTCGTGCCACATCCATCCGGCACAGATTTATCTGCGAGTCCACACTGCCAGTTAAAACTGCAGTAGGCCACTAACAGACAGTTTTATGGACAGTTGTTCGTTTTCGGCATGTCTTTTGAAGGTGTAGTTGGGTGTAGTTGTTTCAAAACATATTACGGCACATGTTTCTGGAATCATATATCCCAGTGCCTGTGCAGAAATTCCCATCGAATATGTTAAATACTCATATGATCTTCCTGATGCTAGAAGACGCAGAGTAGTCATTAAACGTTCTTCCGGAGTAATTGCTTTCTCTCATTATTGTAGCTTGTTTTAGAAGAGCGCCTCTTACTAAATTTAATAAATAGTCGTGTGTGTTAATGTCCATTCTCAAATAATTACGAAAATCGTTAGGATCATTTTCTCTGAACGCTTTCAATGTTTCAATAGGGGAATATGACTCAATTGTATTTTCTTAAGCAAATAGCTTTTTATCCATTTACATCGTTGCTTCGTCAGACTGTTTTCTGTTATTATCTGCATCGCAACGATTGCACAGAAAACAGCACGTTTCTTTGTTGTACTAAACATTTATGTTCACCTGACAACCACCCAACCGTGCTTTTCAAGTGCAAAACTTTTGCCAAAGCGAAATTCCACGGTTTTGTTTTCGAGCGCGGATTTAACTGCCGTTAGCACAAGCGGTTTTGAATGTGACAGATCAACCGCGCAAGCTAGATCGGCAGACTTCTGAAACGTTTTAGTGGGCGACAACGGTTTGATCCGTGGCGTATAAAACTGACGGACTTATCCGTTGCGGTCCAAACTGGCGGATCAACCTCTACGTGTATGGGCAGCTATAAGGATCATTTTCAAAATTTGCGGGTTTTCCCCTCTCCTCGAAAATGGATATCAATCGAATCATTCTGATGCTAAATCAAATACAAGATCGTTTTGCACTTTGCCTTTTTTGCCTTTTTTGGAATACCTACTGGTTTATTTATACTACCTATTTTAGCACAGTAAAAACTTTAACCACGGTAGGTACAAAACAAAATACTCAAAGCTAATTCAAATATGCATATTCTTAAATAAAATTCGATTTATATGAATCCAATCTCAACCAATTTTTCATATACAGGGAAAAATCTGGGCATGCCCCCACTGTACCTATAAAATAAATGAAAATTTATGAATTAATGAATTAACGAAAAATCTGAACGTAACACAATCATCTGTTTACCCATTACCCTACAAATTTTTAATTCCTCTAATAACGTCGAAATTTCATTTCTATCGCATCCAGTTTTTTTTAAATTAGATGAAAGCCAAATTTATCTCATTAATAATTCTCCAAATTTGAGAAGAAGAAATTGAAAATACAAAACAAAAGTACGTGACTATTGATTTAGAAAGTGAATCGAAGTGAAGGGCTCAAATTTAAATTTTCTTGGTTCTGGAAGATATTGTGATTTCCAGCTATTTTTATTTTTTTGATATATTTTATCACAATAATACTAATTTTCGGCAAGAATATCTTGAAAGCGACCCGCTTTAGGCAAACGCGGGTACGCTATAATTATAAAAATTAAACCGATTTTACCTTCAAGAAGTAATTTGCATTTTTGGGTCAGTTATTGGATTAGTTTTGTGCAGAACTGATAGACGTCAGGAGCACGTGACACGTTGTTTATTTGGAATTAAAACTGGACTACCCCAAGGTTCTATGTATCACTAATTTTTCAGTGAACAGCTTAGTCCAGCCTAATGAGCAATCGGGCGCCGCACGCGTCCCAGGTGCATATTGCACGTGTGTTAAACAGAGATATGTATCTCCCGACATTTATTACGTCAGTCGCATAAAATGGATAATTTTTAGTAATTTTCTTGTCGGTAAATGTGTGCCCTAGGAGAAAAAAGAAAAGACATATTTTGACAAGCTCTTGCTAATAATGAAAAAAGTTGTCCGATTGTCCATTGGGCATTAATTATATTTGTCGTGGGAAATTGTACTGCGCTGTTTTGGCACAGCAATATGTGGTAGATTGCTACTTATTTTTTATTAACACCTGGTTCACATAACAATTATTTATTGGTTCCTAACATATTATTTCTATGACAATCGCAAAAATCTAAATTAATATTCGAATTAATAATTTTATTGGAGTAACATAACTAAATTAAACTGAAATAAAAAGTCAAGTGAATTAATTTAAACTCACCGATCGGAATTTGATGTGATGCCGATGACTTTGAATTAACAATATCTTCTACTCTTTCTTCAGTTGACGCTTGCAATAATTGTTGAGAATTTTGTCGTGAAATTTTCAAACCTTGCCTAGTTAACAGGCGGTAAGCATCTTTAATACCTATAACCCAAATAAAATGCATATTAAAAAAATTACTTTTAATAATGATTCACAAAACCTTTAAACGTACCCATTTGTATCAGGCTGGGTTGTCCGAGAGATCGTTGACCTGTTAGCACTTGGTAATGACCGATCTTTCTGTATGTTCTTCTGTAGGAAATACTTTAAAATAAACGCGTTATAATGAAGCATACCTAAGTCTACAATGTACTGTAGGTACAATGAAAAATAAAATTATCTCTTAACGTTAAAATGAAATGCAAAACAAAGCAGCGAACATACCGACTGGTTCGGTGTTTTAGTTGGGACTGACTCACAGAACACCGAGAACAGGAATACCTACTACTGGAATAGCTACTACTACTAGTACTACTGAGAACTGACCATACTCAGGGCCTAATTTCCCGATAGGCCCGGGCCTAGGGCCCGTTCCTAAAAAGGGCCCGGGACCGATACTCGCCGGTGTGACCAAAATTTTTGGACGAAAAATTAAATCTTGCATCTAGATATCCATGACTGAGAAAAAACATTAAGTCGGGGTCCTAAACTAAGGTAAAAACAAAATTATGAAATTAGGTCAAGTAGTTTTTCTGTTGCAGCCAGCTAAAAATCTAAGACACGGTATTTCGGATATGTCAATTTTTTTTAATGGACCCATGTTGGCTCATCGCGATATTTGGATAGAGCTATTTTTTACGAACCATTTGATACCAAACACGAGACCTTTCATTCAAAAATACGTGCCCGTCTAAAGTCCGTTCCCCTCCTGCTAATTTTTGAACTATTTGAGGTACATCCATGAAATTCGGTACAAGATAGTCACAGGTCACAAGATATTTTTTGACGTAATAATGACAGCTGCCAGTCTCAAGATAGCGGTCGGGCGCAATTTTGAAAAAAAATTTAATGAGAAGTAGGGTCATGGGACACCTCGTTTTAAAGGTCTTATTGAGTGCAATGTCATACTAAAATATGGCATGGATACCTGAAAACGTTACAAAATGGTGGCTAATCAAATTTCTAAATAATCATGAATGTTGCTTTCAATCACGTTTGGATTGGAAACAAAATTCGTTGTCGCGGTAATATCTTGTTTTCTGCTCTTGTCAAATCTAGTCTGTTGAGATCCTTCATTTAGGAAAAGTGTGACCATGGCTCGTAGCTTAGACGATAAATTTGAAGCGGTTTTAATTTTTGCTGGAAGAAACTAACATCTAGTGGTAGTTTTTCCTTAATAAACTCTCTTTTCGCCTCTTATTGGTCCACTTCATTAAGAGATTTCACTACAAATTAGAACAAAATTTGGTTAGAAAAATATTAAAATTTAAAAATTGAACAAAAGATATCGACGCCATATTTTAGTATGACATTGCACCCGATAAGATCTTTAAAACGAGGTGTCACATGACCTTCCTTCCCATTTAAAAATCCGTTTTAAAATGGCGCCCGACCACCATCTTGAGACTGACAGCTGCCATTATTACGTCAAAAAATAACTTGTGACCTGTGACTAGATTGTACCGAATTTCATGGATGGTTCAAAAATTACTAGACGGGGAATGGACTTTGGACGGGCACTGTATATAAGTACCTGTTTAAGCCAAAAAATTGTGTTTTTTTGTTTGTAGCTGTTTTGTGTAAGACTGTTTTTAGAGTGTTTGTTATGTTGTTTTCTTTGTTTTCTTTGTTTTGTTATTTGTTTTTTATGTTACTTTCTAAATATAGTACTTATTAAAGCATATTAAAATCAATGTTGAGTAACTTACTTAAAATTTAAAAAAAATAGGGGCCCGGGATTGGGTAAGGGCCTAGGGCCCGCTTTGACTAAAAATAGGCTCTGACCATACTTACATTTTTCAGCAAATCTATAATCTTACCACGTAGGTATACGCTATCAGCAGCGATCTGGGCATTGGGCATGTCGGGTGTCCACGCTGCTACCTACTAATTTCCAAGATCGCCTACAAGCGCATTTATGGCAGAGAAGGGGTTGTTTTGTTGGGTTGGAAAGATGTCATTGCCAAACAGATTTGAAACGTAGGATTATTGTTGAATTTAAAAAGATAATAACTGGAAAAATGTTTAAGAAATTCTAGTTTATAAAGAAAGTGTTTTGAAGGAGGTGAAAAAATTATATTGTACAGGGTGCGCTACCTAAGAGTATTTCTTCTGTTACACTTTTATTACTTACATATCTTGAAAAAAATATTGCATGAGTCACCTTCCTTGATTTTTAATTTTCTGTTATACGAAATTATTTTCACGTATAGGTACTTATTTTCGTTGAACTGCATAACTCAGGTGCAACAGAAGACATACACTTGGACGTTAGGTGGCACACCCTGAATATAGAAAAAAATTGCAACTTGGATTTTTTCACTCGACTGATGGAGAAATATTAAAAATATATATTTATAAAAGGAGTGTGTTATAGAGTTGAAAAGAACTCGAAACATTTCAATAAAAACAATCACCGAGACGGGGATGAAAAAATCTTGTTTTTATAAACCACCAAAACCAAATCGTGCCGTATAAAAATGGATATTTAATATACAAGGTGTTACAAAAACGTAGGTCAAGCGGTTAGACCTGCCTCTTTCAAGAGACAGGGTGTCTACGTTAAAATTTAAAGAAATAATTCAATAATACCTTCTGTGTTCTTTTTAAGACACTAAGTTGAAGTTTTGCACAGACCCTTTTCATGCGCATATCTGTACTTTTTTCTGTAAATTTTGTCGAAATAATTGAAGTACGAACGGAGGAAATGGAGGTTGTAGTAACCATTGACCCTTAACTTTTTCCTGAGCACGTCTATGGTTCAAAGGTTTCGTTTTTGAAACCAAGCGTTCAATTATTTAATTTTTTTATGCTCACATTTGTCCATCCAGTATCCTGCCTCCCCCTTATTCTTTCTCTACCTACCCTCGAGCTCCCGTCTTTATGGCGCCATGGACAATATAGTTTAAACATTCCAAGCATTGACATTGTTGTTTCGTACGTGGTGTGAAAAGGGTGCTTTTTCCGTTAGTGAATTACATCGATTCTTAGTGATTACGAGTACCTATATTCAAAACAATTCGTTCGCGGTGTTTTCGACGAGAGCAGTTCACCATCAAATTAGTAAGTCCATACCATTTCATTTCCTTTCGTTTTCAAGTGTGTAACCTCGTATTCGTCCACCTTTGGAGTGCCAGATAAAAGCGTCACGTATTTTTCATTCTTACTTTCGTTTATTTCATATTTAGTCTTTATTTCAAAAATACAGTCCACAACTACAAAACATTTGGTTTTGTACTCTATGCTCTAAATCAAAATTTTTACAAGAATTTTTACAAGAGTGAAAAAATAAAAGAAATGAACGCTGTATCTAAAAAGCAAAAACTACTACAACCGCGCCTTTTTCTCCGTTCGCGCTTCAATTATTTTGACCAAAATGACATAAAAAGTGTGCCGGCAAAATTTCAACTGAACATCTTGCAACGATACTTTCTGGTCGGACGTCAATTATGCAACGATATCGGATCGATTTCGGTGAAAGTATACAACGACACTTCCTTGTGACGCTCTGGAGCCAGATATACAGCGCGCTCTTTCGGTTTCGGTATCGGTATCTGGTACGCTCTGTATATCTAGACTAATCGGTTCGTTACCTTTGTATCGATATAACGGGGTTGCATCTGGTCAGGTCGGGATCGTCGATAATACCCTTTGCTCAATAGTCGAAGAAGGGAGGGTTCGTTATTGCTTACTAAACGGTGAATTATAAAACATAAACACATTAAAATGGTTTCTATTAATATAACTATTTACATTTTAAACGGAATATGAAACGGATATTTACAGGAAAATATATACATAAAAAATAAATGAGAAATTCTAGTATTAAAATCAGGACGGTACTGTAACCGGTTTCTCGAGTGAGTAGCGCACGAGATCTGGGCTAGAGGCCTAGCTCGTGGACTATTCCCTCGGGATCAGCTATCACTTGAATACGGGTAGTCTCGTCGTATGATTAACTGTTCCGGATACTTGCGGTTTCGTAGTAGCACCTATAGCGCGACCGGTCGGGGTTTCAGGTCGGGGATGTACGTTAGAACACCAAGGGTGTAATCCCGTGTGAGACAGGTTTATTATTTGACGTGCACAAGCTTTGTAACTGACGGGACCACCCCAGGACATATGCAGATTATTGTAAGGACCATCCGCTGTGCATCGACAAGGCTGTGTAATCCGCCGCAATGAATGCAAGCATGTCGGTTCTTACTTTCCTGCACCTGTACTGGTAAATGGACCTACCTAATTAAGTCAGCTACGCTTCCGCCACAAGTCAAGTAACTCCGGTCTTGTTAACTTAATTATTGGTAGCCCTTCGGCTTCGATAATTAAGTACTAGCGATGAAGACGTGAGTATTTATTCTTCGAGAATAAATCGGATACGCGAATGAACAGAAAATCACACGCCGTGAATTAAACTCATTCAAACGGACTGTCGGTTAATATTTATCGGACGCGGGTGGAGAGAATTCTTCTTCGCAAACCGGTGAAGAAGATTCTTCCTGGACCTCTGCTGTGTGGCTTCCTTTATAGCCACCCGAATAGGTTCGGCGGTCGGCGGTCAGGCTCGCTCTCCTACCATCGAAACGCGTGACGTGCCACTCCCACTCTTCTCGTGCTCTTGTTTATTTACAATCGTGACGTAGCGGCTTGCATTTCTCTCTTCATCTGGATATGCCACGGCTCTCGCTCCGTGACACGGTTGCAATAGAGAGAACAATTATGAATGCTAATCCAAGTCTGTTGGATGTAACCAGCATTCCAATTATGCATTGTTACACACCCCCCTTTCTTCGGGTAAAACAGGTGCTGGTACGCTTCGGGGAAATACTGAAACAGATTTCAAAACAAGCGTTAGATAAGGGAGAGGGTGCTTACTCTGCGGGGTCGGATTCTGGCTTCACGTCTTTTACGTGAACTCTGCCTCCTTCTTCATCTCGGAGCTCCACAATGACGGCTGATATAACTCTGTATACGGAGTACGGTCCGGTGTACTTAGGGGCCAGTTTCGCCATGAAACCTTTCGCGGCATCGGAAAGCACGTGGTTGCGCTTATACACCATGTCTCCTACTCTAGGGGAGTATGGGCGTCTCCGTAGGTCGTAATGATGACTCTGTCGAACAAAAGACTTGGCCAAATTTACTCTTACCTTTTGTAGATATCTTGTAATTTTTGCAGTTGTTTCCGGTATTTTCCGGGGGTTTCTTCTTGCAAATCTACCCGCACGTCCTGGTGCCTTAAAGTTCCTGGTGGAATTGGTTCTCTCCCTAAATTTAAATACGCTGGGGAGAATCCCGTAGATTCATGCAGTGCCGTGTTCATCGCGAACATCAGTTCGGCTAGATACAGGTCCCACTTCTTCTGGTTGTCAGAGCTGTATTGTGCTACCATTTTTCCGATCACCTTGTTAGCCCTTTCCACGGGGTTTGCTTGTGGTGTATACGGCGGCGAAAATTGATGGCGTATTCGGAACGCGGTGGCCAATTCCTGGAAAATACGGTTAGCGTATTGTTTTCCATTATCGGACACTAGCGTTTTCGGTGTTCCGAAGCGGTAAATCACGCGTTCTTTGAAGGCCTGGATCACTGTCTGTGCGGTTGCCCTCCTTAGCGCTTGAATTTCTACCCACTTCGAGAATCTATCTTGAAACACTACCAAAAATATATTCCCTTTCGATGAACGCGGTAGCGGTCCAATTAGGTCTGTACTTACTACATCCCATGGTTCGGTTGGCTTGGTAAAATACATCTTACCCAACGGTTGCTGTTGCGGCAACTTGTAGCATTGGCAGTTATGGCATTTCCGAATGTACTTTTTGACATCTCGATACATGCCTGGCCAGTGGTAGTCCTTAGCTACCCGGGTGTATGTCTTCGCGACGCCTAGATGACCTGCTGCTGGTTGGTCATGACATTCCTTCAGAACTGCCGTGCGCTGGTTTTCTGGAACACACCAGGCCCATCTGTCGGAACGTCCGTCCGCGGCTTTATCCGCGAATACATCTGGAAAAGATTTAAAAATTTTATTTCCTACTATACGATACTCTTTGTTCTGCTGGGGAGAATCTTTAATATTTTTCCTCAGCTTCCTGATCCAGCTACAATCATCTGGCCGGACTAGAATAGCTAGATTGTCCGCTGAATACGGTGCTCTCGAGAGCGCGTCGGCGACCTGGTTTAGCGCTCCTTTCCGGTATTTCAAGTCAAATGAGTATTGTTGAAGTTCCAGAGCCCATCTGGCCAGCTTGCCAGTGGGATTTTTCATCTTGTTTAGCCACTCTAAACAGTGGTGATCAGAGATAACCGTGAAATGATATCCCTCCAGGTACGGCTTCCACTTAGTAATGGCCCAGATGATGGCTAGTAACTCTTTTTGCGTGGTAGACAGTTTCCGTTCTGCCTCGGTCAAGGTGTGAGAAATATATGCGATGGGTCTCTCCACATCGCCCTGGGTTTGACTTAGGACAGCCCCTAGTCCTACGTCACTGGCATCTGTCTGTAACAAGAAGGGTAAATTAAAATCAGGGCACGCTAGCACTGGTGCACTAGTAAGTGTGCTTTTTAATTTCTGGAATGCCCTTTCTTGTTCTGCGGTCCACTGGAATTTCGTATTCTTCTTTAAGAGGCGGTTTAGCGGCGCGGCGATATCGGAGAAGTTCGGAATAAACTTCCGGTACCAAGATATCATGCCTAGGAATCTTCGGAGTGCTCGTACACTATTCGGAGGTTCTAGTCTAGTGATTCCCTCGACTTTATCTGGGTCCGTTAAAATACCGTCTTCGTTGACTACGTGTCCCAAGTATTTAAGTTCGGACTGGCAGAATACGCATTTCTCCGGTTGCAGCTGTAATCCGGCGGCTCGCAACCGTCTGAATATCTCCTGCAAGTACTCTAGATGTTCTTGGAAAGTCGAGCTCACAACGATAATATCGTCCAAGTACGCGAATGCCTTCGGTTCGAGTTCCGGGCCGATCAATTTATCTAGGAGTCTCTGAAACGTTGCTGGAGCGGAGTGCAATCCGTATGGCATCACCGTGAATTGATAAAGTCCCATACCTGGTACAGTAAACGCTGTGATTGGCCGGCTATCTTTCTCCAGGGGTACCTGCCAATACGCATGTTTTAAATCTATCGTAGAAATGAATCGCGCCCCCTTAGTGTGTCAAGAATCGCTTGTATGTACGGAGTTGGGTATGCGTCCGGTATGGATTTCTTGTTTACAATACGTAAATCCACGCAAAATCTAAGCTTGCCGGATGGTTTCTTGACCATTACCACGGGAGAACTCCATGGACTGTCGGATACTTCTATGATGCCGTCCTCCAGCATCTTATTTACTTCTTGATTAATTAAAGATTGCATGGCGGGATTTCTTGGATAGTACCTCTGTTTTTGCGGTTCTTCTCCAGGTTTAAGTCGTATTTTATGCTCAAATAGCGACGTCGGTCCTTTCAGGGCGGAGAATTTCTTCAATTCAGTTTCTAGAAAATTATTCAGTTCCCTTTTCTGACTCGGATTTATTGGGGTTAGTCCTGCTATTTCGTTATCATCCTCTTGCAGGTTGAGAACGATTTCTTGATTACCTAACCACATTCTTCCAAGGTTTAGGTCAATTCTTGCATTCAGTGAACGCAGCTGGTCCATCCCCATCACCACATCGGTGGTGAGGTGCTCCAGGTATCCCCAGACTCCTTTAACTTGCCTAGAATTATAAGAAAATTTAAATTCGTATTGGTTGAGAACGGGAATTGTTTGATTATTTGCCAGACGGACAAATTTGTCACCTCCTGGTCTCGGTCGGATCCCTTTCTCTTCCAGGTGCTTTCGCACTCGGTTCCCGATGTATGAGCAACTAGCTCCGGTATCCACTAGAGCCTGAAAATACATATCAAAAATTTTCAAATTTATGTAAATTCTGGGGTCTCCGGTGGCGGTAATTTTGGATAACATCGGGCGGTCGGTTTCTTTCTCGCTAGGGCAAGTTTTACATAGGTTCAGGTATTGGGGTTCAGGTCGGATCCGTCGTCGGTGAGGTCCCCTTACCTCCGACGACGTATGTCGTTTCCCGGAGTCTGTAGGCCGCAGCAATCCCGAGTTAGGATGCCTTGTCTGCCGCAACGGGAACAAAATATTTTCGGGATGCCTCGACATTTATCCCTCACGTGTCCGGTTATGCCACAACGCCAACATACAAGCGCTCTAGAGTACGCCTGCTTCTTGGGGTCGTTCCGGGGTGAAATAGCTTCTGCTTTTCGATCCGTAACAAGCGTGAGGTGTTCCTTTCCTGGTTTCGCGTTTTTATCGGAGGTACTAGCTTGTTCGTTTACGTGAGCTTGTGTTACCTTTGACGGCGGACGGTAGGAATCACAGTCTTTTAATACGCCCTCGTATTCGGCTGCTAGCTTTAATAAATTCGAAATACTGGTGACCTCGGCTCTTTTTATGAATAGGCGGTATTCCGGTTTTAAATTTAAATACAGCCGCTCGATTTGATTTTCTGGCGATAAATTTCCGTGTCTTCTCATCAAGGTCAACAAAGATATCGAAAATTCTTTGGCTGTTTCTTTTGCACCTTGTGTGCGAGTACGGATTTCGTTTTCTAAATAAAACAGGTACCTGGATAGAAAATAATTTGCTTTAAAATCGGTCAAAAAATCTTCCCAACTTTGCCATAAAATTTTATTGTTTCTATACCATAGCAGGCTGTTGCCTTTTAACAATTCCGGCAGAGATTTGAGTAGATCGGTCGGGTCGGTGCCGTAACATTCCTGCATTTCTTCGAGGCGTTCTAAAAATGCAATTGGATCGGTAGTTCCGTCAAATTTCAGATTCCATTTTCGAACTGTGTCACACGGCGGTTTATTTTCTCTTGCGGCGGCCGGTGCTATGACTTCTCCTGCGGGTTCATTGTTCGGGCCGGTAATGCCTTCCCTTAAGAAAGTAATTAATTTTCTTCTCATTAAATCGACCGTTCCAGTCGGAGTCAATTTAAATTTTCTTAATTCGCGGGTCAGCTCTTCTTTGTTTAACTGGTATACCCAGGCTACTCGGGGAGCGGGTATAACGGGATTTGGTGCTTATTCCTCTTCGGGACGGAATGGTCCTACATCCTCGTCGTCGCTCATCTTGATTACTGTGAACAGAACAAAACAACAAAATACACAACTTACTTGGTTTCGTTTTTACTACGAAAATTATTCTAGCAGCGATGCGGGTTTGGAATTAATTTTTCCTGCTGGTCCTGGTTCTGGAAGCAATAATGACTGACGAATCAAATCTGGTGCTCGGTGCCAATTATACAATAATGACTGCCGAATCTGCTCGGGCGCCAATTTTACAATAATGACTGCCGAAGTCCCTGCTCGGGCGCCAATTATGCAACGATACTTTCTGGTCGGACGTCAATTATGCAACGATATCGGATCGATTTCGGTGAAAGTATACAACGACACTTCCTTGTGACGCTCTGGAGCCAGATATACAGCGCGCTCTTTCGGTTTCGGTATCGGTATCTGGTACGCTCTGTATATCTAGACTAATCGGTTCGTTACCTTTGTAACGATATAACGGGGTTGCATCTGGTCAGGTCGGGATCGTCGATAATACCCTTTGCTCAATAGTCGAAGAAGGGAGGGTTCGTTATTGCTTACTAAACGGTGAATTATAAAACATAAACACATTAAAATGGTTTCTATTAATATAACTATTTACATTTTAAACGGAATATGAAACGGATATTTACAGGAAAATATATACATGAAAAATAAATGAGAAATTCTAGTATTAAAATCAGGACGGTACTGTAACCGGTTTCTCGAGTGAGTAGCGCACGAGATCTGGGCTAGAGGCCTAGCTCGTGGACTATTCCCTCGGGATCAGCTATCACTTGAATACGGGTAGTCTCGTCGTATGATTAACTGTTCCGGATACTTGCGGTTTCGTAGTAGCACCTATAGCGCGACCGGTCGGGGTTTCAGGTCGGAGATGTACGTTAGAACACCAAGGGTGTAATCCCGAGCGAGACAGGTTTATTATTTGACGTGCACAAGCTTTGTAACTGACGGGACCACCCCAGGACATATGCAGATTATTGTAAGGACCATCCGCTGCACATCGACAAGGCTGTGTAATCCGCCGCAATGAATGCAAGCATGTCGGTTCTTACTTTCCTGCACCTGTACTGGTAAATGGACCTACCTAATTAAGTCAGCTACGCTTCCGCCACAAGTCAAGTAACTCCGGTCTTGTTAACTTAATTATTGGTAGCCCTTCGGCTTCGATAATTAAGTACTAGCGATGAAGACTTGAGTATTTATTCTTCGAGAATAAATCGGATACGGGAATGAACAGAAAATCACACGCCGTGAATTAAACTCATTCAAGCGGACTGTCGGTTAATATTTATCGGACGCGGGTGGAGAGAATTCTTCTTCGCAAACCGGTGAAGAAGATTCTTCCTGGACCTCTGCTGTGTGGCTTCCTTTATAGCCACCCGAATAGGTTCGGCGGTCGGCGGTCAGGCTCGCTCTCCCACCATCGAAACGCGTGACGTGCCACTCCCACTCTTCTCGTGCTCTTGTTTATTTACAATCGTGACGTAGCGGCTTGCATTTCTCTCTTCATCTGGATATGCCACGGCTCTCGCTCCGTGACGCGGTTGCAATAGAGAGAACAATTATGAATGCTAATCCAAGTCTGTTGGATGTAACCAGCATTCCAATTATGCATTGTTACAATCTTAAAAACATGTATTTATATTTGGGGGGGGATGCAGTGTGATAGATAAATAAAAACTCTTTGTCTTTTCGAGCTTTCGGCAATTTTTGTCTTCTTCAGGAACTACAAAACCACTGTTATTAAACATCACTTAATACTGAAGATTTTCCTACAAACTACGGTGAGTTGTGATAATTTGATTCTAAGTCTAAAATGAGGACATTATCAAATTCCATTGCATGGCCAGTCTCCAAAACATGACTGATAAGTGCGCAAATGGAGTTATTGGTTGATCCTTCTGCAGTCAGTCTGGTATATAGTGATGTTTAATGTAACAATGGTTTTGAATTTCTTGAAGAAGGCAATAAAAAATTGCCGAAAGCCCGAAAGACAAAGAGTTTTTATTTATCTATCAGACTGATTCCCTGAAAAAATATAAATACCTGTAAGAAAACCAGTCGAAAAAGAAGAAATATATATCTTTATCTTAAAAACAACAGAGGTATTAATAAAATTATTTTTTTAAATTTTAACTTCAATACCCTCTTGAAAGACGGGCATAGGGAAATTTCCATTATTTTCGTCCAAATAATATTTGTTTAACGGCTTGTCATACTTCTTGGTAACACCTTATTCCATTAAAAAAGTAAATCGCGGCTAGGTGAGACGTGAGACTAATTTTATAATTAACCCAAATTGGTGTTTTATATACCTAATGAAAGCAGCAACATAATTAAAGCCATAACTTTTATAGTAGGTTCAGGTTTAAGAGTCCGGCAAAGCAGTTCAAAAGTTACACCTGCGGGGCATCGGGTCGGTGAGGAATCCGTTAGAGATCGGAGCAAACTATCAGCTGTGCTGCAACACCGTCGCGCTAAACACATTTATGGACACAGGAACAACGCACATTCAAAGCCCGCGCGTTCGGTACCTAGCAAATGAGACAACGGCGCTCTGAGTTTACGCTCAGTCGCTACGAGGCGGCAGCACATACCAAGCCATATTTTGCGTTTGCAGCGCTCTCGCTCTTCCATGATTACACCTTCATCCTAGTAAATTTAGCAACACGAAAGCCTGATTATGGTAGAAGGAGGTATACTTTATGTCGCCATTGAAACAATTTTTCGAAAACTGTAAATCTCTTGGCGCTATGCACGCGTGATGTTAGTCAATTTCATGAGCGAACTGACACTTTCTAAGATAACATTTTTAAATTTTCTTTCAATGGAAACATAAAATAAAGTTTCGTTTATAAACTGTCAAAAATTCAACACTTCAATTTTCACCGTTTAGAAATGAGCATAGCACTACGAAGTCAGTTTTCGGGTTCATTTTAAAGGGGTTTGCCGGACTCTTAAGTTTTTAAATTCGAAGTTTCAGTGTCGTAACTAGGGCAAGACAACCGGGGCACCCGGAGGCGCAATTTTAAGTTTAGTTTGTTTCACAAAAAAAGATAAAAACCGTAAATAACACAAAGTGACAATTTTAAGTTCATTCGCTCAACTCAGTCACCAGATTCAAATGCCTGATTTATTAATCTCATTTGTTTATTTTATTTATTGCGTTTTGGAGTTTGCGTTTATGTTTATGCGAAAGTCGAAATCGTGGCGCGCTCTGGGGAAGTCCCGTCTAGTACACCGTACTGCGCTAGCGCTACGCGCGCAGCCTATACTTGGGCCGCCGAACAGACGAAGTGATTACCCTGCAAGAACGTGCTCAAGCTGGGCCAATATTAATTTATGACGGCCGAATTGGAGTGATGCGACTTCGTTGGGTCTAAAGAACGCGCATCACTGCGGTTCGGTCGTCCTGCCTAGAGCTCATGCTTGCAGGGTGATCACTCCATCTGTTAGGTGGCCCAAGTATAGTAACTCGTTTCCCGCTCCATATACCACATAATCATGTAATCGCTATCGCTTTGTAGCTAGTGAGCTAAAATGCGTCCGCCGCCCTCTTGATGTCTTATTTTATTCACATAAGACTTCCTACAAAATAATAAGTGGTGATTTTAATGCTAAAATCGGCCAGAAGAGCGCAACCGACTCATACAACATTGGAATTTTTTGTTTGGGCACAAGAAATCAGAGAGGGGACATGCTAATAAACCACTTAAATAAAGAAAGCTTATATTGTCTGAACACCTTCTTCAAGAAATCTAAAGAGGGGAAGGGGACGTGGAAAAGCCCTGATGGCAAAACTAAAAATGAAATCGATTTCATACTCTTGAATAACAGAACAAACGTCTCAGTACTAAACCGGTTCGACACTAACAGCGATCATAGGCTGGTATAACCAACAAATTTGAAGCATATCAGTCAGTGGAGCAAGCGGGGTTTCGCAAGGGGTTCAGCACCATCGACCGCCTACAAGCCATAAGAACATTAATAGAAAAAAACTAATACAACGTACCCCTCCATTTGGCTTTTGTAGATTTTCATAAAGCATTCGATTCTATTGAAACGTGGGCCTAGAAACAAGAAATTAACGACGCTAGAGTGGATTCTCGATATACAAACCTACTAAAAACATATACGAGGGTGTCAATTTTCACGTCAAAATCAATCCGATTTGCCGATGACATCGTCCTGATAAGTAGTAATTTGCAGGAGTTGAGCGACATGTTAAAAACAACAAACTAAACGATGTTTCTAAAAATGTCGGCTTAAAAATGAACATCTCAAAGACCAAAATGATAAGTAACACCGAAGAGCACATATACAGGGTGTCTTGAAACGAATGTTACATACTTCAATGATAGGTTCTAGGGAACAAATAAAAGTGATTCAACGTATTTTGCTCAAGTAAAAAGTGTCTCACTAAAAAGTTATGGGCCTTCAAAGTTTCTTTTTTTATTTTTAATTTTTGAATTAATTCTGAACGTGCTGATCCGATTTCTATAAAATTTGGCACCTAAGAGATTCAATTGAAGGCGAATATGATGGCAAGGTCCATTTTTAATTATAATGTAGAGGGCACTGTTTTAACCTGGTAAGCAAAATACTTTTTCACTGTATCTTTTTTGTTCAGAAATTTTTGAAAATTTCGCAATAAAAAATAAATAAGGAATTTAATTCTACACAAAAAAGACATACCTGTTGAATATCGAAAATATGCTTCATTTAAGAGATATTGCAAAAAATAGGTTTTAAGGTTTTGGAATAATCTGCAAAAATTTCCTGAGTATTCTTTGCGTATTAAATTTGTTATCTAGTTATTTCCAATTTATTACTTTGTCAAAAAATTACTTGGTTTAATATTATCGAAATGCCTCGCCATGGCCCTCACGTAGTCCAGACCTAAATCTCCTGGGCTTTTATCTTTGGGGACATATGAAAGAAATGGTATATGACAACGTACCTCCTATATCCTAATACAAGAGAAGTACTATGGGAGAGAATACAAAATGCCGGGCAGCAAATTAGAAATAACTATAATAATTCTTTTTCCGTGCTGCCATCTTTCGTTAAACGCTTAAGGAAGTGCTCTGAAATGAATGGGGAGCATATTATTGAACATTTATTATAAGAAATTTTGTTATTAACGTTATTTTTTTAGTTTTTAGTTATGTTAAATTTTGGCCATGTTAAGTTTTGTTTTTTAATTATATTTTATTTTTCTCAATGGATGTAATTATTGTTGTCTAACACTGTCATTTGCTCATTTGCTGTTTCAAATACACTCCTAACTTGTGTATTGTTGTTCCCACAATTTATTTGATAAGTTTCGACCATGACATATTTTTTGCAATATCTCTTAAACGAAGCATATTTTCGATATTCAACAGGTATGCCTTTTTTGTGTAGAATTAAATTCCTTATTTGTTTTTGATATCGAAATTTTCAAAAATTTCTGAACAAAAAAGATACAGTGAAAAAGTATTTTGCTTACCAGGTTAAAACAGCGCCCTCTACATTATAATTTAAAATGGACCTTGCCATCGTATTCGCCTTTAATTGAATCTCTTAGGTGCCAAATTTTATAGAAATCGGTTCAGCACGTTCCGAATTAATGCAAAAATTAAAAATAAAAAAAGAAACTTTGAAGGCACATAACTTTTTAATAAGTCACTTTTTACTGGAGCAAAATAGGTTAAATCACTTTTATTGGTTCCCTAGAACCCACCATTGAAGTATGTAACATTCGTTTCAAGACACCCTGTATATTGACGGTACAAAATTGGAAAACGTAGAGGAGTATGTATATATTTGGGACATACAATAAAAATAGGCAGAGAAAATCAGACATACAGTGGAGATAAGACGAAGAATAAGACTAACTTGGACAGCTTTCGGGAAGATGAAATACATATTTAGAAATAATAACATCACTATATATCTCAAGAGAAAGGTTTTCGACATCTGTATATTGCCACTAGCGACCTACCGAGTATAACAAAGCCCCTTTTTCTCTACCTATTTAACATGTTTGCCGAGCGGTTGCAAATATAATAGGGCCGTTACATACTCTACTGATGAAATTCATCCAACAAAAATGACTGTTCGAACCCTCCCTGCTATATCTCTAACTATACTTACTCAAAACACTCTGTGGCAAGATAAATTAAGTTCATCGAATTTGATCTCATTCCATATCATTTTATAATACCAACCGCAGAGAACCGTTGCCTTCTGAACCAACTGGCGTTGGAACCACTCTCAGACGTCTTCGCGAGGTAGCACACCCCTACACTTTATGCTCACTTATCTTAGAAATATTTGTGTCAGGAAATTCTCTATGAAAACGTGCAACATTTTGGACCACAAGATTTATTTATTAATTAAACAAAAGAAAACTGTCGCAAACTGCTTACAAAACACGTTATAATAAATGGTTCACTAAAACGGACGGTGTGATCGTACCGGAATTTACAGAAGCTACTTGAATAAATGATTGTGAAATACTACATTGACTTTAACACTTTAACGCAACCAAACAAAGTGACCAAAATTAGGCAATTACCTCTGCCACTCCGATGGCAGAGCAAATATAACATGAAAACAAGACACAAAAAGTTAATAAAATCGAATACTGTCATGATCGGAACAAAACTAATAAAACAAAAATTAATAAAATAACAAAACCAAACAAATTTTAGAGAATTTCCGTGAGCAAATAGCAAGAATACCTTTTCACCGAAAGAACACATTGACATTTATTGAACTGATTTACTTAAATTTCGAACATTTAACACACCACTGGCTAAACCCAATAAAGGACTTATTACAAAAAAAAAGAAAACAGAAGATTCAAACACGTCCGAGAGATTTAAAAGTAAATTTGGAACTGCACTTGAATTTGTCGTGCTTCAACAAGTGATCTCGGAAAGGGAGTTGACTTTAACTTGTGATTTTTCTAATATCGGTTAATTTCTGCATAAGACTACGTTTCCAAAATATCCTTATTGACCTCTGAGGGAGGAGCCACTTCTTATGGCCCTTTTGGCCACAGCCCCTAATTGGCTTGCCTGCGGCAGTCTGCCGAAAGCTGGTTCTTACTGGTTTTTGGCATTCGAATATTTGCCCTACGATCACGCCTTCACAAAATGTTCCTAATAGTACTTAAAACTCCTATCTAAATAACTAACAAATAAAACCATCAATGAATATTACCCAAAGTAATTGCAATCTAAATTTACCTTTCGGAGGGGAAAACCTAGAATTGTTCACCTAGGGAAAAACCCGTGTTACTTGCTAGCGAGACGCAACAATAATTTAACCCTAAAATTACTCAATCCTACATAACTTAAACTAGTGTACAAAACTATTATATTTAGTTTCTCGTGTCAATTTGTCAGCTTTTTGCTACTCTAAGTCCTATAAAAAAATATTAATTTCGTCCGTCCAAAACTGGGGATAACTGCTTTTTAGGGTGGTCTGAAACTTAACACGTGCGCTTCTGAGAAGCTGAGAAGAAAAGGACGATTCTTTTACGAGCGCCGCAAGACTTTTACAAGGGGTTTTAAAGAAATTTGAACGTTACATTCTTGCAGAGCAATTGATACTTTAGAAAAAGGAAGCTGCCATTGAAAATAAGTTATCACTTCAGATGCATTGTTTGTGAGTTGACTTTATAATTTAAGGGTCTCTCTGTGGATTTCCTAAACAGACACCGAAAGAAACATGAAATGTTACCCGTCCAGTTTACTGCCACTTTATGGTTATATTGAAGGAAGCTCTTTGTCAAACACTGACCGTTCTCGGAACGAAAGTTTAACGGAAAAAAATAAGGAAACATGTGAGGCGGGCTATTTTGCTACACGAGTGACAAACTTTCATGTGTAGGTACATGGGAAAATAACATGGGTAGGTAATTACATTTTTGGAGATTCCTGCTTCCCATGTTGTATAGTTACAATGGTGGTAAAGGTAGCAATCGAAAGATTATTCTTTTCTGCGTACGAGGATACCAAAACTCTACAACTTTCCAATTTATGAAAGCATTAAAAGCAAAAATTGCATTAATAGTTTTAAAAACTAAAACACAAAAATTTATCAGATTATCTATGAGAATTTAATTTATTCTAATCAAAGACGTCTCTGATTCTTATGGATTTTCTAATTAGCCCGAACTTATTTTCTGTAGTAATACAATAAGTGGTCTGGAATTGTCGGAAATTTTAGGAAAGCTGTTACGTTGCTTGGTAGCCGGGTGTAAATTTGACAGTTAAAAGATCACGAGCGCGTAGCGCGAGTGATCTTCTGTCAAATTTACACGAGTGGTTAGTAAAAGCAACAGCTTGAGTAAAATTACCTAAAAATTCCAGACCACGAATTGTATTTAACAAGATTATTTTTTGAATCGAAGCAAGGTAGTTCAAAACGAAAGTTTATTTCAATTAATTCACATACAAAGAAATGTGTTGGGAACAGTGAAATGGAGGGGATACTGGAAAGAACTCGCTTACGAGCGCTTGCCTGCATCGGTGAACCCAAGCGTTAGACGAGCTCAGGTGCTTAGGAGTGGTTAGTTTTCTCCGTCTTATGCATAGCAGCAAACGTGTTTTCCTGTGACTTGTGTTCAATTTTCCGTGTTTTGAAATTTTTCTATTTAAAATGGTCAAATCTGCACAAATGAATGGGCTCCCGGTGGAAGCATAAAATTTCACAAGTAAGTATTAATTCTCGCCAAAACATGTAAAACTAAATGTGCCTAGGTGCCTGCATACATACTGCATTACTGCATACATATAACCACGTGCGCAGCTCACTAAGAAAATTCTAGCAGAGTATCAGATGTTGTTATTACATAAAGCAATTTTATTTTATCATGTCTAATTATATTAAGTGTCTGTAAATTAAATGTTTATATGTACGAACCTACATATTACACTGCATACAGTTGATCATTTAAAAACGAGCCACCTCAAAATCTTAGAAACTATACTTGGGCCGCCGAACAGACGGAGTGATCACCCTGCAATCACGAGCTCTAGACGGGACCACTATCAATTTAGGACGACAGAACCGCAGTGATGCGCTTTCTTTAGACCCGACGAAGTCGCATCACTCCAATTCGGTCGTCAAAAATTAATATTGGCCCCGTTAGAGCACGTTCTTGCAGGGTGATCACTCCGTCTGTTGGGCGGCCCAAGTATAATAGGAATATGTCAATATATGTCAAATCTGTCCCCCTTGAGTCATAAATTTGAGTCATAAATTTACGTGTCTCGGCCATTTTTCATAATTCTCTTTGTTTCTTAGATATTTAAGGTGGCTCGTTTTTAAATGATGACGCTGTATATTAATTATACTTTCCACATAATGTAAATTTACTATCTTAAATTTAGGTTTGTAATAAAATTTAAAATAAACGGTAAAAACACCTATATGCAATTTAATTTTCATTCCAAACATATTATTTCAAGAAATTGTATCTATATTTTTCTTGTGTGCAAGAATATTTCATAATAATTGATTTGAATGTGACAGCGTGGCTTTCAAACATTCACGGCAGCTACCAGCAAAGTTAAGAGAGTCACCTCTTCGTTTGACTTGGCGTTATACACCTGGGCCGCTTCATACCTGGCCGTTTTTTACCTATATGTCACTATTCAGCTATAAGGGCGCGTGTGTAAGAGAGAAATAGCATACCACCCGATAGCATTTGCACTCTTCCAACACGGCGGGTCGCAAACTTAACACGCCGAGGGCATTCCAGTCTCTCCCTCTACTTCATTGGTTGGGAATATTTGACTTGTGGCAGGTACTAAAGTAACTAGATTATAAATTATAAATGCACCTACAAATTCGAAACTATGGCAACTTATTAACAAGCAAAATTATCGAAAAAATTACTGTACGTAATATCACAAGAGAGTGAGAATAACTTGAAAATAATTCGACAGATTTTCGAAAACTTGTCGCCAGGCAATAGACACGAGAGCCCGTAGGGCTCGAGTGGCTATTGCCGAATGGCGACAAGTTTGAATAAAATGTGGAGAATTATTTTCCCAGTTATTCTTACTGTCGTTTGGTATTCGAAAGGTTATTTTTTGACGTTCAAATGTGAAACAACTCATCAATATTATTCTTTCAGTGTCACAATTTGCGATTAAAACATATGACATATGTTAAAACCAGAAAACAAGTCGTTTTATCAACAAAAACAAAATACTAAAAAAAATTCCCGCTGGGACAAGTTACGTGAAAAATTCTCACTATAATAATGATTTAATTGGTCAGAATTAAACGCGTGATCAAAAATACTGTTCATTTATTGGAAAACAGAAACGTCAAAAAATAACCGTATGTAATCTCCCTAGTGCTTGAAATATTTCCAAAAATTTTTTCGAGGTCTCGAATGTTATGAAAATTATCCCGATTCCCGAGTCGAAGACGAGGGATAATTTTCAAAGAACATTCGAGACCGAGAAAAAATTGTCTGTTATTAATTCAAGCACGTGGGGGATTCGGTAAGGAAATTTCACACCTAAATAAAATAAAAAACTAATGGCATTAGTCTGACATTTTTGTCATCGAAAACACAACATGAAACTAAAATTGTAAAGAAGCCTGCGAATGTCAATGACGTCAGTTGACGTGCAATCGCCTATATTATAGAGCATTTTTAGCAGTAAAGAATACCCTAAATAATTTAGGGGTTAGTGTGTGGTTTTTACCATGTCTCGTTTTGGAAAAGATAACCAAGAAAGTATTAGAGAAGAAGTTCAGCATTAAAAATGAAACTTCAGTTTTTAAATCCCGCGTCATTATTTGACAGAAAATTTCCGCTTATTAATTTCGCTCAGGGCACCGTGGAGGATGAAAATTTCCGGAAATTTTTTGGGTTGCCGTGGTAACGAAACCAAAAACAAACTTCTGATTGGCTAAAAAAGCGATGTGTGAAATTTCCGAAATAATACACGCTTTAGTCGGGGAGCAGCTTGCTTAAATTCAATGTGGTCGTCCGAAGTCGAGGACACACTTGTTTTGAAGACTGTTTTCTATGTAAAATCACCCGCTGAATCCGAATCCGGAGGGCGCCCGTTCATTTGGGACGGCCTTGACCTTGAAAAATGCATTTTTATATAAAATTTCGAAAATTGAAAACTCCGAACATTTCAGTTTACATCGTCATATCTTCGTTCTGGAGAGAGCTAGGAAGCTAAAATTTTTTTTGAAATGTTCTCCAGGCATTTTTGATTGCAAACCTCTATACACAATTAATTTCCGAAAAATAACTACGTCAGAAATTTGTAATTTTGTACACCGCGTCATTTTTGTGCACCTTTTTTCACCACGCGAGAAAATTTTTTATTGTAAAAGATCGATACCTATTCAATCGAAATAATATGTCGTGAAAAGTATGCAGAAGTTTTTAGTGAAAATATCATCTCGATATCTGCAATACTGACAGAGTTACAGCGATTAACAAAATATTGCTTTTTGCGCTGCGGCATATAGTGTTCTATCTCTACTCTACGCATCTACCTACTCCGTGCATCTGCGCCCGCGGGCAGCTAATCTCCATCATATGCGGGAAACTCGTGCAAATACCTATTACTCTTCTTTAGCAAAGTGATAAAACAGTGTCCGATGTAATGAAGTTTATGTTTAAGTTTAATTGTTTACAAATAACATATCATAACTATAAAACTGTTCTTAATTTTTCAAATTCTGCGACAGACATACCTGCACTAATTCTATCTGTTTTTGTACCTGCCGCCAGGGCCGTTTCTAGTGAGCGGGGAATGCGTGTCAAACACACAGGCGGCCAATTTTTGAGGCGGCGGGCGATATACACCCGCCGAAAAAACGAAATCGGATTACCGAATGCCTCCTTTAAAAGTTAAAGGTGGCATTCACTTTAAGGCGGCACGTGCGGAGAAGGGAGAACTTCATATTATGCAGTTACATCTCACTTACATTGTATTTTTTTATGCATTTCGATCTAGATCTTATATCAAATTAATTTATGTTACGCCCATGTATGGAGTTCCAATTTTTATGTATTCCTATTTTGAGAACAAATATAAAAACTTTATAAAAAATGAATCTTTTTCTTCGTATGAGGAACGGCATAGGGGTGTACATAAACAGTGTTCGTTAGCTTAGGTTAGGTTGAGGGCGGTAATCCGGCAATACGTAATTTGACACGCAGGCAGCCCAGACTTCTAGTCTTTGAGGCAGCCAAGGGGTCAGAAACGGCCCTGCCTGCCGCCTTGAACAATGCGTTGTATCCATTTTCAGTTATAGCTTGAACTGTTTCTGCTGAATCATTCATCTGACAAATTATGCACAAATTGTAATTGATTTCCATTTTCACTAGTAGTAATGCTTAAAACTTAACCTCAGACTTCAATCAAAATTGCACAAACAGTGATTCCTAAACAACTCCACATATACATACTACTCGTACATAGTTATTGTTATTTGTAAACAATTAAACATAAACTTCATTACATCGGAAACTGTTTTATCACTTTGTCAAAGAAAAGTAATAGGTATATGCACGAGTTTCCCGCATATATTTATGACTGAGATTAGCCGCCCGCAGGCGCAGATGCACGGATTAGGTAGATGCGTAGAGTAGAGATAGAACACTATCCCGCAGCGCAGAAAGCAATATTTTGTTCATTGCTGTAACTCGGTCAGTATTGCAGATATCGAGATGATTTTTTCACTAAAAACTTCTGCATACTTTTCACGACATATTGTTTCGATTGAATAGGCATCTATCTTTTACAATAAAAAATTTTCGTGTATAGAGGTTTGCAATCAAAAATGCCTGGAGAACATTTCAAAAAAAAATTTAGCTTCCTAGCTGTCTTCAGGTCGAAGATATGACGATGTAAACTGAAATGTTCGAAGTTTTCAATTTTTCGAAAATTTACGTAAAAATGCATTTTTCAGGGTCAAGGCCGTCCCAAATGAACGGGCGCCCTCCGGATTCGGATTCAGCGGGTGATTTTACATAGAAAACAGTCTTCAAAACAAGTGTGTCCTCGACTTCGGACTAACTCTTTAAATAAGCGCTTTTTGAGATGGCTGCTCCCCGACTACTTCTAGACCCAAATGAAATGTTCCTATTGGTCAATTTGACGATGAAAAAAATAATCAACAGTAATTTGACGAGTACTTTTTATTTTGCGGGATAAATTTCTGTTTTGAACGAAATTTTGTTGCTGGTAACCAACAGCCAAGAGCGCTCAGGCTTCGCCTTCGCGCTCTTACTGGCTGTCAGTTTTATTCGTCAAATTGCCGTCTAGCAACAAAATTGAGTTTGCAAAACAGAAATTTATTCAGGCAAAATAAAAAGTTCGAGTATGAATATGAGATTACGCATATGGGAGACTCTATTTTTAAACATTTTACAATCAAAAATACGAAATTTGGGACGTCGCGTCGCCATGACAGCAAAAGGTAAATAAAAAAAATATCGCTGTAATAGTTAGGGCTAACTTTTCTCGCTGTCATTCTGGTCAAAACGGTGCGGCGTACGAGATTTTATACATATGAATTAAATTATCTGTAAAATTCAATAACAGTCCTATTCCTTCGGCAACAACAATAAATAATTTGGTGAAGAGAAATTTTTGTTCATTTTGAAATCCAAATTTTAAATTCACGATAACTGTTGAGTGTTGACAGTTCAGAATCAAATACGTCTTAAAAAATTAAGTTGTCATGGATAATCTGATAAATTTATGTGTTTTAGTTTGATTAATACACGCCTATTCTAACAGCCAATGAGATTTCTTCAATTTCTTAAAATCGACCAATCAACTGTTATTTTAAGCGATAAAAACCTACCTAGCTTTCCCAATAACTGATAAATATGCGCCTTGCTTTGAATCAACTATGCTGTGAATGGTAGTTTTGAAATTTCTACCTTGGCAACTGCCACTGTCATATTATTTTCGAGCTTCCTTGCAACGTCGTTTTAAATTGTCCGTATAATGTAGTTTTGTATTAATCTCCCTAAAATACATTCGAGATCATTTTTTATGAGACAAATACATTTCAAATTGTATTCAAATTTTATTACCATTCGGCAAAAAATGTCGAATCAAGCAAGCTCTCGCGATTTTTTCGCTACCTTGATTCTCGATTATTTGCCATGGCAATAAAACTTTCATACAATTAAACACATATTTATCGATAAAAAAATGATCTCTTATGTATTTACCCCCGAAAATTATTAATGTAATTTTTGCTTTTAAGTTTGTCACTCTTGTACGGCCTAGAAACAATGGCAGTGACAAAAAGACCGCGAATCAGCTAAGAGTGATGCAGAGAGCGATGGAACGGGCGATGCCAGTGTGAGTCTCAGGGACAGAAAGAGAAATGAAGAAATCCGGCAGAGAACTAAGGTCGTGGATATAATGGAACGTATTGCAGGACTGAAATGGCAATGGGTGGGACACGTGGCTCGACAAGATCGAACTAGATGGACGACTAGATTAACACACAAGACAAACAAGGCGTAGCAAGGGAAGGCCACAGAAAAGATGGCTTGATGATATCAAGAATCAAGCGGGAAATGGGTGGTTTCACAGCACAGCACGGAGAAACATGAAAGGGGCCTACGTCCAGGAGCGGACAGAGAATGGCTGAGGAAGAAGAGAAGAAAAGAAGAAATCTAGGAGACTTCGAAAATGACATACGCCAAAATCGATATTTTGACGTATATTACATTATAACGCATGTATGCGAAAAGTAAAAATAATATTCTTGCGAGTATTGCGAAATACTTTTCAAGGATGAAACATCAGGTCATATAGAAAACCATCAACTTGCTGCGTTTGAATTTAAAAATTCAAGAGCTTTAGACTTTTATTTGCGTCGACATTGGTTATTACTTATTATAGTAACCAAAAGGTGATTAAACTGAAAATCATGAAGAAAATTTTAGACAAATGTTGTTTCTGTTGCGTACCTCTTAGTATTGGGGCGTACTGGCTGTTAGCAGCGGACTTTACTTTGTTGGTTGTCATATTAGTGCTGATGAACAGCGCTCTGTGCATTATATTGATACCGTACGTTACCTTGGATGTTATTTTCTTGGTTGTTGTAATTTATGGAATGGCTAAGGAAAACTCTATCTTCTCACTACTGTATGCAATATTCTGTGGTGTGACAATGATATGCAAAACAATATCGTTGATTATTATTTACGTTATGTACGTTCACACCAGTGCCAACGATATAGTTGAACTTGTGTTCGACGTCTTATTCTTGGTTACTTTTTCTTTGTGGAAGATGGCTGTCTTTTATAGTTTATACATCGAAATCGACGAAGGAAAAGAAGCAGAACAGAACAAACAAGATAAACAGAAGAGCAGTCCCACTGTGGCTTCCTCGTTTTTCCCACAAAATGTTTAGAAGCAGCTTTACGGAAAGTGTATGATCTTTCCTGTGAAGTAAAATATTTGCTATAAACTACTTGAAGTTTTCATTTTTACAAAGATACATTTGTTATCAGCTATTCTTAGGAGACCTGCTTCATATAAGGTGACGCAGTTTGTTCCTTCTGATTAAGTCGCAAAAATGAATTATTTACATTAATTAAATTTTATTGTGTCAGGATGTAAGCAACGAGAACAGTATAACCTAATTCGAATTTTAATGAATAAAATAGGTACTTCTGAATACAACTGTGTTGTTAGCCCGAATGCCAAATATTAAATATATTTTCAACAAAAACATCTACCACCAACCATTCATTTTCAAGCATGCCCACTACTTTTCTCAAACAAATCTATCGGAATTTAGATAAACATGAGCTGCAAAGCAACAAATTATTACGAATTAATAAATTACTCTGTGTACTACCAATATAACAATGTATTATAATATTTGACCGGTTTCAAGATTTACAACAATCTCATCATCAGAAAATGTAAAATTGTAAATAAATTAATATGACTTTAAGGAAACAGTTGACAAGGAAACTTAAAATTGACAAAACAATACAATTAATTAATATAATGATATCCATGAAATAAGCTAAATGGTTTTCTTTAAATTATTTGTTTTTTCCCTTCAAGCTATGAGGTATTCGAATTTCCTTTCTGTTTTCTAATGCCTTGTAGGTAAATACTGAAATTCAGTTTTCTAGTTAGCTTATTTCATAGATATCATTATTTTAATTAATTGTATTGTTTTGTCAATCTTAAATTTTCTTGACAGCTGTTCTCTTAAGCCTTGGTTTTTAACAACTTTCCGTCGGCACAATTTGCGGCCAATAAGCATTTTGCCGGTTTTATCAACGGTGTTGATGTATTGACGGCAGCTAATGAGGATTTCTGAACTTTTATGATACTTCTTGATTACTCTAAAGCCTTTGATTGTTTAAATCACTCCGTTTTAATGTCCATTTTATCATTTATTGGTCTTGGTGCGAATGCAATAGATTTTTTTCAAATTGCTTGACGGAGAGAAAACTAATTGTGAAGTTTGGTGATCGGTTTTCCGTTGAAGGCACCTTAGATCGTGATGTGCCCCAGGGTTCCCTTTTGGGCCCTCTGTTGTTCTCGATCTACATTTCCCACTTGTACTCCTGTGTAAAAAATTGTGAGATACATTGTTATGCACATGACAACCAATTGTATTACTCGTTTAAACCATATAATGTTTATGATGTCAATGTCAGAGTTAATGAAGATTTAAATCAATTTGGTTATAAATCCAAAAAATCAAGTTAATGCTATTTGGAAAACCAACTGCGAGAGAATCGTTACAGATAAATTAAACATTTTTATAGATGGTGAAATATTGAACTGTAAACAAGAAGCAGGGAATTTGAGTGTTGTTGTCGATACTGATCTAAGGTTCAAAACTCACATTAACAATTGCGTCAGAAAATCATTTGGTGGTCATTGTACTCGTATGACTTTGACCAGAAAAATTAAATTATACATTTACGTAAGATCATCATCATAAGGTTCTCAGTCCGAAGACTGGTTGGACGCATACCTCCATCCTTTCCTATCCTGAGCTAACTTACGCATTTCCCTAAAAGTAGAACATCCTGCATTCCTAACTATTTGAAAGCAGTTGTATAGTCTAATCTAGGCCTACCCTTACCTCTTTTGATTCCTATCTCTGACTCTAGTATGTCGCGAACCAAGCCTTCGTGCCTCAGAAGGTGTCCTACCGTCCTACCATCCTATCTCTCCTATTATGTATTGTCTTTCGTACCTTTCGCTTTCCCCCAACTCTTTCTAACACCATTGCTAACCTTATCTATCCACGGTAATTTCATCACATTTCAAAGGCTTCTACTCTTTTTCGATCCGCTACTCCTATTGTCCGCACCCGTATAATGCCGTACGTCCTTAAGAGTCTCTTCCGAGTTTCTACATTAACCGTTCCCGAGCATAACAGTTGCTTCTTTTTGTTAAATGCAACTCTTATGCAACTGTTATGCTCGAGAACGGTTAATATAGAGACTAGGAAGAGACTCTTAACGTCGTATGTATGGAGTACGGCATTATACGGGTGCGAAACTTGGACAATAGGAGAAGCGGATAGAAAAAGAGTAGAAGCGTTTGAAATGTGGTGCTACAGACGCATGATGAAGATACCGTGGATAGATAAGGTTAGCAATAGGGAAGTATTAGAAAGAGTTGGGGAAAAGCGAAAGGTATGGAAAACAATAAAGAGTAGGAGAGATAGGATGGTAGGACACCTTCTAAGACACGAAGGAATAGTTCGTGACATACTAGAGTCAGAGATAGGAATAAAAAGAGGTAGGGGTAGGCCTAGATTAGACTACTGCTCTCAAATAGTTAGGGATGTAGGATGTTCTACTTTTAGGGAAATGCGTAGGTTAGCTCAGGATAGAAAAGAATGGAGGTACGCGTCCAACCAGTCTTCGGACTGAGAACCTTATGATGATGAACTCTACCCTGCGTTATTCTTTGTCTTATGTCTTTAGTGCTCCTACCATCTCAAGTTATTTTACTTCCTAAATAGCAGAAATCCGAGACTTCCTCTATCTTCTCATTTCCTGTTTATATTTCAGTTTTAGTTCTATTTTCACGCCCTCTACATACCAAAATTTCGGTTTTCTTTTTATTGATTTTCATGCCGTAACCCTCTGTCAGAACTGCTTCCATTTCATTCAAAGCCATTCCTAATTCTTCTTTGCTAGATGCTAACACTGCCATATCATCCGCAAATCTGAGCATATTAATAGTTTGGTCTTGTACATTAATCCCTGAGGCTGTTCTGTCGTTAACAATATTAATCGCATCTTCGATATATAAGTTGAAAACTAGAGATGACAATGCACATCCCTGCCTCACTCCCTTCCGGATATCTACTTCTCTTTGTTCCTGCTCAATTTCTATAACTTACGAAAGATAAGTAATGTAAATAATAAATCACACAAAAAACACAAAAAATCTGTTTTTTCTATAATTCAATGCCTAGCGGGGTAGGTACTTGCTCGAGGAGTAGTTTCTCGAACGATCCAGTACCACACAAATTATTTATACATACAAAAGGCGGCCCCCTGCGTTCCGTGTGTTCGACTTCTCTTTTGCTGGTTATAGTCAGACTTGTAGAGGGGACTTGGCTATTTACATTTCCGGCTGAAGCGGGAGGAATACACACAGTCTAAGCGTTTGCGTATGGAAAAGGCAAAACAAAGCAGCCGACCAGTTGTGCAGTAAACAGGTGCCGCCGCGGAAACAGAATATCGCCGAACATTCGTCTGGTCCGTTGCTTGAATTTAATAACAAACAACGCTACCCGCGACCCGCTGGCCTACGAACGTGCAGGCTTCAAAACAAAATCAGCTGTTGCGTAAGGACGCCATGGCCATTCTAGATGTCTTTGGTTATAGTAGTAATCTATTTATATGATTTTATTCCTTTGTACCTCATTTTCACGTAATCCTTAAAAATATCTCCTATAATGCTTAAATTAATATCAACCGGGAATTCTAATTATCACATTGCATTTAAGACAAAAATAAAGAGTATCTGTATGCCAAGACGAGAATGGCGAGATTAATAAAAATACAGATGATAGTGATGGTACTTTCTCTAACATAAAAGCAAAGAAACATTTTTGAATGCATTCATTTAATTATTAGAATTAGGTACATAATGTTATGGTATGTAAATTGAGTAATTAACAAGTACCTAGTTTATTATGCTTATATATTTTCAGGCGGATATAAATCTTTATTTTCCTGGACTATAATACAATAGCACCCGACGTGGTAGCAGAAATGTATTATTAGGGGTGTCTTATGGAATCTGAAACAAAAACGGAACAGATAATAAGATAAGAGAACATATACATTTATGATAATAGTAATAGTAATAGTACAAGCTCGCGTAGAGATGTTAGTATTATAGTAATATCATGATGTATATTTATATCATAGATTTGAGGTGCTCTCTCAAACCATACAACACCATATACACACAGCATACACACACAGAGAAAAGGCGATAGAAATAGTATATTCTACTTCCTCGTTTATATTTGTTAGATGCATACCAAGCATGCGCAATTAGGTACGTTCGGTGGACGGGACGGTTGCGACTTATGCAGATTTTGTATACATCTATCTCTTAATGTCTGGTACGCTTTCGGAGCGTAATGCAGACCCACTGTACAACAGCCACAATATTTATGGGAAACAGTAGCGTGTCTCTTCTCAAGGGACATTATAGGAAATGTGCATGTAATTTTTAATTTCCATTTCTGTATATGTAAGTACTTGAATTTTACTTTATTCAAGGAATATTGTGTGCTGACAAATATTTCAACTTATTTGAGAACGACAATGCAAATGAAATTATTGTAAGCCTGGGCGTGTGGGGCTGAAATAGGAATGAAAACATTTTCTAAGTTGTTAACACAATTACCTTTTACTCTTTGGTAGTCTATGTACACAATTAAGTTTATCACTATGCTTTCTGCCAATTACAATACAACATATAGTCACTGACTTAAATGCATTTTCGGGAATTACTTCCCATCTTCAGAAGGCATTTATTTATGATATTGGTAACAAATAAAAAGAGAACCAAGCAACTTCAAAAAACAATCCGTAGCACACTTGGAATCCAGAAAGAATGCAAAAAATAAATTATGGATGACTTGACATTATTACTGACGGTCATTTTAGAAAGCCTAATAAATGAAAATTAGGTAAGTACCTAAAGTCGACGGCACTCTTGTCGATTTATCAGCGACAAACTTTTCTAGTGTGATTTTCGTCGAGTTTATTTAGTAGTCCGCAGGGAAGCAGCAAAAGTCATATGTTGACCGAGACAGGGAACCAAACATAGTTTCCAGTGGCTATCAAACAACCACATTTTGATTTTTTTGTAGGCCGCCTAGTTTTAGAATAAAAAAGTTTGTGAAACCTTTGATAATCCGCATTTCTGGCTTAAATTACTTGCTGTGCCATTTGACAATACAAAACAACAATTTTTAAAACAACAAAAGTCTACAAAGGACAATCGCCACCAAAATTTTAATTCAATGGCTTTCGAGTTTCAAAGATTATCGATTATCGTTTTTCCCCAAGAAACTTCAGCACCCCGTATCTTTGTTAGTAGAAACTTTTCCACACATGTCAAACTTCAAGTCGAAAGTAGGCTGTCAATTGACGACAGAAAGTTGACGTTTTCCGAGGAGCAAGTTTTTATTTAACTTGCAATGTAGGTACTCGTATGTTGGTTTGTTTAGGTCAAATCTTGCAAGCTGAATTAGAACCTCTTCTTGTCATCGGATTGAGCTGAAATTTTGCGTACACCTTTAGTTCTGGTGACAATACACAATACAATATGCAATACTCAATATTGTAATGCTTTCAACCCCCTTAATATGGGTATCAAATTAAAGGGCTTGAAGAGTAGAAAACGATAAAGTTAGTGACATCACACTAATTGCAATATGGCCGCCGCTCCAAGATGGCGGATTATATTTTCTTTTCAATCCCCTTAATATTTTTTTTTATTATTTTGTTTAAATCATTCATCTATTACACAAATTAATAGTAACATTAAATAAAATAATAACTTTAGTCTAAATCATTGCAAGTAGGCTCAGACAGTTCGTTCACCAAAAGTGAAGATCTGGTATAAGAGCCATACTTAATATGTATATTAGAGCACAATAATAAACAAACACAATAACAATTTAATATGCGTTAATAGGTATAGGTAATCAACAATAGGTATTAAAAATAAGTAAATAAGATGCCCGACTAGCGCTCAAGGCGGCACTCTCTACCCAAGTGTCCGCTTCCAGTGGGAACGTCACATGATTACACTACGCCCCACTCTTGACCGCCTCAGACTGCGACGGGGACTTCCCCGAAATATTGCTGGCTGCTCTAACACGGCCAGACTGACCTGGAACTCGCTCTCGAGTGATTTCTTCCTCGTAGCGTTCCAACGGAATGTAGAACAATCAGGGACTAGCACCCTGTGCAACCAAAACAAAAATACTAGCCAGTCACAACCGACACACGTACAGAAATCGCCCTTAAATTTTATCCAGGCTGATGAGCTAGAGCCGAGACAACACACAATTCACGCGGTGACGTTTTAGAGGTATACCCTCAAATTTGTGAGTTTCATTTACAGTGTCGTAAAGTTCAGGCATGCACTTAACTGTCCCTCGGACTAGTTCAGAGGTACAGCCCAGATGAGCTACTTTGAATCAAACTTTATGGATTCCAGGCCTGCACTTAGCTCTCTGAGTGACCAGTTCAGAGGTACAGCCCGGATGAGCTACTTTGAATTAAACTTTAAGGACTATAGGTCTGCACTTAACTGTCTGAGTGACCAGTTCAGAGGTACAGCCCAGATGAGCTACTTTGAATTAAACTTTACGGACGTTAGGTCTGCACTTAACTGTCTGAGTGACCAGTTCAGAGGTACAGCCCAGATGAGCTACTTTGAATTAAACTTTAAGGACTTTAGGTCTGCACTTAACTGTCTGAGTGACCAGTTCAGAGGTACAGCCCAGATGAGCTACTTTGAATTAAACTTTACGGACTTTAGGTCTGCACTTAACTGTCTGAGTGACCAGTTCAGAGGTACAGCCCAGATGAGCTACTTTGAATTAAACTTTACGGACTTTAGGTCTGCACTTAACTGTCTGAGTGACCAGTTCAGAGGTACAGCCCAGATGAGCTACTTTGAATTAAACTTTACGGACTTTAGGTCTGCACTTAACTGTCTGAGTGACCAGTTCAGAGGTACAGCCCAGATGAGATACTTTGAATTAAACTTTACGGAATTTAGGTCTGCACTTAACTGTCTGAGTTACCAGTTCAGAGGTACAGCCCAGATAAGCTACTTTGAATTATACTTTACGGACTTTAGGTCTGCACTTAACTGTCTGAGTGACCAGTTCAGAGGTACAGCTCAGATGAGCTACTTTGAATTAAACTTTACGGACTTTAGGTCTGCACTTAACTGTCTGAGTGACCAGTTCAGAGGTACAGCCCAGATGAGCTGCTTTGAATTAAACTTTACGGACGTTAGGTCTGCACTTAACTGTCTGAGTGACCAGTTCAGAGGTACAGCCCAGATGAGCTACTTTGAATTAAACTTTACGAACTTTAGGTCTGCACTTAACTGTCTGAGTGACCAGTTCAGAGGTACAGCCCCAGATGAGCTACTTTGAATTAAACTTTAAGGACTTTAGGTCTGCACTTAACTGTCTGAGTGACCAGTTCAGAGGTACAGCCCAGATGAGCTACTTTGAATTAATCTTTATGGACTATAGTAAACTCCAGGTCTATCACTTTCTCAGAACGTAAGTACTAAACGATAATCAAAAGAAATGAAAGACCTCTGATGTACAACAACCAATATTCCCTTTCTGTACACTATGTCCAAGCAAATGAGTGTTATTGGCTCATAATAACAAACTGCAAACTTGCTCACGTGTAAGCAACTTGGGGAAAAGCCTGTTGTGTTCTGAACAGTTGAGTTCAACGTCAATTGTAATTTTGGAAAAGCGTTCGGCCATTCTGTAGTTTTTTTTTTTAATATCAATGGTTAACAGATTAATAACTGTTTCAACATACCGTTCGGCTTTCCCGATTGCACGCGGCGCCCTTGTTGCAACTTGGTGATATCTTGGTGATATTCTAAATTTAGCTTAACAAAAAATAACTCCTAAACCTTTATCGGTAAAATTTGCGCCGCGATCTGTTATGACTCGCGCGGGCGTGCCGAACATTGTTATTCTATTAAGTGCCCTGAAATCTACACATAGACGATCACTTCCGTCTTGTTTTTCTTTTAAAGCAAGAGAACAGGACTGGCAAAAGGAGATTCGCTTTCGTGTATTATGTCGTTTTCAAGTAAATCGGCACCAATCTGTCTGAGCTTTTCTCTTTCTAATTTCTATGGCAGATAGTCAATAAGGATAACAATTAATTATTTGATCTTTGTTTAATTTAATGTGTAACTCAGCGGTCGTCTTTTTTGCCACCGCACTTTCAACTGTAAACATGTCGTTAAATTTCAATAATAAACTTTTAAGTTTCGTCTACTGCAGAAAGTGCCGGACCAAGCCATTCATGCGGTGACTCAGAAACCACATTTATTGGTGTTTGTTGTTTAAAACGCGCCAACTTGGTACCGTCACAATCAGTTATTATCTGTATATCACTATGTTGTACAATATTTCGTCCGATAATCGCTTCATAATTAATGTCCCAATCTCTTACTATCAAGAAGGTAATTTCTAATGTTACTTCCTCACATTCTACTATTACTACCGTTTTACCTATAGCTATGATGGAGTTCTTTCCGATTCCAGTTAGATAGGTAACACATGGCTCAATCTTACAACCTACTGATAACGCTGTGCTTTCCTTTATCAAAGAACATTCGGCTCCAGTATCAATTAGACAATAAAGACTATGTCCTCTGATAATGACTAATGTTAAATTTCCAAGCGAAGTTTTAGCACATGTGTTAACCTTGGGTTTGTTTGAGTTATCGGCACGTTCTTTAGCCCAGCAAATATCGATAGTATGCCCCATTTTATTACAAAATTTACATTGCGGGCGAGATTTTAATTCGCCTTTTTGATTATTATCAACCTTCCCTTGATTAGATACCTTTGCTCTTGGACAGTTAGCTATGACGTGATCGGTACTATTGCAACTAAAACAGCGTTTGTATACCGGCCTTACTGCTGGTCGCCTTAACTTTATATGAGGTACTAGCGCCGGCCTGATTTTCTAATGATCTTTTGCGGAAATTTTTTGTGTAGCTCGATAGCAAAACTAACAGTTCGTTTGTTGTTTTCGTGCCGCTATTTAAAGCTCCCATTCGTACAGCGGTTTCGCGTATTTCCCCGATTACTAACTCTATTAATTCAGCTTCAGAAAACTGAATTTTCGAACGATTAAAAAGTAATAACTTCTCTCTCGCATACTCACTATACGTATCGCAGTCGTCGCTGTTGAAGAGTACTGCCCTCCGCAACTTTTCCGATAAATTTCTTTTTGGTGGAAATAGTGCTACTATCTCTAGTTGGAACGTAGGCCAATCTCGGTTATCAGGCTCCCAGTTGTTAAACTACGCTCTTGCACTCCCTCTTAGTGCTGTTCCAGCTCTCGCTACCATTTCGCGAGCGCTCCACCCAAATTCTTCCCCGAAATGTTGAATTTCTTGGCACCAGGGGGACGCTCCCGAATCAGCTTTGTCTGGATTGAACATAGGTAATGCAACATCATCTTGACCTCGACGCGTCACGTTTACTGCTTCACTAAGTTTTTTAAAAATGTCTAATAATGCTTCCGGAGCATCCATTTTGTTTGCTTTTTTTGTACGAGGGCCAATCCCACTTCTGATATTAGAGCACAATAATAAACAAACACAATAACAATTTAATATGCGTTAATAGGTATAGGTAATCAACAATAGGTATTAAAAATAAGTAAATAAGATGCCCGACTAGCGCTCAAGGCGGCACTCTCTACCCAAGTGTCCGCTTCCAGTGGGAACGTCACATGATTACACTACGCCCCACTCTTGACCGCCTCAGACTGCGACGGGGACTTCCCCGAAATATTGCTGGCTGCTCTAACATGTACTTAATGAACAACAATACAGTCTACAATAATATGTGTAGTGTGGAACAAAAAAAATTGCACTTCTTAGCTAAAATTAATTATTGCAGCTTATAACCTGTGATTTATTATACAATTTACTAAATATTCAAAAACCAAAAACTTAAATTTGGGAAGTTTGGTAACATCTTTAATTACTTTGGTAACTCATTATAGTCTTTGCTTTTCTGGCACTGTTTTTTTCCTTTGTTAGTTCTTACTGAGTTCATATGTAAATCATTTGCACTTCTAGTTTTGTAACCATGTATATCACTATTTTTAATCAGTTCAGTGTTAGACCTTGTTTGGTTCGTCGTACATGCACGTATAACACATTATTTTGAAAAATTACTTCGTGAAGCTGTAGCAAACGTGTATATTCGTTTACTTTGTTGGTTCTCGTCCGAATATTATAGCCGAATAGTAGGTACTTTTATCGCCTTCGTCAACATTCTTGCCAATAACATTTTCATGGAAGTACCACATTGCGACCATACCGTAATGCAGTAATTAACGTGACTAAGAATATGAGAGAAGTACCTATATGGACTTTGCAGCTTTCCGTGTGCATCTTCTAATGGCTCCGATGATAGGGGCAAGTTTTTTTACAATTTTTTCGGCATGTGGTTTCCAGGTGATATCTTCGTCTATTAAGATTCTAAGATATGTTGCTGAGGCGACTCTTCCAATTTTTTCTTCGAATATTTTTATGTCTATTTCTATGTCTTGCTTACTTTTCTGTTTAAAAACCATATACTTTGTTTCTTGCGTATTCAGTGTTAACATATTTGACACAAGCTAGTTTTCAAGTAATAACATATCGTTTTTAATGATTTCTTCTAGTTCGGTTTTCGACTTACCAGAATAAACAATAACTGTGTCATCCGCATAGACAGTGTATTTGCCTGCAAATCCAGCATTCTGCATATTATTTATGTACAAGATATAAAGAAGCGGTCCTAATACAGACCCTTGTGGAACTCCCTTATTTATTGCACGTTTTTCACTAAGCTCATCATTGACACATTTTTGTATCATCCTGTCTTTAAGATAGTTTCTTAATAAATCGTTTGTATTGCCTCTGATGCCTAAAGAATCCAAAGAAGTCAATAATATCTTATGGTTAACAGTGTCGAATGCTTTTTGCATATCTAGAAATAATGCAATCGTATAATTTCCTTTGTCTAACTGATTATTTATCTCTTCAACTACATTCAAGACGGCACATTGTGTATTAGAGTTTTTAAGAAATCCAAACTGATTTTTATCAAAACCGCTCGTATTACTGACAAATTTAATTATTCTGCATTTTAAAATCTTCTCAAATATTTTAGCAATTGTGGGCTGTAGGGCTATTGGTCTGTAATTTCCTATTTCGGTTTTGCTTCCTTTATTTTTATATAACGGTATTACTTTTGTCTGTTTCAGCGAGTCAGGAAATATTCCTTCTTCCATATAATTATTGAAAAACTCTGCCAATTTAGGGCTAATTTCGTTTGAAATCTGTTTCATTAATTTTACGCTAATTGTATCTATACCTGGGCCACTGTTTGACTTCATACTATTTATTGTTTTTTTAATCTCTTCTGCATCTGTTGGATGTAAGTAAATTGTTTTTTGTTGGTATGTGTTAGGAACGTTTGTATATGTCGTAGCCACATGGTGTAATCGGACAGTTCATGAAATGTCTGGACCGCTAGCATCCTATTAGGGAAACAATTCTTCTTTAACCATATTTTTGAGGCTTCCTTGATCAGGTCAGGTTCAGGTCAGGTCAGGTAAAGTGATATCTAGTAAAACGACATAATTTCTTATCAATTTCGTTTGTCGAATTTTCAAAGATTACATCATCTGTCTAGGCATTTCATGAAACGGCCAATTACACCAGAAGGCTGCGACATATATATCTTGTTTTGTTTATGGTTTAAAATATCTTCCTCCAAAGTATCAGCTACTGTCGCAAAGTATTCGTTCATATTATTTGCTGTGTCTTTTGAATTTGTTACTGTTTCGTTATTTTCATTAATTACTTTTTCTATTATCTTGATTTTATTATCATTTTTTAGCGCATAGTTTATGGTTCTCCAAAATTTCTTCGGGTCCCTTTCAGATTTAATAAATTCGTTTTGTATGTACTGAGATTTTGCCTTTTTTATTTGCTTATCAATTGTGTTTTTCATGTCTTTGTATTTTTTAGAAAGTTCATCATCCCTAAAATATCTTTGCTTAAGTTTTTTGTAAATATTATTTTTATTTTTGATACTTTCTAGAAGCTCGGCAGTTAGCCAGGGATTGCCTCTTGTTCTAACTTTTTTATAAAATGACCATCTCTCTATATTTGCTTGAGTTGATGTGATTAATTCTTCTATATTATTTATTTGATTTATTGTTTGTAAGATCCCACTTTTGACTTTATTATAATTAATTTGTTTAATCGTTTGATATTCCATTTGTCTTACTTTTAAATTCATTTCCATTTTTACTACTATGGTGTTATGATCTGAATATGCATTATCCAAGATATCAGTTTTTACTTTATTTGCCATATTTGTTATTACATGATCAATTATTGTGGCAGTTGTGTTTGTTACTCTAGTTGCCGCTTGGTATGATATGTCGTTTACTATGTTATAGCCGCTAGACGTAATTAGATTCAACTAGTTCTCCGGCGATTTATTTTGCAGTATATTTATGTTCATATGGGTATCAAATGAAAGGGCTTGAAGAGTAGAAAATGATAAAGTTAGTGACATGGCACTATTCAATATGGCCACAGCTCATTGTAGTAAATTAACAGGCAAAAGCGACTGTGCAACAATGACGCAGACTTAGAAACATGTCCAGCGAAAACTAAAAAAATAATTCATTAATTAATAGTAAAAAATATTTTTAAAAACAAGCTTTTATTTAAATGCTATGAAAAGAAGAAAATAAACTTTCAAATAAATCAAACTAAAGCAAACCCATAATTTTGTTACATTATATAATTGTATATATGATATAAAAGCTTGTCGGGAGAATATATATATCTTGAAAGTAATTCTAAGTAGAAATTGTATTTTTCTATGAAAGAAATTTACACACGAAAATCTCACGACAAGCTTTTATATCATATACAATTGTATAATGTAACAAAATTATGGGTTTGCTTAGGTTTGATTTATTTGAAAGTTTATTTTCTTCTTTTCAGAGCATTTAAATAAAAGTTTGTTTTTAATAGTATATTATTATATGAGCGATTATGACAGCCATTATTCACGAAGATGAAGTTTGAGCCCACGAGCCGAAGGCGAATGGCGCAAATCATCTGAGTGAATAATGGTCATAATTACGAATAAAATACTATGCTTTTTCTACACCTATTAAGCAAATAAATTAGACTCAAATTTGATACCTAACTTTAATGGAACACTATTATAATACATTAATTTTTATTTTTCAATAAATGAACTACTTACTAGGTTAATATATATTGAAATTTGGGCAGTTAGTAATTAAATTTGGAGTTGTCCCTTCCATTGTTAAATTCTGGCAGTTTTAGTGGTCGAATTGTTAGTTTACGTGGATTAATCGGTACCTACTCGTACATAGTGCATACGTTGGAAAACGTAAACAAGTAATATGGCGACAGCCTTGGCTGTCACCCAAGTCGATTGTCAGCTCTAGCAAGAGTTGATTGCGGTCGATATAAAATATCATTGGATCAGGGAAACAGTGATTATTGATTGGCCGAATGCAGTGAATTATAGGTACGATATTTCACAAAGAAAATGCTAATAATTGTCATATAATTAAATAGGTGCAGAAAAAAATACTTTTTTCACTGTTAATTTATTTACGTTTGTCTCCATTAGCAACAAGCGGGAAAATTTTTTCCCACTTGTTGTTAATGGACACGAGTGGAAAAAATCGTCTCAACAAGACGAATATTTGAGATTTATTTACGGCGTACTTAAACTGCTGTTAAACGGTAGGGTACTAAAATGCCTTTGTAGATATTACGCACACGGCGTATTTTCTACTTATATACTATTTTCGTAATCGATCTTGCCACCACACTTTCGTGGCTCAGTGGTCGATGTGTCCTTCCCCCAAGACGCAACGTTGGGGGTTCGTAACTCGCAGTAGCATTTTTTGTTATGATGATTTATCTTTTTCCTTTTGAACAAAAAATCGGTCAGGTCTATAAGGATAGCTAGGGGATCGTCATCACGCGAGACGGACATCCACTCATTTGACATTAATTGTTGATTTATAAAGTATCGATTGTCGGCATTTTAATACCCGACCGTTTAACGGCAGTTTAAGTCCAGCCATTTATTTATTCATCTCCATGGATACGAAATCGCTTCAAAGCAAACGTTTATACAGATAATAGGGGAAAGATGAGCTATTTTCATCTAATTTTCGGTACTTTTTGAAGTGCTCGTAGAAAAAATATTGTGTGCACCTTGAGCAGAAAGTATCCTTGCCGCTCTTAGTTCACAAATAACTATTTTGCAATCTTTCTGGATTCTAAGAGTGATATGGATTGTTTTCTGAAGTTGTCCGCGGCTCTCTTGGAATTCTGTTTATTTATTTTCAATTGATTATTGATAAACCCAATTGGAACATTTTCTCTTAAGTGGATCGGTAGAGAACTTGAAAAGCTTAGCCGCAAAGGTCGCTTGATACGATTCCCTGTAATATTTTTTAATGGCTGTTCTTGAAAAACAAAATTACCGTATTTTTCTTATAGGTAATTAATTTCCAGAACGAAGCATCCAGTAAGATTTATTATTTTTTATTAAACAGTTTAGAAAGTATTTTCTCGGCACTTGATTGAAAATATTTACCATGATTTGATCTCAAACCTGACTGAAGATACGACAGATTAGAAAGGGACCACTTGTTCTTGCTCTGGGAGATAGATTCTTGTTCTAGTAGTAATAATAGTCTCGATTTTATACGGACTGACAACAGTGTACGAATAAGCACGTTGGAGATGCTTAATTTAGACTCGGCTTATTGAAGTACGCTTTTGTTCAATTTAAAAGGTAGTGAGGTAAGCGCAGCCTATTATTACCCCAGGTTTTACCCTGGGTACTCATTTCCTTAGGTTCAGTTGATCCAGAAGTGGAAAAATTGTCAGATATATTGACTGCGAACGCTGGGGATTGAACCGACCAGATCGCCACCTCTCCTCAAATTCGCGTCGTGTTCACACGCAGATTCTTTGTTAGCCGCAAGCGCTACCTACGGTCACATCTCAAGAATTCTTTCGAAATATATAGATGTTTTAGCGGCGTTTTTGTGCTTCGCTGCAGTAGTCATATAGAAATGCTCCGTGATGCGTATGGAAAGTAGTGCTGTACGGATCCTGATCCGTTTAAAAAACCGGATCCGGACATATATCCGGATAATAAACAGATAATTATTTTTAAGTATTCTTTTGTTATATTATACAATGAACATGGAAGTCATGTATGGAGAACCATACCGATTTTTCATATTTCTAATAGTTAAGCCGCAATATTTATTTGAAGATTTAAAATGTTAATAACAAATGAACGCCTGGTTTAATTACCACCATTTTCCAAAAAAAAATCATTAAAATCGGTCAGTTTTTACGGCAGTTATCGAACACCAAAGAAATCGGGACACACACACACACACAAACACACACTCACGCAGACGCACGCACAGACACGAAGCTAAAAAAACTTTTTCTCGAAGTTTTGAAGTTAGTACAATACTAATCTGACATTATCTCGGATACGAATTTTTGTCGGTAATACAATACTTCCATTTCCTTATATGGAACATGGACGTAAAAACTTTTTCTCGAAGTTTTGAAGTTAGTACAATACGAATCTGACCTTATCTCGGACATGAATTTTTATCGGCAATACTTCAATTTCCTTATACGGAACATGGAAGTAAAATGAAGAAAATAGAAAGTGCATTGGGAAATTCATAGGTATAATAAAAGAGTTAAATTTGCAACGAAAAATTTAATTTCATTCTAAAGACAAATATGCGCTTATATCCAAGTATTGCCTTAATCCTAGATCCGGCTCCAAGATCCTGATCCGGATCCGAGATCCAGATATCACTTACCTAAATCCTGATCGATCCGGATACGGATTTCGCAGTCTGATAAATCCGGATCAGATCCGGATCTAATCCGGATTTGAAAACAATCCGGATCTGACGTACGGCACTAATGGAAAGTGAAGAGAACAGAGTATAGAAGTAGAAAAAAAGAACGACAGCTTATAAGGAATTCATGAAAGTTTGTAGTGAGTTTGGAATAGAAAGGGAGAGGGTCCTCGTTATTAAGAAAATCAAATCGTTACGAAACACTTTCAAATAAGAACTTGATAAAGTTACTTGTTCTAATAAGTCGGGCGCTGAATCTGATGAAATTTTTTAACTCAGTCTGTGGTATTTTCATCTACTGCTATTATTTTACCGCCGACCAAGATAACTGAGGAAGGCCACATAAAACGTCGAACAAGAGAAGGTATTGGTATTTTATTAAATGTTTTAGTAACATTTTTCCCCAAAAATATCTATCTAATTATAGCTACTATAATATTCAGGTTGACCAATAAACACTGGCCCAACCTCCGGGAGTAGCTAATAAACCGATTTAGACCAACTTGTCTTAAGCATAATAAATTACTCTGCTTCCTTAAAAATGTATTGGTCTTGAAACAATTTTTACTAAATTAGCTTCCTGGCTGAGCTAGGTAGCTATTGTGATAGTCGTTTTTTGACCATGGTGTTTTTTCATAAAATGTGGACGTTTCAGGTCATTCTAAGACTTTTTGGCAAGGTGGCACATTTCCGTCCGTATGTATGCGTGTGTGTGTGTGTGTGTGTGTGCGTGCGTGCGTGCGTGCGTGTGTATGTCTGTTGGCACTTTTGCGGGAAAACGGCTCCACAGATTTTGCTGAAATTTTGCATACGTATATCAGAGATGGTCCATAGGAAACTGACGGGGCGGTTTTTTTTGAGCCGAGATATGGCGTCATCGAACATTTTTTTCAATGAGACCGTATATATTTTTGTATTGCATCGGATAGAGGGTATTTTTCTCTACACGATGTGCGAAAATCGTTATAGGTTGTATAAGGAAAAAATTGAGAAAAAAATTACGAAAAGGCGCGCGCCAAACGCGCCGTCCAGTTCAGTTGTGGCTGTGGCTAGGAAGCTGTTCTGTCAATGAATTGACAACTAGTTTTTACTGTAACTCGTTCTCTTTGTAAGCTATTTCATTTTGACTTGGTATGTGGGGGTTTCTGGTGTAGTCAAAAGTAAACGTGTGTATATTTTTTGAGTAAAATATATAAGGCGCCAACAACATACCTTATGCATTCATTCCTAAATTGAGATATTACAAAAAACATTTTTGAAGTGTTTTAGAGAAATCGGCGCAAGAATGCTGACTTATATTATTTAATACTTTTTCTTCAAAAATTTTTTTCTGACTGAAGAATTGACAAATTATAGAGGCCATTCTTTCTTCAATTAAAACATGCAATGTGAGAAAATAGGAATTTGCAAACCTTATTTTGTAGCTTGTAAATAAAACGCGTGAATTCGTCATAGAACACTGCAAAATTAAATAAGCAATTCTATTGTTAGCCCAGTTTGTTAAATATACACATGTGCGATTACATTTTGCATATGATTTTCCCAATAAACACATACATGTTTATTAAACGATTAAAAATTACGAAAACGTAACGTTAAAATTCGGTAAAAAATTATGCGGTTGAAGCAACGACAAAATGTCGCGCACTTTATATTTTTCGACGTATAAAATAATACATATTTGTTTGCAAACTATCTTTCAATTTAAGGATGCTCTGTCTCTTACTTATTTTCTCAAAACACCTTTCGACTTATGGACAAGTCACTAGATAATTCGACTATACTTGGGCCGCCCAACAGACGGAGTGATCACCCTGCAAGAATGTGCTCTAGCGGGGCCAATATTAATTTATGACGACCGAATTGGAGTGATGCGACTTAGTTGGGTCTAAAGAAAGCGCATCACTGCGGTTCTGTCGTCCTAAATTGATAGTGGTCCCGTCTAGAGCTCATGCTTGCAGGGTGATCACTCCGTCTGTTGGGCGGCCCAAGTATAATACGACCTAATCAGATATGACCAGAGCTGACGGCTGCCATAATGCTCCTGTCGTTTTCTTTTGACTTTTACCAAATTTCGAGTTTTGATTTGTTATCTCTAGTCAGCATTTTGAGGATCAAAATTTTTAATTTTAGCAAACTAACTACAAATTTTCAGAAACGAAATTTCCCCACAAAATAAATATACCCAGTAGTACCTCAAGTTGACAGAATGTTCCAAATTCTCAAAAAAATATCCTCCAGCTCTTTTACAATAAAGCGAATTAAATTTTTACAGGAACGTAGAAATTTTTAAGTAACTGTTAAACTAAGTAAACTCTTTATACATGTATGTATGTGACTCAATAATAGCCAATAAAAGAGAAAGCAATTGTGCGTTCAAACAAAATCCTAATGATATTTCAGATTTGTCGGTGTACGCGCCAACGCGCAATGTTTACCTCTGAATGAGAACTTGGCGTTATCGCCAGCGTTAACGTGGCAGTTCACGCTGTGTGAACCCCGTATAACACAAGATTAGTTGCATTTAAAATACTGAACTAAAATACTGGAGTTAATTCCAATGCCCCCTAAAATACTTGAAAAATACCGCCTGACGGCAGGGCGCTGGTAGGAATATTAGAATGACATAATTTTATAAGCTGTACCTATGTGGCAATAATAACTAACAAATACCAACCTTTGCAATACAACCAGCAAGCTCTTTCAGTTTTAAACCTGTTTGAATTTCCACCGCAAATGCTAGCTGCAAATCCTTGACACCATCCGGTGTAGGGATTAAAGAAATATCTTCTGTGTCTGGAAGAACACCATCCAGGATCTGGTCTCATATTACAAATCACGTCAACTCTGTCTAAAATAAAAAGAAAATTTCGAGCATCATCATGATCATCATTAGTGGATAATGTTAGAAGTTCTAACATACATAAGACTATACTGCTGGTAGAGCAGGAATGTAAGTAGAGATCCAAGGATGTTCCAGTCCAACGATATGTTTGGGGTAGCATCCCGAATAAGATCTCGTAGTACGCAAAATCTGGATTTGGTTCTATAATTCAATGCCTGGCGGGGTATTTGCCCGAGGAGTAGTTGTTTGAACGGTCCAGTACCACTCATTAGTGGATAAATTTATAAAAAAGTCAGAGTAAATTTTAGGGACCACATTCAGAGTCGCCAAAGTTCCTTATCAAAAATACGCTTTAAGGGAGATAAACCAACACGGTATTTTACGACAGAAGATCCGTTAAAGATCTTTAGATTGAATAGTATATATCTTTGGGTATAGCATTATAGAAAAAATATCGAGCGAGCCGGTGATGTCATTGTCTGGGTAGGTCTTATAGTTTATTTATGTTCTGATTCGGTACTTACGATTCATAAGCTAGAACTTGGAGAACACACGGGAGAGAATGAACATTCTTATAAGAATCTTATTGGGCCTATGTTAAAAAGATGACTTTTTGTATCTGACGTAATTAATATAGTTTGTTAAAATCTAGTGCTTTGTTAATTTAATTGTTTACATCGGAAGTGGGACAAAGAATCAACCTTTCGTGATAGATGCAATTTGAGGAAATAGCATTTTTCGGATTTGTTGAAGTCGAGTTGTTCTGAAATTGTGGGTGTAGCGTAGTCACCGCCTATCAGGAAATTAATGCAATTTATTAATGAACGTAAGAAGGTAACACAATTTGGGCTGCGAAAATTTACAGAAGTTGCAATTTAGTAGCCTTCGTTAAGGTAAGTATTGAAAATGAGCTTGGCTAAGTTTCAAGTATACTTAGTATAAATCAACGTAACAATTTGTAAGAAATGAGAATTATAACATTTTCTCGAAATCGAAACAATGACAGACGTCCGCACACTGCAACAAACAAAACAGTGAGGACGGTTTATATTTTTTTTAAATTTGTACTGGTGTTAACATATTTATTATTAATGTTGTTGTTGTTGTTGTTGTTAATGTTATTATTACTATTATTATTTATATTATCAATTCACCATTACGGGTAAAATACGCACACACGGGCATTATGCCAAGTATGACCATAGTAATATCTATGGGATAAAAATGATCTTATGGTTGCGGTCTTAAATTCTCCAAATGATTTTTTGGACAAAACTCATTTTTTTTTCAAATGGAACCATATTGGTACCAAGGAACTATTCAAGGCTACCATTAATAAGGAATCTTCTGATATGACCAGTTCGCATCTAGGATAATAGCAACTGAAATTACAGTCCGTCGAAAATTAAAAATAGGTACATATATTTAACTTTGTTTTCATCAAATGCTAAGATCCTGCAAGGGGGCTTTGAAAATTTGAAAACAAATGAAACATGGCACCAATGCATTCAGAAAATTATGTAGAATCCAAAAATTCAATAATATACAGGCTGTCCCATTTGAAATTCAAAAGTTGGGACCACTTCCGCTGAAACACGGTGTATGCTGATGTCAAGAAAGCATAGAAGAAAAAATACAGCCAAATACTTACTGCGGGAATGGTGTTTCACCCAATTAGCAATCCATCGGGTGATATATTTAGGCACTGAATAACCAAATAGAATGAGTAGTGACATAGTAAGAAAAGCTCCAGTTACTATAGTACTTAAATGTAATAATAAGACTAGTAACGCTGTTTTTTTTGTACCCATTTGCCAGTAGCTGAAAACAACTAGAACAGTAACTTAATATTCTGGGCGATGTGGTGAGCTTCGCACGATTGTATGATGGTTGCCGGCACATTTAAATTTGTTCATAAAGCAAATTTTACGTTGTGACTTATTCCCCACTTAACCAAATACCTGCCTGTCAAAGTACAAATACCCACAAATCATTATTTACTGATATTATGCGACAATAATGAAGTGTGTACCATGACTAATGTTTGGCAACTTTTTAAATATTTATTTAAGGTTGTAATGTTCACTTCGCAAACGTTCTCCATTTACAAATTTAAAATGAAACGTATTGCCTGATTTTGGCCAGATATGTTATCAGTGACCTGATATATATATATATTCTTGTGACATGCAATTTTTCTAATGTATTTTTTTGGCATTCTGTAAAAAGTCGATCTTTGGTATACTTAAGAGGGATACGTACGGTGCAAAAATCGACGGGGGTGAAAACAGCTACATCCACAAGTTACCGAAACGCGGCCGGATCGCGTGCGCTTTAAAACCGAACCCTAGCCACAGTTCGGCGTGGACTTGACAACAACAAAGGGAAAAATTAAACTTAATGAGATTTCCGGTTACCGAATAGTAGAAATAGCAGAAAACATTCAGTCTATTGGGTATATAAGAAAAATAATGAAACACTACATTTTTAATACCACAAATTTTAAATTCTGGAAACTCCAAATTCTAGGATAATAAAATAAATAAATTAGATGCTAAATATTTTAAATTCTGAAAACTCTAAATTCGACGCTCCCATTTTGGAAATAGGTTTTTCCGGGTCACAAAGGCATGCACTTTCAGCGCAACTATAGAAAACCCTCAGTCTCCTCTTCCGTATATACGAAAAGTAATGATCCTTATGTTTCTTATGCAGCACCATAAATGAGATGACAAATATTTAAAACTAGCTGGCATTCGGCGCGTTGCTGCCTTCCTATTTTCATTCTGAAATTTTATGCGCTGCCATACCGTTCATCCCTTTTCTGCAACATTTCTGCAATATTTCCCGGTACGACACGCGCGCCACCTACTTTAAGTTAATTGTACTATGCCTATAACCTTCGCGCAAGTGCGATCAATAAGTTGACAACGTTTTATCGCAATGGGATGAACGGTATGGCAGCGCATACAAAACGAACAAACAAAACAAAACCAATAAAAAAATTCTGTTGATCCGATCGCTACCAAACTTCACAGGATCACCCGCTGGGCTAATTGCCTCAAAATTTCATCAACATCGGTTCAGCCGTTTTGGAGTCCATAGGGAACATACATACATACATTCATATATACATACACACATCGATTTTTATATACAGGCTGTTTGAAATTCGGTGTGCAACATGGGGATCTCTGTTATCTTAACAGCTAGACCCTAGGTTTAAATTCGGCAAAGTTGCCAAATATTATGCTGACTAATGTCCTCAAAAGAAAATCGAGATGTTCTTAATCGTTCTCGTGAAAACTGAAAAAAACTGAAAAATTGCGTTTTCGTTTTTTGGCTATGACTTTTTTGTTTGACCTTGTATCTTCATTCTGTAAAAACTTTTACATTGGCACTTTTTATTCTTTATTTGATAGCATTGTCACTCATTGGCTACGTGGATTCATTTTTGTGTTTTAAAAGCAAACTTCATTTTTTCTTATGGCGTCATATCTGAGTGGCAGGTGAGCTAATCCGCGTTATTTTCCTGAATACAAACGATGTGCTTCATGTTGACTTTTTTCATATTTTTACAGTTTATGTATATAAATTTTTGCAGATTTTTACTTCTGCTTTCTAGTTATCTAAGACAAAATCAGAAATAATGTGAGTTACCATGGAAACAAAGTCACCTAACGTCAAGTTACTAATAATTTTCGCTTGCAAGTTTTTTCGATTTGTGTTGTATTTGTTTACATTTTCCCCGCTTTGAATTTGTTTTTGTTTGGTTCATTTTCATTTTTTGTGTTCCTAGGTTCCTGATGCTGTTATTGCTTCTTCTTTTGCGTTTTTGAATTTTTGGTATTACCTGAAAATGTTCCCTAACAAAGAAAAACGAGATATGATTGAACTCTATTGTTCGTTGAGACAAAATGAACAATTAGATTTCAATAATTTGCTATTAGGTTACTTTGTTTCAATGGTAACTCACATTACTTCTGATTTTGTCTTAGATAGGTAGGTAATTAGAACGCAGAAATAAAAATCGGAAAAAATTTATAGAAACTGTAAAAATATGAAGAAAGTCAACATGAAGCACATCGTTGTATTCAGGAAAATAACGCGGATTAGCTCACCTGTCACTTAGATATGGCGCCCATAAGAAAAACTGAAGTTGGCTTTTGAAAAACAAAAATGAATCGACGTAGCCAATGAGTGACAATGCTATCAAATAGAGAATAAAAAGTGCCAATGTAAAAGTTTTTTCAGAATGAAGATCCAAGGTGAAACAAAAAAGTTATAGCCAAAAAACGAAAACGCAATTTTTCAGTTTCTTCAGTTTTCACGAAAACGATTCAGAATATCTCGATTTTCTTTTGAGGACATTAGTCAGCATAATATTTGGCAAACTTTGCCGAATTTAAACCTAGGGTCTAGCTGTTAAGATAACAGAGATCCCCATGTTGCACACCGACTTTCAGACAGCCTGTATATAGATTCTTATGTTTTTTATGCGACACCGTAAATGAGATGTGAAATACATATTTAAAATTCTGGAAGTTCGAAGTTAGACGATCCCATTTTGGAAATAGGTTTTTCCGGGATACAAAGGCGTGCACTTTCAGGGTAGCTATAGAAAACCCCCAGTCTCCTCTTCCGTATATACGAAAAGTAAAGACTCTTTTGTTTTTATGCAGCACCTTAAATGAGATGACATATATTTAAAATTCTGGAAGCTCGAAATTAGACGATACTATTCTGGAAATAGGTTTTTCCGAGACACAAAGACGTGTACTTTCAGGGTAGATATAGAAAGCCCCCAGTCTCCTCTTCCGTATATACGAAAAGTAAAGATTCTTTGGTTTTTTATGCAGCACCTTAAATGAGATGTCAAATTTTTAAAATTCTGGAAGCTCGAAATTAGACGATCCCATTTTGGAAATAGGTTTTTCCAAGACACAAAGGCGTGTACTTTCAGAGTAGATATAGAAAACCCCCAGTCTCCTCTTCCGTATATACGAAAAGTAAAGATTCTTATGTTATTTATGCAGCACCTTAAATGAGATGACAAATATTATTTAAAATTGTGGAAGCTCTAAATTAGCCGATCCTATTCTGGAAATAGGTTTTTCCGAGACACAAAGGCGTGTACTTTCAGGGTAGATATAGAAAGCCCCCAGTTTCCTCTTCCGTATATACGAAAAGTAAAGATTCTTATGTTATTTATGCAGCACCTTAAATGAGATGACAAATATTATTTAAAATTGTGGAAGCTCGAAATTAGGCAATCCCATTTTGGAAATAGGTTTTTCTGAAACATAAGGGCGTGTACTTCCAGGGTAGCTATAGAAAGCCCCCAGTCTCTTCTTCCGTATATACGAAAAGTAAAGATTCTTTTTATTTATGCAGCACCTTAAATGAGATGACAAATATTTAAAATTCTGGAAGCTCGAAATTAGACGATCCAATTTTTTAAATAGGTTTTTATGAGACACAAAGACGTGAAATTTCAGGGTAGATATAGAAAACCCCCAGTCTCGTCTTCCGTATATACGAAAAGTAAAGATTCTTATGTTTTTTATGCGTCACCGTAAATGAGATGACAAATGTTTAAAATTCTGGAATCTCGAAATTAAAAGACCCCATTTTGGAAATAGGTTTTTCCGAGACATAAATTCGTGTACTTTCAGGGTAGATATAGAAAACCCCCAGTCTTCTCTTTCGTATATACGAGGGGTCGTTTTTATATTCCCGGACTAGGCATGAAAACAAAAGACTAGAGCAGCAACAACTATTTATTTTTCAATATAGTTTCCTTGCTTTTGAATACAGGTATTACACCGCTTTAATAACATCTTCAATCCGTTGTAAAAATATTCATTCGGTTTCTCCACAAAATGGTCCTCAACAGCTGCAATAAGTTCGTCATTGTCCCTGAATTTTGTCCCCCTGAGTGTTTTCTTGAGATTAGGAAACAAAAAATAGTCACTAGGTGCTAAATCTGGACTATAAGGCGGGTGTTCAATTTCTTCGAAGCCACAATCAGCGACAACAGCTTTTGCAAGTCTTGACTTGTGCATTGGTGCATTGTCGTGGAGCAACAAAACACCTCTTGTCAGTTTTCCGCGTCTTTTCACTTTCATTGAATCTCTGAGGCGATGCATTAAGCTTGAATAATACTCTCCCGTTATTATCCTACCTATCTCCAGATAATCAATCAGCAAAATTCCCTGACAGTCCCAAAAAATGGTTGCCATTGTTTTTCCTGCCGAAGGGGTGACCTTAAACTTCTTGGGAGGGCTGGAGCCCTTAACATTCCATTGCATCGATTCCTGTTTCGATTCTGGATCATAATGATGCACCCACGTTTCATTTCCAGTGACAAGTCGGTCGATAATTAAATCTGGTTCATCTCTACAAAGCGTCAAGAATTGTTCACACGCCTCCACCCGAACCTGCATTTGGAATGGTGAAAGCATTCGCGGAACCCATCTTGCACTAGCCTTTGTCATTCCAAGGTATTCGTGCAGAATTCTGAAAACCGTGGTTTCTGAAACTCCTAGTAAAGCTGCTAATTGCCACTTCTTCAATCTTGCATCCTCTAATACCAAACACTTGGTTTTTTCAACAACATCTGAAGTGATCACGTCAACAGGGCGACCTGGGCGGGGATCATCATCCAATGATTCTCGACCATTTTTTACACAGTTTTGACCACTCGCAAATAGTTGACTTAGAAGGACAATCATTCCCGTACACAACCAACATTTCTTCAAGAATAGTTTTTGGAGTTTTTCCTTGTCTGGTAAGGAATTTTATAACAGCCCGATATTCGATTTTATTCATTTTGATGCACGACAACACAAACTGACAGTTAATGAAATTAAACATGTTGCAATTGTTCTGTAATTTGGCATACACGTTTCCAAAGCATATGTGATTAGAAAAAAAATTAATGGAAAGTTGTCTCAAAATTTAAAACAGCCCAGTCCAGGAATATAAAAATGGCCCCTCGTACGAAAAGTAAAGATTCTTATGGTTTTTTATGCAGCACCGTAAATGAGATAACAAATATTTAAAATTGTGGAAGCTCGAAATTAGGTGATCCCATTTTGAAAATAGGTTTTTCCGACACACAAGGGCGTGTACTTTCGGGGTAGCTATAGAAAACATTAGTTCATGTGTCGACACGTAACCTAAAACTGTCACCATTTAAACACAGTGCCCATATTGACACAAATTCCGATTATTATTATTGTGTCGACCAATTATGGTCAAAATATGCCTGTGCCCACTCTCAGGCACACTTTTTGCTCCTTGGGTTATAAAAACTCAAAACCCTCAGTCTTATCTTCCGCATGTACGAAAAATAACAAAATAATCCATTTCTAATTCATATTACAAAATAATTTCATATTCGTTTAGTGCTGTTTGTACATATACATATAACTACTTAAATGACTGGATATAAGTGTTCGCTAACACCGCAGACTGAATAAGTTATTCAGCTAATGCTCAAAATAAAAATGTAAAATTTGCTGGTTTCTTCTTTCACTGTGAACTTATTTAATACCCCTTATTTAATACTTGATATTTACATATTTTTATCTTTTTCGGGTTTTCGCGATGACCGAAGAGCGGCGCTTTCTTTTACTTGTACATTTATCCATATTTTCCAATGGTGTGGTTGGAATACGTAGACGATATATTTGACGTATTTGACATTAGTAAATGTAATATTGCAGATTTCTTGAGGGAGTTAAGTGTAGACTCAACTCTATCAGATTTACCCATGAAATAGACAGAGATGGACGAGATTCTAGATTAGTCTGGTTTCTGCGATTCGTTTCTTGGTCATATGAAAGGCAAATACATTTTTAAGCAGCTAGAAAAATTACTTATTTAGAAAGCAGTGGTCATTACTTAATCAGGGTATGTTTCGCGGCTTCTTTTTTGGTTTTCATAACTTGCATAAATATTTTTCCAAATAGATAACTGGAATCTAAAACGTTTATGGTGCTGCATAAGGAACATAAGGATCATTACTTTTCGTATATACGGAAGAGGGTTTTCTATAGCTGCGCTGAAAGTGCATGCCTTTGTGTCCCGGAAAAAAATATTTCCCAAATGGGATCGTCTAATTTCGAGCTTCCAGAATTTTAAATATTTGTCATCTCATTTAGGGTGCTGCATAAAAAACAAAAGAATCTTTACTTTTCGTATATACGGAAGAGGAGACTGGGAATCCTCTACAACTACTCTGAAAGTGCACGCCTTTGTGTCCCGGAAGAACCTGTTTCCAAAATGGGATCGTCTAATTTCTAGTTTCCAGAATTTTTAATATTTGTCATCTCATTTAAGGTGCTGCATAAAAAACATAAGAATCTTTACTTTTCGTATATACGGAAGAGGAGACTGGGGGTTTTCTGTAGCGCCCCTGAAAGTACACGCCCTTGTGTCTCGGAAAAACCTATTTCCAAAAAGGGATCGCCTAATTTCGAGCTTCCACTTTTTATAAATATTTGTCATCTCATTTAAGGTGCTGCATAAAAAACATAAGAATCTTTACTTTTCGTATATACGGAAGAGGATACTGGGGGTTTCTATAGCTACCCTGAAAGTGCATACCCTTGTGTCCCGGAAAAACCTATTTCCAAAAAGGGATCGTCTAATTTCGAGCTTCCAGAATTTTAAATATTTGTAAATTCATTTAAGGTGCTGCATAAAAAAACATAAGAATCTTTACTTTTCGTATATACGGAAGAGGAGACTGGCGGTGTTCTTTATATCCACTAAAAATACACGTCTTTGTGTCTCAGAAAAACCTATTTAAAAAATTAGATCACCTAATTTCGAGCTTCCAGAATTTTAAATATTTGTCATCTCATTTAAGGTGCTGCATAAAAAACATAAGAATCTTTACTTTTCTTATATACGGAAGAGGAGACTGGGGGTTTTCTATAGCTACCCTGAAAGTTCACGCCTTTGTGAACCGGAAAACCCATTTCCAAAATGGGATCGTCTAATTTCGAGCTTCCAGAATCTATATATGTAAAAATCGATGTGTGTATGTATGTATGTATGTTGCTTATGGACTCCAAAACGGCTGGACCGATGTTGATGAAATTTTCAGGCAATCTGCAGATTAGCCTAGCGAGTGATCCTGTGAAGTTTGGTAGCGATCGGATCAACAGAATGTTTTTATCGGTTTTGTTTTGTTTGCAGCGTCTGGCGATCTTATTCCATCCACGGAATTTTATTTGCCAGTAAACTACGCAGATGCAATACACAGGTACAACAGAAATAACATAATATTTTGAATTCTTTAATAATATGTTTTGGTTGTGCTTATTGATACATTGATAGTAGAACTAGAAAATTAACAAATATGTTAACGCAATGTGAAACAAAACAATATATAAACTATAATAATTTAATCTGTGTTAGAACTGTTTTCCATATCTGGATCTTTCAATGTGAGATTCATTTGAACGAACTGGGCGTTTACATTTCTTAGGACCTGCGGTACACTTACAGTGGGGTATATACAGCATATTCTATTTCTCGCATGAGTAACGTTTTGCGTTCTACGTTATTATGTTAAGCAGAAAGCAAATAGGTATGAAGCGACATTTACTTTTTGCGATATTGTTAAATCTTCCGGTACCGTTGTTTGCGTTGTAGCGTAAAATCTTTCCTTGTGTGCTGCACCACCCTCTTTCTAAAATATTTGAATGTTGTGGTTCCAGCTTTTAGGCTGTTCTGTCCAATTTTCGATTAATAATGCACTCTCCAACAGTTAAGTATGTCGTAAACTGTCTTCAGTGTGCGGTAATTTATCGATACTGCCCACACACTGCTTTATTATAAAAAGTTGCATTTTGTCAAGCAATTCCCCAGAAAAGTAACCTACACCAACTCCAGATAATAATTTCCAGCATGTTTTCTTTCCAAAATCGATGAATTGGATAGGACTAGTAGTGTCGCAACCAGTTAAAGCGTGAAAAGCTTGTAAGTTCTTAAGTAATTCAGGATCCAGATTAATGTCGTGTACCACTATAAAACGCTTTGATTCGTTAGTTTCAAGAACCTCCATATTTCTGGCATTAAAATAATCTTTAAAGTGGGCCGAATGGACGAGAACATTGGTGTTCTTACAGCCAGTTGTGCTCCTTGTGTACCATAAATTTCTTGCTGACAAAATTTGTAGCAGGATTCTAGTATCTGTTTCTTCGTGTATAAAAATGGGAACTGCATCATTCTGCAACATTCCGTGGTACTTAAAAATACCGGTAAAACTAAGTATCTCTTTTAAGAAACTCTAAATCAAATGTTTTTGAATGTTCACCATAATTGTTCAGAAATAAAGTTTGAAAACTATTGTTTATTAAAGATAGTGGCATATGTTTAACATGTGCCACTTCTTAGGCAGAGAAACATTGTCTATGAATTCTTAATAAGTTAACCCTACACGCCATTGACTAACCATTTGGACAGTTTGTAAGTGGGAGAATCTATAGCTGAAACTATGGGCCTTACGGCTTTCCCTACTTTATGGATCTTCGGTAAACAATACATGCGTGGTACTTTTGGGTTAGACACATGTAGCTTACGTTTGATATCCCCGCGGTAATGAGGTTATTACATAGTTTAAATGTTTTCTGAGTATCTGAAATCATTTTAGGCAACGGATCTTTGTTAATTTTCACGTATGGACAGTTTTCTATTAAATTATTTACTCTTTGGTAATAGTTACATTTATCCAATATAACAACCTTGTTACCCTTATCTGCCTTAAGATAAAAACAATCTTTCTCTCTCAGTCTTTTGATAATTTTAGAGTGGTTTGTGTGACGGGGAAGAGAACCATGATATTTAATAATATTTTCAGATAATTTTTGTGCAACCGTTCCCCTAATCATACTCTAAAATTATCAAAGGACTGAGAGAGAAAGATTGTTTTTATCTTAAGGCAGATAAGGGTAACAGGGTTGTTATATTGGATAAATGTGACTATTACGAAAGAGTAAATAATTAGTAATTAGGAAAGACAGTAAGTTAGAATTTGACATCTATAGGAAAGAAACCAGTACAGCTCGGTATATAACTGCAGATTCGAACCACTGTAGTCAACACAAAGAGGCTAGTTTTGGTTTTTTAGTTAATAGACTGTTGAGTCTACCGTTATCCGTTGAAAGATACCCCAAGGAAGTAAATACAATCAAAGACATAGCTAAATGTAACGGTTTCGATCCAGAGATTGTCAATAGGTTAATTAGGAAACGAAAATTTAAAATGCTATTGCGAAATTCCACCACTTTAAATTGGGATAATAAAATTACTAAATTTATAAAAATACCATACGTACCGCAAATAACTAGAGGTATGAATACTATTTTCGGGAAAGCAGACTTCAAAGTGGTTCACACTTCGAGCAACAATTTACAAAATCTACTAGGAAATGCGAAAGATAAAACGGAACCCATTCATAAAGCGGGAATTTACGAAATAGCATGCGGAAATTGCGACAAAAAATATATCGGGCAGTCAACTCGGTCTATTTTAACTCGCTTTAAGGAGCATCAAGCTCATTACAAATACGGCCACACTGATAAGTCTAGCATGGCTTCACACGCGTTGGAAACGGGCCATAAATTCAATAGCAATAATCTGAAACCAGGAGATAATAAATTTGATTTAAACGCATTGGAAAGTATAGAGATATATAAAAATAAACGTAGTTGTCTTAACAGTAACTATGGTCCGATTCCGAACTCAACCCTGTATAGATTTATCAGGTAGATAGATTAAGACTAGCCATAAATATTTACCCTCCAGACCCTAATTTTATTGCTCAAATAGTTTTAAGAAACCCTATAGGTTATTGATCCCTTTCGCTTAAGAATACAATTTTATTGCTCTCATGTTCAAATTAGTTCTGAGCAACCCTATAGGTTTATCGATCCTTTTCACTTCAGTAGTGGAGGTTGGGTGAGAGGGGGTTGGATATTTATAGCAACGCAATTTAAGTTTAGAATTATATTAATCTTCTACTCCTGAAGATGCCGACGTTGTCAGCGAAACACGTGTCGAGTTTAATTACTGTGTCACTGTCTTTTTTGGCATGTGGGGTTAACTTATTAAGAATTCATAGTGAATTTACGTCAAAGTTCTTGATCCATCCACTGTGTGTATACCTCTGGCGACAACGTGGTATATTTTAATTAATTGTTGAGTTATGCATGTTGCGTCTGCGCCCGACGATAGGTTTTGACGTGTGTAATGCTTGATAACTTTCTTTAGGACCTTATAGAGACCCATGAATTATTTGTGCGTTGCGCTTAATAATTTATTGCTATACCATACACTGCGTGTCGTTGTAAATCCTGTGTATTAAGGGTAAATTTGTTCAATATATGTTCTCAGTTTTATTCTATTAATCTTCGACTTCTCATTTCTATCCCTTCTGCTGCTCCGACGATTCTGCTGCAGTGTGTTTGAACGAACCCACCGTTCAACGGCGAGATCTAGTACTCAATTGGCGACAGGGGACCGAACCTTCAAGGTAGAACACATTATAAAAAACCTTATGACCTAACCTTCCCCTGACAGAAGTAAAAGAACAAAATTTTAAATACGGGAATATCAAGTCTAATACTCATTTCCTTCCGCATAATGTGCATTTAAATGATTGTTCCCAACTGACGGCTCAAAATTGAGACTCTATGTATGAACTTACCTACTTATGAAGGGAATAAGAAAATGGTGTAGGTGGTGAAATTGTTATTGCCATAGTAAAACATTCTATTATTTTATTGATCTACTTAATCGTGCATAATGTTATTTAATTTATCGTATGTAACTAACAACGAGATTATTAAACACGGTGTCCCAACGTCCCAACGAAAACTTGTACCCTCGTAAAACTCGGCAAAATAAACGTTTTGACAAAAATCCAAAAACACGTCGATTTTTATATCAAAGGGGACCAATTTTTATGCAATAATCATTCTTGCAACTCTAGCCCTGTGCGGTGGGTAGCGACCCCCCCCCCATTTTTAAATGGGGCGGGGGGTCAAATGATCCCTACTTTGGAAAGGTTTTTCATTACTTACACAACCGTACTTGTTTTATTCAATTCGATCAATTTGTTACCCAGAAATTGTTTCTTTAAGTTTCCAAGTTAAATAATTAATAAAAGCACAAATGCGCACAGGGCTAGAGTTGCAAGAATGATTATTGCATAAAAATTGGTCCCCTTTGATATAAAAATCGACGTGTTTCTGGATTTTTGTCAAAACGTTTATTTTGCCGAGTTTTACGGGGGTACAAGTTTTCGTTGAGACACCGTGTATTTTCAAGTAATTACAATGCTTGAATTTTCCGTCTTACAACACTTAATATAATACAACACGTAACTCTGGGTGTAGTTTAAAGGAACCTCTGCGCATCTGCAAAAATAAAATAGGTTAAGGTCCAATAAAAAAATTATGAACAATAAATAAGTACAATGAATAAAAGAAGAATAGGGAGGTACCAGGTGCTTCGGAATTCACAGGCAAAAATGCCATCTTTCAAGCTTAAGTAAGGCTACAGGGATAAACCTTTCTGTTGTTTTGTTTGCAATCGAAGGTGTATTTTAAATAGCTACCATGGTTATCTGAAACCACTTAAGCCTTAACAAGATACTCTACCGAAGAACTAAAAGTGCTGCCCCAGTTCTACGCTCGAGTAATCTGAAAAGTGAATCTTCGTTATCGTTCGATTTTTGTGTCAGACCAGCGAATAACTTTTTTACATGGCACTGTTCAAAAATTGTACAGAGAACATTATTAGGTTCAGTCTTTCTATATATATTCGGTTTATTTTTGTTAATACATAGGTCGGTTCCGTAGTTCCTATCCTGGAAATAGTTCAACGAATCGCCAAGTTATGGCTTATTGGCGCAAAAATGTGACGTAAGCCAGGGACCCCTAAGTTCCATCTAGAAGTTTCTACTACAAAATTATAACAATCCACACTACTCACAAATTTCCCACGATTCATATATGGAGATGAAAAGGTATTAGGTATTTTTAATTCAAAATACATTTACATTTTACGAGATTATTTCTTATAAAATTGAGATTGACAAAATTTAAACTCACCTTTTGGCATGAAAGCTTTTCTATTAGGAAGCGTATTCGGCATTTTTGCTACGAGTATTTTATCAATTTCAAGATCATCCTCCGTAAAATGAATTAAACAAATTTTGCTGTCATTAGGATTCCATTCCGCGACATGGCACCAAGGGGGCATTGCGTGGTTTTGTTGACTTAAATTTGCATAATTTGTAATTAAATAACAAAGTAATCTGCAGAAAAATCTCTGCGAAATAAATAATTTTCCACAAATGTCCAAAACTACCGTCTACATGTTTGTTTGGAAATTAAATACTTTTAACGATAACACTCCAATTTAGAGGAATAGTAAATTGTCATTGACCTAATTAGAATGATGCTGAATAATCTAAGATAAGCCTGGAATCTGAGTGACGTATTAATCGACCCGCACAGTTTGAGACAACAATTTCAGTATAGGAACCATGGGTTGGCTCAGGCGTACAGGTGTTGCAGTGAAATACGTTATTGTTTTTCTGTTCCAGCTCATGACAGCTTGCACTGTTACATACATTCTTTTTGTTTTGTATAGTTCGCTTATGCAGTATATGTGACTTGAACCATTAAATAACAAATTAAAACGAGAAATCGAAAATAGTAAACGTCTGTTTTCCAATAGTACGTATAACATTCTAAATTATTTTAAAATAATTATTTGTAAACTTTTGAGCCATCTCGGTGCAATTAAATTTAGTTGGTATATTTCTAGGGGGCGAAGGCGCAACTGTTCATTACAGTAATACCCAAAATATCTGAGCTGTAGTCATAACGGAATGAATCGGAGGGATGTTATGTAGGTGTTAATACTTGAGGAATATATTTTTCACATGTTTATTCCGCTCGGATCATTGATGCGACAGCCCTAGTACATATTTTTGCTCTTGAAATTATTGATGGTTAACATTGTTTTATTGATATTGTAGTAAATTAATAACACAATACATATTGCCACATGTAGTTGAACCGCCAACAACCGTCATGTTCAGGTTGATAGAAAGAACAGAGACGAAAACGTCATTCCTGCCTCTAATGTTAACCTTGGTCCACATTGAACAGTGGCATCCTAAGAGAAGCTTCTAGTTGTAAGGCCAAAAAGCAGTGAGGGCGGGTTGCTTGGGGCTTAATTTATTTTTCACATTATCATATGAGCTATTTCATCAATTTCCGTTTGGTGTCTGTAACTCAAAAGTAAAATGTACCAAGGTATAGACGAATTCTTCTACGATTTTTCTCGTACTGTATTGTTTCTTGCGCTATTTATCCTCCATGAAGTGTTGAGATGTAATCAACTTTCTACAAATTCTCAAGCAAACTGTTTCCACAATATTTTGCTCTGCTTCTAACACTTGGTCGCATCTAAAACCTACGAGGACGCCTTTTCCTATAGCTTTCACTGGACTGCTTAGCTACCGTCCCAGACACCACACTGCTAGTATCGATGGCACCCATATTGGGGACACAAGAAAAACGCTAAGCTTGACGCAGTTTCCGAACTGGCAGATGACATTGCCGAGACTACACCTAGCCGTCCAGTAGCAATACTCAGTGACTCAATTAACAAAGTTTCCTCGACCCAAAGTATCCTACAATGCGATAGCAAGCTTCCGACAAGAGATATCCTGACTACGATTCTCATCTAGAGAGCTTTCTCGCACCAGCTCTCTTTCTCGTATTACACATGATATACATATGCTGATATCAACGCAGATTCGCAAAAAAGGTAAGAAATGTCAATCTCCCTGTCGTTTCATCATATTGGGAAACGCCCAGGTCAGTCACCAGTGAAGGCACTCACTGACTCGACCACCACGTCATCAACCCGCCCCTTCGTCAACGATTGATTTACAGTTCCTCATTGGCACAGGCTCTGAACCCTGTGTCCTCCCCCTGTCCAAAATTCATTGCTCACGACAGAAGACATCATATAACCTCCGAGCGGCTAAAGGCGCACATGGTTTTATCACACTTATTTTGAACATCGAACTCAGAAGGATTCATCATCGCGGACGTATCCACACCGATCATCGAAACTGACTTCCTCAGCCACTACAAACTCGTAGTGGGCATCCGGAACCGGCACCTCCTAGAAGCCCGCAACCAAATCTCCACTTGTGTTCAGAAATCCATCTACAACTGTACCTGCATTCGAACAATTTCTGGATCTTCTCCACAACATAAATACATACTGGGACAATTCCCAGAAATTACTCGACCTTTCGGTCTTCCTTTCCACTCAAAACACTCCACCTAGCACCATATCAGGACAAAAGCAGGAAAACCCGTCAGCAGTAGACCTTGGCGGTTGCCCCCGCGCGCCAAGTTGAAAATCGCAAGGAAAGAATGTCACGTGATGATACCGGTGGGAACTGTAGAGTGAAGGCAGCCGTTTTCACCGACGCAGCGATATATATATACATACTTCTATCTGTTTTTCTTCGTGTTTGTTAAGAAAGTAGCTACATCGGCCAAGACCTGTGGTGAGACAGCAAATCGTTCCTCTAGATGCATAAACTTTTCCACAACTAAGACTTTCCCCCAAATAAACTTCGGTGGTGTTGGAAGTGCGCCTTTAATTATGAATATATGCACTCTGATACTGCTCATACTTTGGCCAAGAAAATAAGGAAACGGCAGCGAGATGATTCTAGAATAGCAATAGTTGCACTGACGGTATCACAAAAAAATGCTTAACTCGATTTCAAATATGTATGTGACTGTGGAATGGGATAAGCGCATTTTTATTTCCATGTATTTATTTATTTTTGTTTCCACCCTGTTGTTAGGTATACGGGTGCTTGCATTATTTAAATTTTTTTAGTCTTTGGGAAATTGTTGGTTTATAGTGAAACGCCCTGAAAAAAAATCATTATTCTTTATAATTTACTGTTAACTGTTAGGTACCGATGTCCGCCTCTTTAATTTCCATTTACTTCGCTTCTAAGCAAAGCTGATGAAACATATAACATTTGAGAAATTCTTACCTTTGCAATATTGCCAACAAGAATATTCACTTCCAAAGTTGTTCTCGTTTCCACGGCAACCGCTGTATCGAAATGCTTCACACCACCCGTGAGGATTGAAATAATACCGTGTGCGGTAAAACCAAAAACAATTTCCAGGATCTGGTTTCATATTACAAAGAACATCCGCTCTATCTAAAATGAAAATGAATTTTAGACGTCACCACCACTAACAGACCTCTAGGTACACAAAAGGGGAAAGGTGTAAACAAGTAAACACACGAATATTTAATAAATTATAGGTAAATGTATTAAAAATAAAATAAGCAGTCCATAAAAATTAGTGCTCGAATTTAAATAAATAGTAACTTAAATTAAATATTTAATAAGTATTTTCATACTGCGATCAGTAAGAAACATCGATATAATCGGTGTGAAATGTAACAAAACATTTATTTTAAACAATAACTTAATTAACCAATGATAGGATACGCCTAAGATACGTTATTCGTACGTAGTGAGAAAATTCCTTTACGCTACAGACGCATGATGAAGATACCGTGGACAGATAAGGTTGCAATAGGGAGGTATTAGAAAGAGCAGGGAAAAAGCGAAAGATGTGGAAAGCAATAAAGAATAGGAGAGTCAATCTTCGGACTGAGAACTTTATGATGATGATGACGAATTCGCCCCTTATAAAATAGTAGCTCGTAGAAATCATCGTAGGAACCCGTCGATCACAGACAAGATTAAGTTCATGATTATGCAATAGCACGGAAGTCGGCTGGGAATATTATAAAAGTTTAAGAAATGTGGTGACGTTTTCAGTTCGTAATCAGAAAAGAGCTTATTTTGAACAAATTTTTCGCCGCAATCGCTGCGGTGAACATTGGAAATTACCGGAAATTACAGAAAACTCATGGTATCATTAACACTCCGATAGTCGCGCCCCTTAGACTAACGTCACTAGTCGCGTTGGATCTGTGAGATCCATGATACAAAATCGAGATAAAATCGAGCAATGTCATCACGTTACAAATCGGAATAATAGGTATGAGGTAATATGCGTTTCTTAAACCTTTTATTGAGAAAAACAATTAAAACAATAAAATATAATTATTTAGATCCAGCAGAAAATAAATGTTTCGACATGTTTGGTATAAGAACTTTGAATTTCATATAAGCCTATGGAATATAGCAACTAAATTAGGCAAAATGTATAAGAATGACTGAAATAACATTGAAATAAAATTTGACCCGAACTTGCTCCAACAACTACTCCCCGGGCAAATACCCCGACAGGCATTGAACTACAGAGCAAGTCCTTGATAATGAAATAACACTGAAAATTACTGCAAACCATTCGAAATTGATCGCAAAGAATGTTTCAGCTGCCCAAAAATTTACAAGAAATGAATTTACTTTGGCACTACATATTATTTAGAACATAAAAGTCATCAGTCAACTTTGAACTAAAAATAAACATCTTTAACGAAAAATTAATTCTGTTTGATCATAGAAATGATCTTGAAGAAGAAAACATACAGAAAATACAAAAATACAAAAAACAAAAATAGGAATTTGCATAATAGGAACTAAACTAAATTTAGTCGCGTTGGATCTCACAGATCCACCTGCTTCTTGTCGAATGTTCGCTCAGTCGATCAAAGTCGCACTACTACTAAAAGTTAGCACTACCCGGGTTAGGAAGCTAAATGAACGGACGACCACCTCACGTTACGAGCGCCAGAGTAATCACGAAGAAAGTAGGACGTGGATCTCTCAGATCCTGCGCGACCATCGGAGTGTTAAGAATAAAGTCACCTTATTGCTGGGTAACGCTGAGAGTGTTAATAAATTCCTTTTTCCCGCTCTCTGTAATGTAAGTTTATGTTATGTCCATAGTTACGATGCATGTAAGTTCCCTATTGCATTCGTCTTGTTTTTTTCCTTGACGACGGATAATAATTACTTACAGGCCTACGATAACAATGAAACTGATTTATTTACGGAAAATTTGTTCACTGTCATAACCGCAGCAACCGAAAAATAAAATACATACAGACATTCGGCGACTTGAATTTTGTAGATTTCACTGAATACGTCTCACATCTATTTATTATTTCCAAATTTCCGAATAGTATAAAGAGCGGGAAAAATATAATAAGTAACACGGAATGTATGGACTATTAACATTCTCGGAAGATAACAATCCTCGGCTACGCCTCGGATTGTACAAACCTTCCTCGAATGTTAATACGTCCTTACATTCCTTGTTACTTAAATAACTATTTCCCGCTCTTTGCAATGTAAGTTTATGTTATGTCCATAGTTACGATACATGTAAGTTGCGTATTGTATGTGCCTTGTTTTCTTTCCCTTGGCGACGGATTATAATTGCTTACATAACATGCCTACGATAATAATCGCTTACATACCTACGATACAGGGCCGTAGCCAGCGGGGGGCGCCCCCCTGTACTTACACGTATAAACAGACCTCAAAGGCTGGCCAATTTAACATTCTTGGCATTTGGAAAAGAGCGAACAAAAAACGTTCATATGGAAAAAGTGCTCCGAAAATTTAATGACAGTCGAAATATGGAACTGCAATTAATTATTCTAGATTTTCTGTATATTTGTATTTTATTTTATTGTAAGAAGTGAAGATTTTAGTTTATTGTGAAGTTTTACTTAATTGTTTTTTTTCATTCTTCGTTGTTCAGTTTTTTACAAGAGTATTTATTTGTCGTACTGTTTATTGCATCCATATTCTCAAACCGTATATTTATCTAGTTTAGTAAAGTATTACAATTTCCAATTTTTGGTATAATTTTAATCGCATAATTCAAGAGACATCCTACCAAATATTTTGTTTAAGCCCCCTCAATAAATACATAAGCCCCCCTAAGTTTTGATCCTGGCTACGGCTTTGCTACGATAACAGTGAAATTGATTGATTTATTTATTTTCAATATTTCAAATTACAACATACCTATTAATTAGTGGTACTGGACCGTTCGAACAACTACTCCTCGGGCATATACCCTGCCAGGCATTGAATTATAGAACTAAATCCAGATTTTTTGTACTACGAGACGTTTCAGACTGCTACCCCATCTAAGGTGGCTTTGAAACAATCCTAATTTGTCTCCATGTACGTGCGTGCTTTTAAGCAGGTCTTTGTTCAAATATTGCATGTTTTGAATGTGTATGGAAAACCGCAGACCAACTGGTTTCGTCCTTCTGGGACTCATCAGTACGGTGCTCTCCCCTACACACTCAAACCATGCAATTTAGCTTGCTATATATGCTGCCGCGCTCTGGACAGATATCAGCAAGTGACAACTACTTTGAGTAATTATCTAGTATTAATTAGTGGTACTGGACCGTTCGAACAACTACTCCTCGGGCAAATACCCCGCCAGGCATTGAATTATAGAACTAAATCCAGATTTTTTGTACTACGACCCGTTTCAGACTGCTACCCCATCTAAGATGGCTTTGAAACAATCCTAATTTGTCTTCATGTACGTACGTGCTTTTAAGCAGGTCTTTGTTCAAATATTGTATGTTTTGAATGTGTATGGAAAACCGCAGACCAACTGGTTTCGTCCTTCTGGGACTCATCAGTACGGTGCTCTCCCCTACACATGAGTCCCAGAAGGACGAAACCAGTTGGTCTGCGGTTTTCCATACACATTCAAAACATGCAATATTTGAACAAACAACATACCTATCAATTATTATTTGTAATAAATTTGAAAGCCATCTTGCAATTATAAAATGAGGAATTATGAAAACGCTCTCATCTTGATAGCTTGAAGGCGAGCATCACATTTTCGGAAACCGAATTTCACATTGTTTTCGGTGTACCACTTCTTGAATAAGACGCATGCAGCATCATACCGTTGGTTGGCGGGATTTTTCTGACAAAATGCTAGAATAAGCAAATCTTGCGGCCTCGTTAATGTCCATAATATCTTTTATTCACAATCTGTTAGTAATAAGTCAATTGCAAACTTTTAAAAAGTTTGAAAGTAGGTTATTCCTAACTTCTATTTCCCGACCAGATTGTAAAATTTTCTTCCCGAGTGGCAAATTCAGTGCGTATTCAGTATGTATTATGTAATAGTAATAAACTTGGAATAAAATTTCCTACCATTTCTTCTGCGGTTTCGGGGCGTTCTGCTTGAGTGTATTGTGTACTCCGACTGACTACCAGACATATTTTACCACCAGAAATACTCTTTCATATAGTTATTTTATTGTCAAAAAGCGATGCTTGTCAGTTTAATAATTAGTAAAAATATAAATGTCAATTTCACTGCCTAGCAAGAATGATCGAAAATGTAATGTTGATTATTTTTTGACGTTTCTATTTTCCAATCAATTAACAGTATTTTTGATCACGTGTTTAATTCTGTCCAATTAAATCATTATTATAGTGAGAATTTTTTACTTAACTTGTCCCAGCGGGAATTTTTTTTAGTAGTTTGTTTTTGTTGATAAAACGGCTTGTTTTCTGGTTTTGACATATGTCATATATGTTTCAATCGCAAATTGTGACACTGAAAGTTATTGAAAAGTTGTTTCTTATTTGAACGTCAAAAAATAATCTTTCGAATACCACACGAGAGTTAAGAATAACTTGGAAAATAATTCTCCACATTCTGCTCAAACTTGTCGCCATTCGGCAATAGCCACTCGAGCCCTACGGGCTCTCGTGTCTATTGCCTGGCGACATGTTTTCGAAAATCTGTCGAATTATTTTCAAGTTATTCTCACTCTCTTGTGATATTACTACTGAAAATAAAATGAAATATTTATTCCTTAATGTTCATTAAAACTAATGATTGTGAATAAAATAGAATACATACCTCACTGGAAAATTTCGTTACAGCCTCGCGCTAATAGATGACCACGGCCGGCGCTTGGTCCTAGCCAACGCCGTCTTGATATGAGAAGTAGAGATGTGCAAAAAGTATCTATTCGTTACTTAGTATCAGATACTCTCTTGGATTCGAAGTATCTGGTAGTGCCAAACGAAAGTATTCGTTACTGGGTATCGATGTGAAGCGAACGCGAACGAATAACTTGCGTAACCACGGGAAGTGGGAAATGAATCGGTATCGAGTAACGAATACCGCATCGGATATTTTATGGTACCGATGTCCGTACAGTAGCAGTGTTATTAGTATTCCTATTCGATATCGAGGTACCTATATTTATTTTGCGTCTGGGTTGTGGTCTTGTATTCGCATATCGCATCGCAATGAGTGCCGCTCGAAGGCAGCAGTAATAAAAGATAAAAGCTTATGCAGGTGTCCAAAAGCTTTGTAGGCATTTGCTTAGGTATTTTGTTTATGGTTCATAAACTGGAAGTAGTTATGCAGAAGGGAATCAAACCACATGATTTATAGTAATGAGACAAGTCTTACCTACCTATTTATTTTTTAACTTGGTTATTTAATACATTTAATATAAAAAATTTAAGAACTGAAGGAAATTAATTGTTTTTGTAGTGACCACTTGCGAATATAATAATAATAATAATAATAATAAATGGTCTTTATTGCCACAATCAAAGTACAAAATAAACAAAAAAAAACTAATTGTGGCTGGGCGAAGTTTAGTCTAAGCGACTATTCTACCACTTCTATCACACGGAGTAGCCGCATGTACTACGAATAGTATCACTATGTATTTAAACCAGTAATCAGTTACCGTGCTGTACAGCCGCTGTAGTTTACCGGCAATCGATACCAAGTAACGAATACAAAGTATCAGATACTCATACAAGAAGTATCGATATCTACTTGATACCGAAAAAAGTATCAGTTGCACATCTCTAATGAGAAGGCCGTGCTTAGAGCATATATATTATATCGCGTGTGACGTCAGCTCTGCCGGCCGGGCGGGAGCGCGAACTTCAGCTGCAGTGGCTGCAGACTCGCACGGCACGCGATCGAGGCAGACGCAAACCGATGGCGATGCTGACGGGGGAATTGTTTTTAGTGCAGAAATTGCTCTAGTTATGCAAAAATAAGTCTACCTTTTCAATTCTGATGTTTATTTCGTGGTAAGAAACGTTTGAAAGGTAAATGTTTCACTGAAATAATAGTCGGTCTGCTTTCAACGTTTCTTTATTAATTGCCCGATAAATGCTCTGTACCGGGTTGTAAGAGTAATTACAAAGCGTATTCAGAATACACCACTGTATTTAAATTTCCCACAAATGAGCACATGAAGAGACGTTGGATAAATGGTATCCATCGTAATTTCGTGCCCGGAAAAGATGTGCAGTTTGTATAAAACATTTTGATTTCGTAAGAGAAGATATGTTATGTACTTTACATTCTTATTTCTGTTCCATTACGAGCACCTTATTAAACATTGTTAATTCATACCCAGTTGTTGTTAAAACATATGTCATTGGTCCAAGTACCTATCTATTATGCCTACATAATGTTAAGTTTTGTTAAAATTCTTAAGTTATTCTTTATAACAATAAGTATTTTTGATTCATTTAAAAGTTTATTTTCGTTCTTATGGATAAGTTTTAAGTTTGTACTTTGTTGATTTCGAAGTTGATTTGCGTTTATGCGTATACATATGTACTTAAAAATGAATTCATTTATTTATATTAGTCTGTTTTTTAACTTTCACAGAAAATATATTTTCATTAGACTGATGAATTGCGTGTATTTCGTCTATTTCCCTGAAAGACTTACTCGCCTATAAGTATACCTATTTTAATTGTTACAGAACGCTTTGGGAATGACATTTTATACAAATTAGATTACAAATAAGCTTCAGGCTGAGTAAAAAATTAGTTTGGAAACGAAATTAGTGTTGAAACGGAAGGAAGCCGTACGCGCGGTCCAAGTCGGCCGGGGGTCGTGACGTCACACTACGCTGAGCGGGGCCTTCTGATATCAAGACGGCATTGTCCTAGCCCTCGGCTGAAATGGAACATTTTCCATCCGACACCCTATGGGTATAAGGATTTCAGAAGAAGTACGTAATATACTATTACACAAGCGAGAACACGTGACTGACAATTTATCCTTCGTGGGTCATTGTCGTTAAGTAGAACTTAAATAACTGTGACTACTGCAATAAATCTAAAGTGAGGTTGTTGTTAGTTAATTATGAGATTCCTAATTGTTATTTCCATCTTCCTTCGCTACCTATACATGGCCTTTCTCTCACATTTGATGTGTCGGGGTGCGGGGTGGTTAGAGCAGTCGCCCGGAAAGCGAAAGATCTGGGTTCGAATCCCGGTCAGCGCCTGTTTCACATTTTTCGTGAGGGAGGCTCCTGGTGTAGTTTTCGTCGACTGCTATGCCCGATTATTACTCATTACGTTATATTCATCACTGCAGTCGATTTAAAATTTAATATTTGTATATTTTCTTTGGGCCTGAATTCTCATTGACTGACAATTTATCCTTCGTGGGTCTTTACGAAGCACTTAAATAAGTGTGACTACTGCAATTATAGATCTAAACTAAAGTGATGGTTAATCATGAGATTCATAATTGTTATTTCCATATACATGGCCTTTCGTTTGATGTTTCGGGGTGCGGATAGCTCAATTGGTTAGAGCAGTCGCCCGGAAAGCGAAAGATCTGGGTTCGAATCCCGGACGTCGCCTGTTCCACATTTTTCGTGGGTGAGGCCTCCTGTGTAGTTGTCCTTGACTCCTTGACTGCTATGCCCGATTATTACTCATTGCTTTATATTCATCACTGCAGTCGATTTAAAATTTAATGTTTGTATAGGTATTTTCATTTATAGCACACAGCTATGAGCATAATACACAGGTGAATGCAGTTGTCAACTTTCGCACCTACGCAGTTGTATGCAATGTGTCCCTTTTCTTAGGGGGTCGTGGGAAAATGTAATTTAAATTACAGTGACAGCTTTGCACTTATTATTTGCTCGTCAGTGGAAACAGCCTGCTAATTTATATAAGCAATTTTCAGTCAAATTCATAATCGAGGTCATCATCATAAGGTTCTCAGTCCAAAGACTGGTTGGACGCGTACCTCCATTCTTTTCTATCCTGAGCTAACCTACGCATTTCCCTAAAAGTAGAACATCCTACATCCCTAACTATTTGAGAGCAGTAGTCTAATCTAGGCCTACCCCTACCTCTTTTTATTCCTATCTCTGACTCTAGTATGTCGCGAACTATTCCTTCGTGTCTTAGAAGGTGTCCTACCATCCTATCTCTCCTACTCTTTATTGTTTTCCATACCTTTCGCTTTCCCCAACTCTTTCTAATACTTCCCTATTGCTAACCTTATCTATCCACGGTATCTTCATCATGCGTCTGTAGCACCACATTTCAAACGCTTCTACTCTTTTTCTATCCGCTTCTCCTATTGTCCAAGTTTCGCACCCGTATAATGCCGTACTCCATACATACGACGTTAAGAGTCTCTTCCTAGTCTCTATATTAACCGTTCTCGAGCATAACAGTTGTTTCTTTTTGTTAAACGCAACTCGGCCCTGCGCCATTCTTTGTTTTATATCTTTAGTGCTCCTACCGTCTTGAGTTATTTTACTTCCTAAGTAGCAGAAATCCGCGACCTCCTCTATCTTCTCATTTCCAATTTGTATTTCCATTTTAGTTCTATTTTCACATCCCCTACATACCAAAATTTTAGTTTTCTTTTTATTGATTTTCATGCCGAAGCCCTGTGTCAAAACTGCTTCCATTCCATTCAGAGCCGCTCCTAATTCTTCTTTGCTAGATGCTAACACTGCTATATCATCCGCAAATCTGAGCATGTTAATAGTTTGGCCCTGTACATTGATCCCTGAGGCTGTTCTTTCCTTAACAATATTAATCGCATCTTCGATATATAAGTTGAAAACTAGAGGTGACAATGCACATCCCTGTCTCACTCCCTTCCGGATATCTACTTCCCTTTGTTCCTGCTCACATTCTATAACAGCCTTTTGCTCTTTGTAGAGATTATGTATTATTCTTCTGTCCCTGTATTTCATCCCTACCTTTCTCAGCACTTCGAACATCTTCCCCCATTTTACGTTGTCGAAGGCTTTTTCTAAATCTACAAATCCTATATAGACGCTCTTTCTCTTTTCTATCGTTTTTTCTATAATTACTCGTAAAGCTAGAATGGCCTCGCGCGTTCCTCTATTTCGTCTAAATCCGAACTGATCTTCTCCTAATATTTCTTCCGCCTTTTTCTCCATCCTTCTTTGCACAATTCTAGTTAAAATTTTTGACGCATGGGAAGTTAAACTGATAGTTCTAAAATTTTCGCATCTATCCGCGCCTTTTCTTTTTGGCAAAGCTACTATGATGTTCCGTTTGTAATCTTCTGGAATCTCGCCTGTCAGGTATATGCGACTAACTAGTTTAAATAAACGATCTATTACCTCTTGACCTGAGCACTTTAAGATTTCTGCCTGCAAGCCATCTATACCTGGTGCTTTATTATTCCTTAAACTTTTTAGTGCTATCTCAAACTCTTCTCTCATTATAGGACTCCCTAGGTTATCCCCCTCTACACTGCTTTCGCTTTCTAATATATCTTGCACTTCCTGTCCCGCATATAAGTTTCCTAAATATTCTTTCCACCTATCTGCCTTCTCCCCGCTTCCGATTAGGATATCTCCTGCCTCATTTCTAATGTTTTTGATACTAGATCCAATTTCTCTAACCTATTTCATCTAACCTATTTTTATATTTTCGCCTTTCCTCTATTAGACTCACAATATGTTTTGTTATCCAGGGTTTCCTACTTTCATTCTGTTTATGACCCAAAATATCCCTAGCTGAGGAAACTAAACTATTTTTAATGCAATTCCATTCTGCCTCTATGTCCCTAACAATATTTCCATCCGTGCCCTTTAGTGCTTCGTTTGTCTTTTTCTCGAACTTATTGCGCATATCATCATCTTTTAGTTTCTCTGGGTCAAGATACCTTCTTCCGCTTCTTTTTTTCAAAATCTTAAATTTAAGATTGGCTTTCATAACGACTATGTTGTGATCACTATAATCGAGGTACAAAATTAATATACCTAATCATTTTCATGGTTACACGTTATTGTATTACCTAGCACAATAATGTACAAACATTATTTTACTAGTAACACAATGACTTCGTCTTACATGGCGCATTGTGTAGTATAATACCAGTACATATTTTAATACGCTTGAAAAAAAATAATAGTATATTATTCAACGAGCGGTAATGTAGGTAATAACTCACGCAGATGAAATTTGCAGCACGAGCCGCAGGCGAGTGCTGTAATTCATCAAGTGAGTTATTACCATTACCGCGAGTTGAATACTATACTTTATCTACGACTATAACAATAAATATTTATTTACAAATCTTATTAGTTACAAGGATATGGAAATTAAATAATTATTCATTTTGTTTATTAATAAAATTAATTGTAGAGTTTGAACAACCAGCAAACTGAATATGTGGGACTGAATTATGCAATTTTATTGCTTCTTTTTGTGTTTGTTGCATATTATGTCGTAGAACTACTAACTGGTTGGGGTACGTTAATGATTCTCAAAAAAATAAAACAGATACCTACTGGGAATAAAATTTATACTTCTATCGTACCCAAACAAGTTAGTAAGTAAGTAGTTAGAAAATGACAATACTGGATACGAACCCGTTCGGAGCACATAGCGCCATCGAGTTCTCGAGGTGCCATCGACTTCTTCGGCAGTGACCTTGAAAGAGACCAGAGGCTGCTGAAGGAGTCGTTGAGGCATCCGAAGAAGTGTCTTCAGCAGCGGCATCTGCAGCAGCCTCTGGTGTCTTTCAAGGTCATTGCCGAAGAAGTGGGCATGTCTTAAGCAGCGTCTGGTGTCTTTCAAGGTCATTGCTGAAGAAGTGGTGTTCAGCAGCGTCCAGGCGCATGCGCCGGGGCTATTCCTCAGATCAGTCCATCGAGTTCTCCATCCACTTCAAGTGGGCGTGTCTGCAACAGCCTCTGGTCATTGCCGAAGAAGTGTGCATGTCTTCAGCAGCCTCTGGTGTCTTTCAAGGCCATTGCCGAAGAGTGCACACCCAAGCCGCCATTTTGTGGGCTTTGGCTGTGGCTCAGGCGCCTGCGCCGGGGCTCTGACGCGTGCAAAGCACGTGTTGCTCATTGTTGCGCAATGGAAGAATGTTCTGGAAATGCTGATGCAATAGTACGCAGATGTTGCAGAATTAATGTTTTTCTCGGAAATTCCAACGTTTGCAATTGTTTACACTAAATAAATATTGTTATCAAAGTTTGAGAAAGAAACAATAGATTCGAAGTCGATAAGAGATGTTATGATTTATCGTTTTTATTATGATGAAATATTAATAGCTAAGAACGTTCTAGAAAAACCTTTCAACTTTGCCGACAGGAAATGTATATTTGTTTGGTTTGACTCCCACATTCTGCATGCTAATAAATACATGTGCACTTAATATGTCGCAAACTCTACAAGATGATCGAGATTATTTTATACCCTGTTGTTTGTATTATTATAATAAAATAATTCTAGAACATAAAAAGTTTGAAGGCCACCGCCAGAAACATAAACACTCGATTGATTGTTGTTTTTGATAACTTCTACATGTTACCAAAATTTTGCAAGCTCGGCAAAAGCTGCGAGATAAATAGAACGAATATAATTGCGAGAATTATTATTTAGTAATCACTTCAATAGTTCAGTTGGTTCCCACGGAATAGGTGCGGTAAAAGTTAGTTTCCCAATATGGATGTTGTAATTGGCCAAGATGATGTTGGAGATATTTTATTGCACCATTTTATCCTCCAAAATTTACCGGAAAATTTAAAAGTAAGTCCATTTGCAGTAATCATTTCTTTTATTGTTCAAGCATTCTGTTAATAAAACTCATTCATAATAAAACTCATTCATAATAATTTCATTATATGTAGTTAAAAAGCTCACGTATCTGTTCCATAATTGTAAACTATTTTCTATCTTTAGAACCAACCCAAAATGATTATGTGCGGAAATGTATCGCACATGGCAACGGAAACCGAAAATGTTTTATTTTCTGGACTATTCATGGAGAAAGAAACCAAGATAATTTTGTTGGAATCGTGCAGTGAACTTGTGGTCATTTGGGTCAATATTGTAAATCGTAAGTAAAGTATTTAGATTTTTTAATATGCAGTGATAGTAGATAAAAAGTGTGGATTTTGGACTTCCCAATTTTAGTAGTGGAAAATTGCCGATTTTGAGATTCACAATTTTAGTAGTGGAAAATTAATTGTTTTTATAATGAATGAAGTTATTTATTTGTTTTTCCGCCCGTTTGTTTGTTTGTTTGTTTGTTTGTTTGTTTGTTTGTTTGTTTGTTTGTTTGTTTGTTTGTTTGTTTGTTTGTTTGTTTGTTTGTTTGTTTGTTTGTTTGTTTGTTTGTTTGTTTGTTTGTTTGTTTGTTTGTTTGTTTGTTTGTTTGTTTGTTTGTTTATAATGAATGAAGTTATTTCTTTGTTTGTCCCTCCGTTTGTTCGTTCGTTCGTTTGTCCGTTTGTTTGTTTGTTTGTTTGTTTGTTTGTTTGTTTGTTTGTTTGTTTGTTTGTTTGTTTGTTTGTTTGTTTGTTTGTTTGTTTGTTTGTTTGTTTGTTTGTTTGTTTGTTTGTTTGTTTGTTTGTTTGTTTGTTTGTTTGTTTGTTTGTTTGTTTGTTTGTTTGTTTGTTTGTTTGTTTGTTTGTTTGTTTACTAGTATAATTTCGTAACTATGATTTTTCTCTTGTTGCAGCCAACGATGTATAAGCAGCGTCACGAGTTTGATTACACTATTTTATTATTTTAATGAATAAAATGTATTTTAATATAATATTATCAAATCATATTATGAACAGTATTATATTATTTTAATTGACAAAATGTATTTTAATATAATAAATTATATCTCATTATTATCAATTCGAAAAATTTATGTCATTTGTCGATAAAGATCAAAGACTTCCTCGCCGCTTTGACACTAAATTAATTCTTGGAAGCGATAAAATTCAAGGTTTCTTCTGGAACTTTCGATTAACAAGGAGATAAGGCGTGACACGCACATAAATTATTTGCACACGGCACTCAATTAATTCTTAGAAGCGATAAAATTCAAGGTTTCTTCTGGAACAATCGATTAACAAGGAGATAAGACGTGACACATACATAAATTATTTGCACGCGGCACTAAAGTAATTCTTAGAATTGATAACACTCAAGGATTCTTCTGGAATGTTCTGCGAAGATAAGAATCTGTATAAATAGAGCGAGATTGGGTGGCATCCGCCAGTTGTTTTATGACCGTTCTATAGTGATAAAGCAGTGTTGACATTACGTTTTGAGTTTCAACAAAGGACATAATATTTTGTGGTGCGAGTGATTAGGCAGTATTGACGATGGAATCGCAATCTGAAATACAGACACTATCATCAGATATGGTGAAAAAATTATTTGAAGTAAGTTTGTTTTCTTTGTTTCCACATATTTTTGCAAGCGCTAATTCGAATAATAATTGACAGGTATGTGCTAATAAAAGGAGTTTGTCTGTGGAACAAATTCATTCTTTTTCGAAGATATGTAAGCGCATGCTCAGGACCCACTATAAATATTTGAAAACTGGTGATAAACTTACTCTCGGTCAGCGCAGACATGTAGAGTGTAACATATCAAATACTAAAGTGTGTTTAAATATAATACAAAACCAGAGGCACTTGGGTTCTGGAATTGCATCAAATTCAAATAAGAAGCGTTCTGGTCGAATTATTTGGAGAGACATCGCTTCGGCTTTTACCAGTAGAATAAGGACCGGTTTAATAATCAATAAGCGTCATACTGATCCAGATGCGTTCATTGAAGATTGTTACCATCTCATTAAGACGCGACTAAAGAATATATTAAAGAGAGAGGCTGCAGCAAAGGTCAACTTTAACCTTTGTTGCACATTTAAACTGTGTGGACAAGGAGGGACTGCGGCTGAAGAGTGCAAATATTTTAATTCCAGCAATACAATAGTTACCGTTTCGTCTTTCTCTGATTCGTCCGAGATAGCAAATTGGTAGAAGGAAGTAACGGATAAACTTAAAACCAAGGTACGTAATCAACTTATAATCTTAAGAGACCATATAGTTATTGATGTGTAAACATCTTAGTTCTCGGTAGTAGAACATCCTACATCGCTAATTATTTGAAAACAGTAGTCTAATCTAGGCCTTCAACTACGGAAAACTATGTGATGTGGGGTATCAAATTAAAGGACTCGACGAGGGGGATCGGAATATGGGGGTGGTTTGCTTTTAAGGCTTGACTACTATATAAAATGTTTCTTATTGTTTCATTATAAGCGTACGTTTTCATGAAACCAATGCGCGACCTCATCTCCACAATTCAAAACGATACGAGCTCACTTGTTTACAAATCAATTCTTGTGTGTGCCGTGTCACTAACATTTTTTTTGTTCATACTATTGCAGGTAGTGGAATTTTCTGCGAAAAACAGTGGCTGGTCCTTCACCCAAGTCATTTCGTTGGCCGTAAATATTAATAAATACAATCCACTGCGTGGTGGAACGTCCAGCTATTTACCACTGCCAGAAGTAATAGCTGTACGGAAGGCTGTCATCAATGTACGTAATACAGATATGGCTTGTTTTTTCCAAGCTGGAGTTTGTGCGATGTATCCCGCAAACCAAAATGTTAGTCTCGTGTCAAGTTATCTGAAGTATACGGATGTTTTGGACACCACAGGTATTTCCATTCCGGTGAAATTGACAGACATTTCCAAGTTTGAAAGACAGAATAACATATCTATTAATGTGTTTGGATTAGACAATAAGTGTAACGTAATTGGTCCTTTGTATTATACCGAGGAGAAACGGGAAAGGCATGTGAATTTATTATACATTACGAATGAGAATAATAGCATAGGGCATTACGCGTGGATTAAAGATATGTCGCGTCTATGTTCACCTCAGTTTTCACGACACGACGGTCGGATTCACGTTTGCGATCGGTGTTTAGTCACCTTTTATTCCTTGGAAAAGTACGATAGACATATACCAGATTGCTCGGCAAAAAAGTCCCACGTCAAAATTACGCTACCAACGGAGGGGAATAATGACATTTTGCAATTTCAAAATTATTGGTTTAAAGAGCCGGTGCCCTTCCTCATTGTCGGTGATTTTGAAGCATTCACCCGCCCAATTTCCGCATGTAAAAATGATCCCGACATTTCGAGTACGCTTGCATATCAGAAACACGAGCCGTATAGCGTTGCCTTTTACCTGATTTGTAACTATGACGATAGCCTGTCAAGGTTTGAGATTTATCGCGGAAAAGATTGCGTCAGCTGGTTTGTTTCGAAACTTCGAGAAATAGCTGCGGTTATAGAGCCAATAGTGACCGGAGACGTGGGTATGGAACCATTGAATGACATCCAGCTGCGTGAATTTCAAACGTGCAACATTTGCCACATGTGCGAGAAACCTTTTGGTTTACTGGAAGAGCGAGTGAAAGATCACGATAACATAACGGGGAAGTACCGGGGACCTGCGCATGCGCAATGCAATTTGCTATATCGAACTTGCAGATTCGTACTCGTATTATTTCACAATTTGAGCGGTTACGACGGACATTTAATCTAAAGGAGTTGGCCTACGACACGGAACCAATTGATCTACTGCCCATAACGATGGAAAATTACATTTCGTTTTCGAAAAAGATTGGTGGGGTTAAAATGCGCTTTTTAGACTCGTATCGTTTCATACCATCGTCCTTAGAGAAATTGGCGCAGAATTTGAATCCAAACGAGTACAACGTAACCAGAAGATACTTTTCCAATCCGGAAAATTTACAGTTGATTTGTAGGAAGGGGGTGTTCCCATATGATTACGTGAACTCGTGGGAACGTCTGGAAGAAACCGAACTTCCACCGAAGAATGCTTTTTACAGTAAACTCAACGACAGTGACATTACGGAAGAGGACTATGCACATGCGCAGAAGGTTTGGCGGACATTTGGTTGTCAGACTCTAGCAGACTACTCCGACATCTACCTCAAACTGGACACATTAATTCTGACAGATGTAGTGAATAAATTTCGTTCCGTGTGTTTGGAAACGTATTCGTTGGATCCATTTCACTGTTTCACTTTAGCGGGATACACGTTTCAAGCAATGCTCAAGATGACAAAGGTCAAACTCGAACTGCTGACAGACGTGGAAATGATAAATTTTTTCGAACGTTCACTGAGAGGAGGAGTGGTTGTGGCAAACAAGAAATTTTCTAGAGCGAATAAAAAATATATGAAAAATTTTGATCCGTCGAAACCGTCTAAATTTCTCTTCTACATAGATGCAAACAATCTGTACGGACACAGTTTGTCACAACCGCTGCCGTACGGAGGGTTTGCGTGGTTGGAGGACAGTGAGATTGCCGTGATCGAGCAACAGCTATTGGAGAAAAAATACACCTTATTCGAAGGGGATCAAGAGTATGGGTATGCGCTAGAGGTGGATCTGGAGTATCCGGAAACAATACATGACCATCACGCGGACTTCCCCTTCTGCTCAGAACATCGCACATCAGACCTATCTAACCAATCGAAACTGATGCTAACCCTTCACGATAAATCTCGATACGTTATCCATTATAGAAATCTACAGCAATGTTTAAATCACGGTTTACTGTTAAAAAAGGTCCACAGAGTTTTGCGATTTAAGCAGTCTAAATGGCTCAAACCGTACATAGATCTGAACACGAAATTACGAACAGAGTCCAAGGATGAATTTGAAAAGGATCAGTACAAATTCATGAATAATGCAGTGTATGGGAAAACAATTGAAAATATTAGGAAACGGCGCGACATCAAATTGGTGACGCGTTGGGATGGTAATTGTGGCGCGTCGTCTCTGATAGCAAAACCCAATTTTAAGAACTGCGTGATATTTTCGGAGAACTTGGTGGCCATTGAATTACAAAAGACAGAAATAGTCTTCAATAAGCCAATCTATGTGGGATTTTGCGTGTTGGAGTTGGCAAAAGAACTGATGCACAAATTTCACTACGACTATGTAAAAGAACACAAAAATTTAAATGCATCGCTTTGTTACACGGATACGGACAGTTTTATTTACGAGTGCTGCACTGACGATTTATACGAAATAATTAGAGCCGATGCGAAGGATCATTTTGACACTTCCGGCTATCCCCCAGGGAATCCCTACAATATTCCGCCGGTAAACAAAAAAGTCATTGGCAAGTTCAAGCATGAATTGGATGGTAAAATTATTACAGAGTTGGTAGCACTAAAACCGAAAATGTACTCTATTCTGTGCGAGGACGACGCTATTGAAATTAAAAAATCTAAGGGAATCGGCCGTTCAGCAGTCAAGGAGTTGACGCATAACGACTATAAACGAGTATTATTTGGCAATTTGAAACTTCAGGCCACCTTTAATTCGATTCGATCGAAAAATCACGAGCTCTATTCGTACGAGATTAGCAAGAAAAGTTTGTGTGCCGAAGATGACAAACGCCACACGCTCGATGATGGTGTAAACACACTACCTCTCGGGCACTATAGTATTATGGACCAGAATAGTTTGTAAATATAGTATTTTTCAGATTTGTTGGCGTTTGCGCCGCCATATCCGATTATCCAAGCAACCGCCAGCAGTTCAGTAGTTTCCAAAATTTTGCTGTTGCTAGGAACCGCGACAAGCGTGTGCGCCGCGACTCTGGACACGGCACACGGCAATGAGCATTTTGACGTTTTCCCCCAAGAAATGTATTCTTTTACCCATAACATTAGCCCGCTCACACAAAAGACACCGGTTATTTTCTAGTTTGTACTTAAATCTGCTATTGGTTATAAACGCCACAAACTTGTGTCAGAAATATTCACTATTTGTTTTGTTTTTAATTTGTTATTTAAAATTTTTAATGTAATGTGTTATTTCTTTTCTTTCATGGAATAAATAGCATTCCTTACTTCGGTTTTAATGTTGTCAGTTACATCTTCTTTTTAATTTTGATTTGCTGTGCCTTTTTCCGGGCGTTGAAGGAGACAAACCTCGTTTTTCCTCTCCAACTATGCGCGACACGCTGCATAGACTTACTTTTGATGCATCGGCAAATCGCTCCTGGTCACAAGTTAAGGGCAATAGGGGACCATTATTTTCCTTCTCTCGAGTAAAGTATTCAAAAATATTTCGTAAAACTTCTCGACACTGTTTGGCAAAAACATTTCTAGGCATCTTTACACCTGACAATCAAACTGACAGTTATGCTTGAAAGGCAATAATTTTTAATAAATTGCTTGGTGACCACTGGATATTGCAAAATAAGCAAATTAATACTGAAACCATTTTGTTTCACACAACCATAGTAAGAAAGAGTGAGATGAAATACGGAAACGTGAGAATATTCTCAAGTCATCTTACGGCAGCAATTAAAATTCAACCAATCCATTTTACAAAAGGGAGAAAAACACATGAACGTAATGCGCAGATTACTGCACACACACGCCAAGATATCTGAAAAGAACTATAAACGCATGTATTTGATAAATTATCTATATTTTCAATAAAAATGTTCTATGTAAACAACTCCTGTTTTATTTATTACAAGTCACCCTTATCTATCCACGAATTGTGTGAGTCATCAAATCCGAGCCACTTCACAAACATGCGATCGCCCCTCCTTCGCAATACCTTCTCCACCAGGTATGTGTCGGGGTAATTGGTCTTCAGCAGCTCTTGTTCGTAGAAACATCCCCGAATCGGTTGCCCTTGGTAATCTTCAAGATGGTACGTGGTTGGGTTCGTATGCTTCACCTTGACGATGGTGAACACCTCGGTGGTGTAGTTTGGAGTGTACCCCTTGCTGAAGACGTGCTTATACTTTGAAATGCGCACCTTGTCCCACAGCTTAAACTTTGTCTGCACCCTGACCGCTGCCGCCGCTCCAAAATTGAGTTTCGTATCCTTTGTGACATCAGCGGGGCGCATTCCCGTCACAGAATGCACTGTTTTGTTGTACTCGCCGACCAGTTGAGGCAGAATGTGGAGCCATCTGTGGTTGCCCTGTAAACTGAACAGTCTCCACATCTTCTCCTTGATGGTTCTGTTCCAGCGTTCCACGCAACTCGCCTTCTTCTCCGTGAACGTGGAGTAATGATTGATGCCGTGCTCGGTCATCAGAGCCTTGAAGCGTGCGTTAAAGAACTCCTTGCCGTCGTCGGTCTGCAAATTCTTCGGTAATCGTTGTCGCTGCAGCAGAGGGGCGAACGCTTGCACCACATCCGATGCCGTCTTCGTCTTTAGTGGCACCGCCCACCCGTACTTGGAGTACGTGTCCAACACCATGAGAATGTACTTGTAGTTGCGATTCACCTTCGCGTACGGGATCATCTCCACCAGATCCGCTTGCCAGAGGTCGTCGAAACCGCGGATTATCACCTTGCGCCTCGGGAAGTTTCGTCGTGCGGGTTTGTGTAACTCGTCAATCAGCCCCTTCTTCTCATTCATTCCCCCACCAAATATTTGTCGTTTTGCAATTGCGCCAAACCTAATTCTAGCGCGTGCAGTCTATCACTGTGTTCGCGAAACAGCAACGCTACACTATCTCTGACCTTTTCCAGGTCTTGCTCGACTATTTCTAGTTTCCGGCCGAGAGGGGCCACCGCTCCTGTACGCACCGCGTGATCAATTGACAGTCCCAGTGCTGCAAATAAACTGTCCACGTAAGCTTTATTGGTAGCGTCGGGGTCTTCGATTGCGTTAGCAACATTGGTCAGACGCTTGTTGTCTATGTTATAGTCCCCGGACTGGGTCAGCAGGAAACCAACTCCAGGCGGTCCGCGCAGAACAAACGCCTGCGAAGATGCTTTCTTGGATCGTCCAACCAGCTGTCGTCCGAACTTGTCCACGGACATGATTGAGGCTCGCGCTGCTGCTGCTGCTGCTCCCCTTCTTATACTATAACCCCCTCCTCCACAAGCTCTTCCACAATAGACGCAATCTCGTTGTCGTGTGAGGTGTTGCCGGCCGCTCTGGAGGCATGCAGCAAGTACAAACGTTGAACCAGTTCATTTATGTCATTCCAATACACGTACTCGCTGTTTTTATCGGTGACGCGCATCAACAGTCCACCACCACCACCCTCCTTTGTAAATCGTTTGATGATGCTCTTGTACTTGGTGCTGTTGGTGCCCCGAGTACGAGCTTGATCCCTGTATCCCACCTTGTGAGCATTCGTGGTCAGTATTATGTTCTTGTACGCGTTCAAATCACGCTTGGTGTAATTGTGCGGGTCTTTGTAGAAGAGCAGCTCGTAGAGACCGCTGGTGCCCGGATACCGTTTGTCCTGCACGTAGACATCGTCGTCGACAAACTGAATGGCCGAGTTTCCAATCATGAACGAGTCGTCGACATCGCCGGCTTGTCTTCTGACTCCGTACACGGTGTCCAAATCTCTGCGATTCTCATTGCGCAGCAGTCTCTCGATGTGCGGGCTGACCTTGGGACCGGGCATCGTAGGTGTAGGCGGCGGAGTTTTGTCATCGAAAGATGGCGCTGCTGCCGCTTCACCGTCCAGATCGATGAGGTCGTTGGCGAAACTAGGGGGCTGCGTCAGGGCGGGCGCTAGCGTTGAGGGTTCCTTGAGAGAGTCCAGTTTGCGGGTCATTTCTTGCAGCGGTTCGGTGAGCGGTTGGAAGCGTCGTCTCAGGCGCTCCTCGGCACTCGTTTGGATCGACTTGAGCGAGCGGTACTTGCGTCGAATGGCGTCAGCTGATTTGATAATCTCTTTGCTAAGCATCCGATCCTTTTTTCTCTTCCTATTCTTGCTTGTGTCAGCACCCATGATGTTTGCGAATACAGCTGTCTGTGTCAACAGCTTCCCTTTTATATGATCAGGTACTGATCGAAGCCCCTCCTGTACCGCCCTTGATTCATATCGCTGTCCTTGTCTATTACCAGGAATCCGTACTTGGATGTCCAACATGCGGCGCAAGCTGAACGAAACACCGACCAGTCCATGTCGGTGTTCACGTGATCGTTGTACACGTGACGTAGGTTCAAGTCGTCCTGCTTGAAGAGAACAAGAAAGTTGACGTTGTCGCGTATCAGGTGTTTGGGGATGTGCGTGTACGTCTGACAGAGGTAGAAGCAGTCTGTGGACTTGTGTCTTCCCATGGCGAAATAGTCGCGCATAACGTTCTGCTTGTCGCAGGCCACGTCGTCAAAGATGAACACGGAATTGGGCAGGGCGTTTTTGGGTGGCACGATGTCCGCGCAATCTCCGTAGGCAAAGTAGCTGACACCCGGCACCGCCCGCAGCTGTTGGTACTTTGGTTGGTACAGGGACTTGGAGTAGACGTAGACGTTCTCGAAACGCAACCCGTTCGGTGCGCACAGCAGCGACAAAATCAAATTCGTTTTGCCACAGTTCGAGGGACCGCAGATGATGGATCTCACGGTGTCGGGGAAGAGGAGTCCGTGTTTGAGTCTCTTGTTGGCGGGTGGCTCGAAGCCTGCGCCGCATACATTCATGACCGGTAAACTCTCCGATTGTTTCACGAACTTCATCGTCGTCGAACTAGTATATATAGACGCGTCGAAACCTTTTATACTCCAGTCAGTATGTCTCCGACAGTCCGAGGGTCGCGCGTCCTCTACTTTGACAGTTTTGGCAACCTGCGACCGCCCGCAGAACTCGTTAAATACCTCGGTAGCCGCACCACCACCATACAGTACAATCACGACTGGGAGCAGAGCTTCAACTCACCCATCTGTGGACACCTGTGCTTAAAGTTTTTGTACAACAACGGCGGATCATGACCACCACCAAGTCTCTGACGGTGTCGTTGACGGGAAACAGTTCGGTCTTGAGCAGCAATTTTTTCCCACCTATCGAATTGGAGGACGGCAACTACGTGCTGGGGCTTGTACTTTTCCAAACCTTCAACTCGGTGCCGAACGTGGACGAATCAAACAATAAGTTATATTATGGTAGCGGTGACGCGGTACTCGTCATACCCACTGGTTCATATGAGATCGAAGATCTGAACGAGTACCTGCGCAACAATTTACCCTCGGGTGATACCAGCTTTATTCTGCGCGCCAACAACAGCACCCTGAAGTGCGAAATTAAATTCGGGAAACAGATAAACTTTGACAGAGACAACTGTTTGGCTTCTCTGCTTGGATTCAATAGACGCATACTTGCACCGAATAGATGGCACGAGTCGGACTTGCCCGTCAGCATACTGAAAGTGGACGTGATACGCGTAGAGTGCAACATCACCACCGGATCGTACGTAAATGGTAACTTAGTCCACACCGTACACGAATTTTTCCCCCTCGTGCCGCCCGGTTACAAGATTGTTGAGGTGCCCAGCAACGTAATATACCTACCCATCACTCTCAACAGTATAGACAACGTGACGGTGCGCATTGTCGATCAAAACGGCACACTGGTGAATTTTCGCGGTGAAGAGATAATTGTCCGGTTGCACATAAAGAGACTATAAATAGCGAGGGAGGAGACTCGCGTGGGCGCATTAAAGCGAGCATTATGGGCATAGCCTTTCGAAACAGGTATATAAGCGGGTACGTTGTTGGAACGGGCATCACTTGTGATTCAGAGCAGCAGCAGCAACAGCAGACAAGCAACAGTCCAGCTGTACACCACGCAAACAAAGCTCATCGACAAATTCGCCAGCTTAGCACTGATAGCAAAGCAATATTGACGTCCCTGGGATATCGACTGAAACAAAGGAGGAAGAGGACTTGAGTACCAAGAAGAGTTTGTTGTGGGCTTGGTTGAAGGGTATATTTACTTCTCACTGTCTTACGTCATCGGTCTGTCACGTGAACTTTATTGAAGATGACAAACATAAACGTGGACACTTTTCGTGTTCTGGACGGTGCTGTTTTGGACGAGTCCGCACGGCGCGTAGAGGTGCACGTGCATCAACCGTACGTGTCGACGACATTCAACGCCAACGATGAAATACGCATACCAGTCCAGCAACAGGACGCCTACATACTACCGCACCTCAGTTGCATCTACATGGAAGGTAGATTCGTGACGGGTGAGGGTGAGGGCGCCGCTGCCGCTCTCACAAACAACGCTTTCACTTTCCTGCTGGACGACGTCCGCAACGAAATCAACGGAGTGGAGGTGGATCGAACGAAGATCGTGGGCATCACGAGCACATTAAAGGGTATAGCTTCTCTGAATAAGGGTGAGGCGCGTGCGCTGGAGAATGCCGGCTGGACGACGACCGGTGATGCGCCGACCCATGTACTTGACGCGAACGGAAACTTTAACGTGTGCATCCCGGGAAGAATCCTACTCGGATTCCTAGAAGACTACCACAAGGTGCTGTTGAATGTGCGTCACGAGCTCATTCTGAATCGCTCGAAGAGCGATAGGAACGCCTTCGTGGGTAACGCAGCAAACACCAGGATCGAGTTGAGCAAGGTGCATTGGAGGGTACCGTATGTCTACCTCTCCGATCTGGAACGTCTAAATCTCCTCAAGATCATCGAAGACGAGAGAACGCTTCAACTGTGCTTTCGCAGCTGGGAACTTTACGAGTATCCGCTGTTGCCGCAAGCGACGAAACAGACGTGGGCAATCAAGACCGCAACACACTTGGAGAAACCGCGCTACGTCATTGTGGCCTTCCAGACGAATCGCAAGGGCAATGCGATCACGGACTCGAGCCAGTTTGACCACTGCAATCTGACAAACATCAAACTACATCTGAACTCTGAGTCGTTCCCCTACGAGAATCTCAATTTGAATTTCGCCACCGGGAAATACGCCTTACTGTATGAGATGTACGAGAACTTTCAGTGCTCATACTATGGAAAAGTTGGCGAGCCGCTATACGGCAGGGAGCAGTTCAAGAATCGCGCCCCACTCGCAGTCATTGACGCATCAAAACAGTCGGAAAGCATCAAGTCCGGTCCTGTGGACATTAGTCTGGAATTTGAGTCAAGCGAAAATTTCCCCGCCAACACAACCGCCTACTGTCTCATCCTGCATGACCGCATCGTCGAGTATACCCCCTCCACCGGCTCTGTCAAACGCCTGGTATAAGAGTCGCACAAGCACATCGTGCGCGCCAGTCTCGCGTTGGGTTTGTTCGCATGTCAACCATGGAGTACGTTGCAGACGTTCAGGGTTTCATGACTGCAGTCGGTGAATTCATATTCAAAGAAGTTTCACTCATTGCGTTGAATCATCGAGGCGGCGGCGGCAGCAACTACCACTGGGTATTCAAGCCACCATTCGACCTGAACCAGTTGAGGGAGTGTGACAGACGTCAAGCTCATTGGTTGACACGTTTCTACCACGGCTTGAGCTGGAATTGCGGCACGGAGAACTACGACGACATCCGATCGAAGTTAAAGTCATCGGTGGCCGATTGTGATAGGATCTACGTGAAGGGTAAAGATAAAGTGTCTTGGTTGAAAAACGTGCTTCCCGACAACGTTGAGTGTTTCGACTTGGATTCGCTCAACTGCTGCCCCTCGCTAAAGAAACTTCGAGAAGAAAATTCCCGTGTTATTGAACCTTGCATTCAGCATTACGCAAACAGCAGCGCCATCTGTTCCGAAGTTAACGCTCAACTGCTGCGGAACTGGATCCTGAAATACCTGGAACCGCCAGAATTGCAAGAACATCAACCAGAAGAGCAAACTTTAACTCTGCGAAAACGTGTGGGGAAAGCCATTCGCAAGTTCTTTAACAATGGTGAGCATTTACTGCTAATGGATCCCACACACATAGCCGAACTGCCCAAGGAATTCCTAGAATATTACGTACATCCGTCAGACTTACGCAGATGTGTCGAACTGGGTATGTTAACCGAAGAGCAGAAGAAAAATATAAGTTCTCATGCATACACTTACTGCTACCATCACTGGGGATTCGAGTCAACAACATATGATTGCGACACTATTGATGGTCCTCCACCACTACAGAAAGACTGCCAGTTTTGTAAAACAGGAAAAGATTAAACCTTTTAATATATTCTCATTATTTGTTTATAGGTTAAATATGTTTAGCGTTATAGTAAATGCATGCTTACTATTTATACAAATTGTAGTTAATGTTTTAATTATATTGGCGTAAAAATATAAATTCAACAGTTAGCGTTTTTTATTTTCCTTCAAAACTTAGAACGTATTCTGGTAAACACGTAGAAGGAGAAAAAACATTAATTCTGCAACATCTGCGTACTATTGCATCAGCATTTCCAGAACATTCTTCCATTGCGCAACAATGAGCAACACGTGCTTTGCACGCGTCAGAGCCCCGGCGCAGGCGCCTGAGCCACATCCAAAGGCCCAACAGAATGAGAGACACCAGGGGGGCCGCTGAAGACCACTTCTTCAGCAATGACCAGAAGCTGCTGAAGGCGGAGCCCCGGCGCAGGCGCCTGAGCCACAACCAAAGGCCCCAAAATGGCGGCTTGGGTGCGCAATGGCAAGTCACCAGAGGTCATTCTTCAGCAATGACCAGAGGCTGCTGCAGACACGCCCACTTGAAGTGGATGGAGAACTCGATGGACTGATCTGAGGAATAGCCCCGGCGCATGCGCCTGGCTGCTGCTGAACACCACTTCTTCAGCAATGACCTTGAAAGACACCAGACGCTGCTGAAGACATGCCCACTTCTTCGGCAATGACCTTGAAAGACACCAGACGCTGCTGCAGATGCCGCTGCTGAAGTCACTTCTTCGGATGCCTCAACGGCTCCTTCAGCAGCCTCTGGTGTCCTTCAAGGTCATTGCCGAAGAAGTCGATGGCACCTCGAGAACTCGATGGCGCTATGTGCTCCGAACGGGTTCGTATCCAGTATTGTCATTTTCTAACTACTTAAGTACTTTCTATTGTATCATTAGCTACTTGCCCTAATTCTGGCGGTGTACCTACATAATAATTCATCTTCACTATTGCAATTCATCTTTTTTAGCAAAATTATTAATTAACTGTATTTGAAAACGTCAAATTTTTTAGAAATGTCAAGTCATCTGTCTCCCCTCAACAATAATGGACTATTCCATTTCGCCGAATCGGGAACGAAGGTGTAATAACTCACTTGTGAGTTATTATAACTCACGCTGTTTGTTTATGGATACTATTAATTGCTCAGAAACAGTTGATTAATTAATATATAATCTAATAGGAGTAGATAAATTATTTTATTTCAAATTTTGTTTTAATTAATTACTCTGACGTTACTATGCAGTAATAGGTTGCTATGCAGTCAGAGTTGTCAAGAACTTTTGACTGAAATATTTTTGATTGAAATCATTTCGAATGATTTAAATCATGATGATTGAAGTCATTTTTAAGGGTGACTTATGATTTAAATCTATTTGAAAATTAAGAAAGATTTATGATTTCAAATTTCTCGTGAAAAGAAATAAATGATCTAAAATAATTTAGGTAATTAATGTGTCAAAGATTTACACATTTACCAGTAGGTACAAGGTTTTATTCGCCACGATGCTTTTAATAAGAATAAGACATGATTTGAACAATTTGATGATTTTAAATCATAACTCGTACCTACTTATAGAAAAACCGTTAATGATTTAAATAATTCTGCAAAATGAAAAGATTTTTGATCGATGATTTAAATAAAATGAATTTATGATTTAAATATTTTCAAAATTATTTTTGACATCTCTGTATGCAGCAACGTGACCCATTACTGCACGATTTTGGTGCCATTAATACATATTGTACATTACTGCACAAACTGTTACTGATAAATTTCCAACATACAAGTTGCTAAATTAACTTAAAATATAGTTTTAAAAATGGTCGAAGAAGGCATGAAAATACCCAGTAAAACATTCTCGCTAAAGTGAAGAAAAAATGAGTAAACTTACTTCTGGCTATACGCATTACCAATTTATATACGCGATATGAAGCGTACATTGCTGCAGTCAATCCTGTCACCTTTATAGATACAACAGCAGCTACTCCTGAGGCTATTCCCACAATTGAAACTGTTATTATAAATGGCTCCCCTCGAGAAAACAGCGAGTATAACATTAAAAACGAAACATAAATATTTTTGATATTCATCCCCCAGTATATGAGAAACGAAATACCACTAAATTCGTTTATGCAATGTGCCTATGGCGCGCTTCGAAACATCAACGACTGCATGACTGCTTTAATTTTTAATATGTAATTTTGGCCTCATCGAATCTCCCACTCCGAGAATACCTGTACAATACGGTTTTTGACTTCTGATAAGAATGTAATTCAGTGTAAGAATTCATTCGGAATATTATACTCATACGACAAAATGCGTTCCTTGCATCCGTCATATTATATTCTCTCATTCCTATCCTAGCTTTTAGATCGCAAATAGGTACCCTATAGTGTAGTTTTGTAAACTTGCATTTTCAGCTAACGTCAAAGGAAAAATCAAGTTTAAATCCAAAAATCTTCGCTGTTCTAAAATACCTCTTTCAATTCATTTCCCTTCGCGAGGGACAGTTTCTCAGGAACAGTACAATAAAGCAAAGCATGGGCACGTTAAAAGTAAAGAATATTTTCATCCAGACATTATGTTTCCTCCTTCACTAACTTGCTTTTCCAACGACTGAGTGATCGGTCGCTCTGCCTTATTTTCTTGGAGATCAGGATCATTTCACTTGTCCAGATAGGTTAGGCCTTATTTTCTCTAATAAGAAGCGGACCGCTTATCTTTGTCTTCTAGAATTCCAGTCAATTTTCTGGAAATTGAATAAAATCCTTTAAAAACGGCTTAAAATGTGTGAAAAAATATTTTGAAATGCTACATAATCCTGAACTGCTGACGAACACTAATGATTTGTTTTGATATATATTTGGCAAACCCCCAACATACTACAAGGTAACCGTGACGTCAGTAACCACTATCTAACCAGGTTGCATAGTAAGCCGCGCGGAAAAAAGCTTTATGATTTATAATTTGACATAGCGGAAGCACAACTACTGAAAATGCTTTTGGATATTTTGTCTATGGAAACAGTAAGTACTATCGCAATAGCCCAAAAGCCATTTTCATTGGTGGAACGTTCCATTGCGTTTTAAATATATATCGTCGCTAAGAAGTGACACCTCGTAAGTTGCTTTAACCTAATTTTACAGGAGAGACAAAAAACGTTTCAAAAAATAACTTTAAAACAAACTATTAGTCTGATAATGTAGTTTGAGATATTAGGAGTTATTATGATGTAGGATAATGCACTAATTACAAATTTGGGATTAATATAAATATTATGGCAGATACGTGTTTTCACGATACGATTTTTTCAGGTACTTAAAAAAATACAGGAAATCACTTTGTATTCCAAAGAATAAAAAGGGGTGTTGCAGTTTTTACATTTTATTAAAAATGTGAGAATAAACAATTTAAGGTATTAATAAAATTAAATTTAACTTATTTAAGCAATGGTCAACACAAACAATTTTTTAAGATCAGCAGGAAGCAAAAAATGGCTAATCGTGTGGTAATGAATTGTAAAATGCATGGCAATCCTTGGGAAGCAAAGGTCTTAAATCTTGAAGATCATTAAATTTTCTTCTCTTTATTTTTAAGGGTGAGGTGTGCAACTGCTTAAAACTTTTTAAGTCAGCAACAGGGCGTGTGTTTCTTCGTTGGGGTAAATCTAGAAATTCTGTGTCATTGTCCAAACTTAGCTTTACTTGAATTGGGCCGTCAGGGGTATATTTTATTATTTTAATGTCGTTAACTGTTGGATCATTTGCTTTTCTTCCAGGTCTAATTGAGTCATATTTGACTAACTCCTTCTGACCGTAATTTTTAGTAAACTCAAACGAAATTGCGTTTACTTCGTACGGCCCATACTCGGAACTTTTTCTTGCTTCGTTAGTTATTTTATGGTAATCACTTGGTAAATATATGTGCTTCTTGCTCTGTCTTCTTTCTATAGCGGCATGAACAGAGTCGACTTCCATTTGGGAGTGTCCTTTTTCGAGGTACTTTTGATAAATGGTAACATTTTTTGATACACTTAAGCTAAGTAAAGCATTAGACATAACGGCATTCTTGCTCTGATAGCAACATCCATCACTCCAGATGATCACAGATTTTTTATTGTCGACTATAGCTTCAAGAAGATAATCAACAATACAACTTGCAAACGTGTTTGCTGTTAAGTCAGCATCAGTTTCGTTAAACCAATAACATCGAACTTGGTGAGTGTTGTTATTAAAAACTGTAAAATTGTGACATGAAAGCTTCGTTTTGTAGTACAAGGCTGAATCATTTAGGCTTGGGCACATTTTTACCGCCTGGACATCCTGCGTTAATACAATGCACTCATCCCGTCTTGCCCTCTCTGTATCAGCAGCTTTGAGTTCCCTGGCCTTATTCTTTCTGCCTATATGTGCATCATAGGTGACCTTATCAATGGTTCCGACTTCATAACTGATACAAGTGTCGCATCTATCTTTCTTTGGGGACTGGAAGGAGCCATTTTTTTCTTTTATTATAAGGTCGAACGAGTATCGACTTACTGGCTTTATATTTTCTTCCTTTTCATAACATATTTTCTTGTACTCATTATAAACATCAGACAACTTATTTCCATAAATTGGCTCAATGTACAATTTATTTGTAGATGACCTGCAATAATGTGACGGTAGTTTAGGCATCACATCCAAAAAGTCGCATAAGATCTGTTTTGCCGCAGAAAATGTTAAATTTCTGATTGCTGGTCTCTTATTACGATTTATAATGACTGATGAGGAGGGCATCCGGAAAGAGTTTCCATTACTTTTGACCCAATGATGCACAGACCACTCTTTTAGACCAAATGTTGATAAAAATAACTTTTTGCATACAGGCAGAACCTCATCCTTGCTATTTCTCAGTGAGTAAATTAAAGTACCCTGTCTGCGTGATACCTCATTTAGTGCTTTACAGGTTCTTTTAGTTGGAGCCCGTGTAACCAAAGAACAAATGTATACTTTTCTTTGGTCCCAGCTCATCTTAGACCAAAAGTTATCAAAAAGACCTTTTCTATCCCAATTTGTTAATTTACTGCATGCTCTAATCTTCGACTTTTCACACATCTTAGAAGTACATGGTGGCCCCATTTTCCTTTCATCCCTTTCTGCTCCTCTTTTGGCTTTTTCTCCACGATTTCTTTTCCAACCTATATACGCCTTACCTTCTTCTCTTAATTTTCTATTCTTGAAATCGTTCCATTCTTGACGGTTTTTGATTTTTCGGCGTTTATTTGTGGTAGGTTGGTCCTCACTTTCTATATCAGACGTTAGTTCACTCTCAGCTACTTCACCATCAATTGTCCAATTCGGATCATCACTGTTTGTGTCATCATTTATGTCTCCCTCTTCAACTGTTTTATTCCCATCATCTTCATAGTTTTCTTCGGTGCAACTTTCAGACCCCACTTTCACTGCCATTCCTTCCAGATTTTCATTGATACTTTTTTTTTACGATGCTTTCATTTCCGGTGTTTCCTATTTTCAAGAATTCCTGATTTTCTGCATGATCCTCTAGTGCTAAAAGTAGAGGGTAAGTTAAAAACTAGAGAGTATTACAGGTACAGAAACGCATACCTTCTGACAATAGCTGAAGATGTATTTCGTTATCATTTGCAACAAACCATTCAGCGTTCTCAAGAATGCTTTCGGATAATATAAAATTTTCAGGCAAAATATCTGTAGTAAGTACTTCGGTATCTTCCTTCTCTTTTGCTCTGCACAGCATTAACATTCTTTCACTTCGAGACATCATCTTTTTAACCATCAGTGTCAGTTCTACATCAACCTGACCACAATAACAAAATAAGTAAATAGATTATCTTAAATTATTAATTAACTCACAAATATTATTTATTCGAATTTATTTTAACACAAAAATGAAGGTAGCTATCGTTCAGAATTAAACATTTGCATGGCATTAGCGTTTAGATACGAGGTTTTTTGGTGAGCACTCAGAAAAATAATAAAGTGACAACGCGTATATGCATTACTATTTTCAACACCTTTCTGTAATCAAATTCAGTTTACTACCGTGAAAAGAACTTAATTGCTTTGTTGCCATGCTATTAAGCTATCTATTATAGAACATTATGCTGTTAACATCCCCCAGATTCAGTAAGAAATGCATATAAATAGAAGAATGAATGCTTACCTGTCAATAACAGCCACCATTTTTCGAAAGCACCAACCACAGATACGTGATGTCACCATGGTTTACTGCACAATGATTATACGAGATGGCACTACTGGTATAATCTTTATAAAATATTTTTTTTTTAAATACGTGCTATCACCAGAAATAACCGCCGAATTTTTCTGGAGAGAATGGTGTGCATAACTTAATTTTACTAATTTTGTTAGATACGAGTTGTCACTTCTTAACCAACGATATGTAAACTGTAAATCACGCTTAACCATTAAAAATAAGGAATTTCGGTTATAAAACCAAACTGAACACAACGGTTTAAGAAACAAGCACAGTTAGTAGTTTTATAAATTATAAAGAAAAAAATAATACAGTAAATATGGCTAAAACACTACCTATGGTTCGAAACGCAAGACGTGAAACCCGTGCTAGTAGACTGTTGTTTACTTGGACGTTAAACTGCTTGGACAGGTATTCGCATAGTTCTCTTCATGCAGAGTTAGGGTAGGGTTGCCTATATCGCACCGTCTCCAAAATCGCACCAGTCAGTGGTATTTACAGAAAACTGTACGAGTTTATTTGCTACCTGATGTGGTTTTTATGAACTATTCACTTATTTAGGGTTCTACAACAAACTTCATTGAATTGGCGGGAACCGTCTTGTTGCCAGAGCGTCTGACAAGTTATGACCAACTTCCATATAAGTTTCACTGTTAATACCTAAGCGATTAGCTGCATTGTAAGTAATCATACTAAGTCAAATCCCATTTGCTATTGAAAAGTGATTTTACTTTACTCAGTGAATAGTTTAAAACATTTCCTTGTTTATTATTTATTGTTAGAAACGCTTTTGTATCAAAACATGTAAAGTTTCCCATATCGCACCACACGTGAGTTTCTTAAATAGCACCGGTGCAATTTAGGAAAATACCAACATTTTTGGGTGTAAGGTGTACACCAGAAAAAAGAAAAGTGGATGTCGTGTTCAATAAAGAAGAAGAAAACGTTGAAGATTTATGGTACGTTGTCTAGTGTGCAATAAATGGGTACATGAGATGTGTGCGGGCTGTAGCGACGAAATATCTAAAAAAAATACGTGTTCGATTTTTGTTCATAAAAATATTTAACACAGTAGTTGGATCAAGAACTTAATAAGTTATGGAAATAAACTGTCTTTAAATGTAATAGACGTACAAATTTAAAATAAGTACCTAATTATTTACACCCTCATCATACTTTCCAAATAATACATAGTGCGATTTATGCAGCCATGGTGCGATTAGGGAAACTAGTATCTTAAATCGCACCACATGTAAGGTTCACCAAATTAAAAAAAAATTACTTACGATGGTCACAATTTTCTACCACCTCGGATTTATCTGTCCAAGGTACCAAACAATTCATTAGGAATCTACATAATAAAGGGTGCAATTTTAATTTAATCACTGAAAATATGAAAAGTAGTGCAATATAGGCAACCTTACCCTATCAATACTTCACGTATTTTTAAATAGTTACTAGTACATATTTAAATACTTTTTGTCATGGGTAAAGCACTTGGTATGTCAATTACTCTTCTAAAGGAGTTGATATTTTCTAATTCAAAAAAGTATTTTAATTACTTGAAAGTACTTATTTGTAAATACTTTAAGTATTTCAGATACTTTCAAAAGTTATTATTTGTATTATTATTATTATTATTGTTGTTGTTGTTATTATTATTGTTATTATTATTATTATTATTATTATTATTATTATTATTATTATTTAAGTTCCTTATTTATTGGTGAATACAGGTTATGACACCTGCAACAGTCGCAGGATGCAGGCCTAAAGAGAGAATCCCATTTCGCGTATTATTTATTGTTTTCGTTTTTAAGTTCATTAGAACAAATTTTAAAACTAAACTTTTGATTACCCCTGTGGCATGATTCTAATGAGCGGGCGCGCCCCGGTACGCGTATTGTAGGTATTTGACTTAAGCGGTACCTACAGAACCCGAGCGTTTACCGGGGTCAATCATCCGGTTACTTACTACATTCAAAGTTCAGACGTTTGCTGTCAGTTGTCACTTTATAAATTATAGCGACCCGCCCCGGCTTCACATAAACGTATAAAGAAATTCTGTTGAACCGATCGTTACCAAACTTCGCAGGAACACCCGCTGGGCTAATCTGAAGATTGCCTGAAAATTTCATCAACATCGGTCCAGCCGTTTCGGAGTCTATAACGGACATAGGTAGGTAGAAACATTTTTTGTGTTTTATACAGGGTGTCCACACGTTCTGCCCTTATTCAATAGGGCCTCTGTTTGCAGTGTTATGAAAATATGTTTCATACAAAAGTTGCTTGGATTTAACTACTCTATTTCCCAAAATTATTTAAAAGTATACAGGCCGTTCCATTTCTTCTGCAAGGCACCCAACTTTGCATTTTTAAATGGAACACCCTGCATCTGTTTAAATTTTTGAATTCCTTGTTGAATTTAAGGGACACCTTGTTAACCATACATTGGGTTTAACTCCCATAATTTCGGAGTTATTTGACGTTAAATATCGCCATTTTTCAAATTTTATCATATTATAACTTGGAAACTGCACGAGATATTAAAAAATGGCTTGCATGTCCCTACCCTAGTTTTTAATTCTCTGTCAAACGGGGGTGGAAAATACTGCTTCCCGATTGGTCATTTTTTGGTCATTTTTGACCAATTCCAAAGCAGTATTTTCACTCTTTAGATCGCGAACTCGAAAACGCCGCGTTTCCAAGAACTTATGTATACAGAACGTGTTAGACTCGTAAAACTACACCAGTACACGACGTTACAGAGGAGTGGTAATCAATTTTCAAAAGATGTGCTGTCCCGTGGGCTAAAATGTTGCAGGTTTGCAAAAGCAGAAGTGTGTTTTATTTTAATATGGGAACAAATTAGGTGCTCGATATTATAATCATACTGCAGAGTACACTTTCCCGTTAATTTATACAAATGCATGATTAAGAAATAGAAATTCGATATAAATAACAGACACTCGATTATTATAATGAATGCTCGGTATATAATTCACATGCTCGCTAATATAATAAATTCTCGATAAATATGATAGACGCTCGATAAATGTAATGAAAGTTTGATACAAAATTCAAATGCCTCCCATAATAATAAATATTCGATAAAAAATTATAAACTCTCAAGTATTATAATGAATGTTCGGTATATAAAGGTATACAAAACGTACTGCTTTGTTTTATACTGGCCCGTCACTGAATACAGCCAAAAAAGTGGTTCCACGGCCCACTATTTCCGGTCTTTGGGCAAGCGGAGCGAGCGAAGCGAGCGGAGCGTTTAAGTCTCCCCCCCCCCCGAGTGTTTATTTAGTACCCCATCGGGATAATTCAATTATATCAAGCAAAATTTGAGTTAATAGTGAACCCGACTTATCCAGCATTTACATTTTTTTAGAACGCTTATTTGATTAAAGTAGCGACCAGAACTTATAGTGCAAATGAGATACTTTATGGCGTGAATTTCTTTAAAATACAAAGCATATTGTATTAGTTTATTCGGCATTTTTATATTTTATCGAGCATTTATTATTTTATATCGAGCTTTTATTATTTTTTAGTATGCAAAATGCATTAAATTATCGAGTGTAAATTACGACCCTTTTAATATCAGATACCTATACGTTGGTTTCAATTCATACTTAATATTAGTGGCCTTTTAAGATATATTGTACTGCCCGTCATTGTAACTAATCAGCATTGCGAAAGTAATGTATCATTTACTGTACTATTGTATAGTGTTATAGCCCTTCCCTTTGCTTAAATAAACAACAAAACACCTTTTCATTAATTTATTCGCCAAAAGCAAAAGACAACCCCGGCTATCTTGGAATCACACCCTACCAGCTCTACTTTACCCACCAACTTCTCCTTCAAACCAGCCAGTTAGAGGTTGGCACATGCCTTACCATCTAACAAAGATGAGCACGGGGAAAAGTACATTGAAATTTATAACACTCGGTCACTCCTGACAGTTTGTGTGACCACACACAAAGATAATTCTAATAACAACATAACATGAACATTCCTAAATAACAAAACAAGAACATTGTAAATAAGTTTTGATTATTCTAAAACATAGTCCTGAAATTTCACTGGCAAACGTTTCTTTCTTTCACCACGTCTTCCTTCTCCATTTCTGCCATAGCTTCCTTCTTCACTCGAACTTTGAGCTTCTTCCTGAATCTCTTCTAAGCTGTCTTCTTCTTCAGTGTCATTATTCTCCACTTGATTTTCACAATTCTCTTCTGAATTCAAATTACCATTTTCTTCTTCACTTTCATCTTCGCTTTCTTCGGGATTTCTACATATTTTTATTTGAGAAACATGTACCGTTGTCGTAAATCTTCGACCCCCTAGATTCACTATTCGGTAAGTATCAGCAGGTAGGACTTCAGAAATTACATAAGGTCCCCTGTATCTCAACTGCAACTTGGAAGACTCGCCTGTACTGACAGGTACACGCTTGATCACAACAATGTCCCCTACCTCGTACGTTATCCCTCTACGCCTCTTCTTATCATAATATCTTTTATACTTAGCTTGGTTTTGAGCAATATGCTCTTGCAGTCCTTTACGACTTTCTTCAGGCGGAATCCAGTCTGGATCTTCCCCCGACAAGTATCGTAAGTGTCCATCATAGAAATTGGGCACATAGCCATACAAAATTTGAAATGGCGACTTGCCTGTCGTTTTGTTTGGAGCAGCATTCAAGTTTCTCTCTACTACCCTGAGATTACTGTCCCACTTTCCTTCTGGGGTGGAAGCTATTAACGTGGTCATCAACGTACTGTGGGCTCTTTCTACCTGACCGTTTGGTTGAGCTCTCTGAGATGAAGTAAGGCCTAAACGAATTCCGGTTTTCAAACAGAAGTCCCGGAATTCTTCTGACGTGAAACAAGTCCCTCGATCCACAATGATCGTCTCAGGTAAACCATACTCAGTTGTAAACAAGTTCAAAGCATGTATTACAGGCCCTGTCTGGGTATTCGGCACAGCATATAGCTTCACAAACTTCGTGAGGCTGTCAATGATGACTAGCAGGTAAGCATTATCATTATTCGATCTAACGAAGGGACCCAGATGATCTGCATGGATCCTTTGAAACGGTCTCTTACTGGGAGGCATGGGATGAAGGAAACCAGGTTGTTTACCTCTTGGTTTCTTGCTAAGCAAGCACTCGATGCACGACGAAATATGGTTTTTAACGTAGTTCCTCATCCGGGAAAACCAATACCTCTCAGTTATCATCTTTATCGTCCTCTCTATCCCAAAATGTCCCATAAGATTGTGGAATCTAACTACCACGCTCTTTCTGACACTTCTAGGAATTACATACAGCCTTTTCTCACTCCCATTGTTAATAATCATTTTTAAGAGTCTCCCATTCTCTAGTATATAACCATTTACCTCATTTTTCTCCTCTCTGTTTCTTTCTCCTACAGGTTTTCTCAGTATTTCCATTTTCCTTTGTAAGACTTGGTCGCTACGTTGTATCATCAAGATATGATCATCTTCCTCTATTATTGTCAACACCTCTGCTTCTCGACATAGGATTTCTTCTGTATCCTCTGGATCACCTACTGGGGCACGCGATAAGGCATCCACATGTCTCATGTTTGAGCCCGGACGGTACTTCACCTCGAAATTATACTCTTGTAGAAGAACAAACCAACGAGCCAGCTGGGAATTTTGGGTCTTTCCCTTGTTCATGTAGATTAATGCTTGGCAGTCAGTTACGACAACAAAGTGTAAGTCGATCAGAAAGTTTCGTAATCTGTTGACACTCCATACAATTGCCATCAACTCCAATTTGGAAGAATGGTATCGGGACTCGGCATCGGTAGTCTTCTTAGACAAAAAATATACGGGGTGGAGGACCTCCTCAGTATTCGTTTGTAACAAACAGGCAGCCAAACCTAAGGAACTAGCATCTGTGTGCAGTTCAGTTCTGTTAGCCTTGGGATTATACAGCTGCAGCACTGGGAATTTCGTCAACTCTTCCTTCAGCTCCTCAAACACCTTTTCTTGTTCCGACTCCCACCGGAAAACCACTCCCTTCTTGGTGAGGTCACTCAGCGGCCGGGCTCTGACTGCATATGCCGGAATGAACCTCCGAAAGAAACTGGTGAGTCCCAAAAATCTTCGGATATCGTGTACATTCTTTGGTACCTGAAACGACATGATTGCATTAGTCTTGTCAGACCCAGGTGATAAACCCAAGCTACTGAGAGTAAACCCCAAATAGTCTATAGTCTTTGCACCGAATTTACATTTCGTGATACGCAATGTCAATTTCGCTTTCTCGATTGCCTTGAACACTAAACGCAACCGCACAAACATTTCGTCCCAATCCCGGGCTGGTATCAGAACATCATCCATATAGTTCATAGCCACACTGTTCCGTAACGGTCCTAACACTAAAGTCATTAATTTACTAAACTCATAAGGTGCATTAGTTAAGCCGAAAACAAGTCTCTCAAACTGACCGGTTTCATCCTGTGTAATAAAAGCAGTTTTAGCTTTTGCACTTTCGGTTAGTGGTATCTGTAAGAAGCCATGGGCTAAATCCAAGGATGTGAATAACTTACACCCGTGCAGGCATTCAAAATTTTCATCGATGGACGCTATTGGAAAAGTTTTCTTAACAGTCTGCGCGTTCAAGAAACGATAGTCCCCAACTAAACGCGGTCTACCATCCTTCTTCCCGACGAGCAACACCGGAGTTGCATACGCGGAGTCCGTATCACTCACGATCCCGCATTTTCGCCACTCTGCTATTATATCCGAAATAGTTTTCCTTTCCCTCATGCTCGCACGATATGGCTTTTTCTGGACGGGAACATTGTTATCCATAATGTCAACTTTCATTAAGTCGGTACACCCCAATTCAGAGAGAGTTAAAGCAAAACAAACCCTGAATTCCTGACACAATTGTAGAAGTTTGTCACGGACATCTTCTTCCACATCTTCATCCACTTGCAGCATTTCTTTTGTCAAGGGCAACTCCTCCTTTTCTTTCTCAACATACTCTTCAAGATCTATGCTATCTCTACACTTTCCCAACGAGACACCTTCTGGAATCTTCACAAGTGTGGAACTCATGTTTGATACTGGAACACAAACTGATTTTCCACATACTCTGGCATTTATCAAGCTCATTGTTTGGGGCGGGAGAGAAACTGACTGAGCACTCAGAATATTTACTCTAGTACCGACGGACGGGGATATCTCCAGCTCACTGAATGGAAAATTGTCTATTTTTCCAATTCGGAACTCGTCACCCACCCTACTGTACGCAAATTGGGGAAGTTCGGTAAAGGAACGACCCACCAGAACGTCTACACTCTGTGCATTTTGTGGTACCAACCACAACTCTACTCCATCTGCCTCAGCTCCATCAACCTTTAATCGGGCTACTACCTTCTGCACACTTTTTACATTAGGAACATCATTCCCAAAACCCACCAAATCTAACACTCCTGGAACCACTTTCATACTGTCATCCACAGCTGATTCTCGGATTGTGCAAACGGAACTGCCTGTATCTACCATGGCTGACAATTCCCTGTTATCCACCTCCACGGACTTTAAAAATCTCTGAAGAGAATTCTCCACATCTAGAGAAAACACTCCATTCGCTTTCGGTCTGGACTCAAGGCAATTTTTCTTTACGTGTCCTGGCTTTGAACAGCCATAACACAATGGGACTTTCGATCTGGGGCAACTGGGAGCAACATGTCCCCTCTCTCCACAATTATAACATCGAATTCCTGGTTTATTCGCACGCTGAACGATATTTTCTTGGGTCTGGTGAACATCTGGTTTGTTTTCAATTCTTCCACCTACTGGCACTTGTTCCGGCCTTCTTGCCTTTGGCGTGTCTCTTCTGGTAACGCTCTCTAATAATAGAAGATCATGCCACAGCTCATCTAAACTGCCATGTCTTTTTACAAATAGACTGCTAGCTAACTCTGGTCTTGCTAACCCCTTCAGAATCTCCATCTTACTTTCTTCAATCGTTAAATTTAGTTCACAACACAATCGCCCCTTTTCATGAAAGTAATTTGCCACAGACTCCCCGAATCCCTGTCTTCTTCCCTTCATAATCTCCCACTTATCAGATGTATTCAATGTCATAACAAACGTCCTCTGAAATGACGCTTCAAATTCAACCCATGTTTTTATGTGAGCACTAGAAGCCATGAACCAATTATTAGCGGGACCCTTAAGATGAGATTGCGCTACTATTAGTTTGGTATTATCGTTCCAATTTTGCAAACTTGCACTTACATTTATAGAATGTAACCATTCCCTTGCCCTATGGCGATCTCGGTCACCGGAAAAACTAAATACAGTCGAAGGCATTTGTACTCCAACTTGTGGACCATTCATTAAAAGGTTCGTCTGCATAGCCATAACTTCCATCATTTTATTTAAAGCAGAAGCTAGATCATTATTATTTACTGCAGGCGCTAGCAAGTTAGGCACACTAGAAGCCGAATGCGATGCGGAAAAGGACGGCATAAACGGTTGAGAAACACCCAAACTTATAGGCAACTGAGAATTCTGACTGACGGTACTATAAGGCACCTGATAACTGTTTAAATTTCCCGAACCAATGTTAGAAGAGTTCGTATAAATACAACTCGCAACGTTTAAATTTCCCGCGCTCGCGGTAGGAACCGGCAACGCCGCACACTCTTGTGAAACAATCGCAGAATCGTCCATATCGGCATTTCCTGGCATTTTATACATTTTCCACAAACTACTGGCTAAAAGGCTTATCAAATTGCATGCGTAGATAAAAGAAGTACTTATCTGGCCTCCTTTCCGCCGTTGAACGTCTTCAACCATGCAAACCAACACCTGTTGCACGTGGGAGGTCAGCAACCTTCAGGTACTTTTTCGCTACAATCTTCGATTACACTCTCTGAACTCACTTTAATTGTTTAAACAAATCCCCAATCCCACTTCTGAAATGTTATAGCCCTTCCCTTTGCTTAAATAAACAACAAAACACCTTTTCATTAATTTATTCGCCAAAAGCAAAAGACAACCCCGGCTATCTTGGAATCACACCCTACCAGCTCTACTTTACCCACCAACTTCTCCTTCAAACCAGCCAGTTAGAGGTTGGCACATGCCTTACCATCTAACAAAGATGAGCACGGGGAAAAGTACATTGAAATTTATAACAATAGGTAGTAGACTATATAAAAATTTAATGGTTTACTTTTCTTTGTTATAAATTTTTATTCCTTTATTGGAAATATTCGTATTCACGAAAGTTTCACAATTCGTGAATTGGCTATCTGGAATCTGAAAGGAACTATTGTTTATAAACATTAAAGGAACAATAGGTACGCTGGTACCTACATATTTGTTTTTCAATATTATGCCTCAAGTTGAATTGTTATTTAATTATAATCAAAATATTGGCATAATAAATATATCAACAATGAGAAATATATAAGTAGCCAAATAGAAACGATCTTAGAAAAAAACAGTATACTACCCGGAAACTACCTAGGTAATTGATAATGCAAGTTTATCCCAGTATCATCAATCAATCAATTCAGGGAGAATCATAGCTGTGAAACAGCGAGTTACAGTCTGATTCCCGCAGACTCAGCCGCTTAGTATCTGCTTTTCTTAGAATTATATCATGCTTTAGATAACGCTTTGAAGAATCTTAGATTTATAATTGCTAGGGTAAAACCAGTCTCATGTAAGCTTTTGAACCACACATATGTATTTTGAGTTAATAACTTTTTAAAAAGTGAGTTTTCCAAAGAAAAACTATAATTAGCGTGTCAATATTTAGAAAATCATAGAGGAACGGAGGTAGATAACATTATTCTTAAATTTAAAGAGAGCGCTTGAGACATTAGACTGAATAAGACTATTATAACTCCGAAAATAAAGGTTTCAAGTAACAGTTTATGATTAGTTCAATAATAAATTATCTCACCCACGGGAAACAATAAGTGGGGAAACACTTTATCGGAACAACAAAAATAAGTTTTGGTGTACCTCAGGGTAGTATATTGGGTACATTATTATTCTGCTTGTACGTGAATGACTTGCAAGAAGTCTATGTTTCATATGTTTGTTGATGACACTATTATATTATATAAAACGAGAAAAAATTAAACAAATATGGTGGGTATATTAAACGAGGAATTCAGAAAACTAGACGATTGGATGAAATTAAATAAATTAAAATAAAATGCTGCAAAAAGCAATCGGAGAGCGTGTATCATAAGTATAATGAACTGCAACATAAAGTAGAGATTGAAAACGAAGCAATAGCAAAAGCGAAAGATTTTAAATATCTAGGAAAAATAAATTGTTGTTATGCAGCTAGAGTTTAAACAGCATATTAACTAGGTATACTTGCAGAAAAATATCCAAGAAGTTAGTAGTATTAATACGTCGCAGTAGTTTCTCAGGAAAAATTGTTTGGATCGGCGGCTTTGGCAAAATGCTGAATTTTCTCTTTTGACACAGCTAACAAGACTTTAAAACTAGCTTTGCGATGGGAAATCAGAAATTGCTGAAAAGCTATCATGTGATCAATCGCCAAAATAAGATTTCCCAAAATGTCAGAAAAATTGTCGTAGTCGCGCACTGATTTTAAAGTGGCAAGTAGTTAGAATCGGCGCTTGTGAACAGCTCGCGATCCCCCAAGAGCCTGTAAGATCGCGAACAGCACGCGTAACATTAGCGTCCTTTATCTTGTTCGCGTAGAGCTCACCAACGAGTAAATGCCCGCGTACTGTTTTGCGAATTGTGCTCGAGCTGATCGTGAGCAGGGCTTGTAACAGGATACCGCACATTAGGCCGGCACGTCCCGTCCCGTCGCCTGGCCGGGGAAAGTTTGTTCACCTCACATTTAACCAGCACATCCCGGAAAACCGGCCAACAGCGACTTGATGTTTGACAATCTAGTTGTAAACATCTTCTGTAAGTGTGTACGCCAAAATTGAGACATCCTACTCAGAAGAAGAGATTTGTTGCGATAGCATGCGCTTTGGAGGAAAAGCAACAACAAAAGAAAAGAAAGAGAATGTGGATTCACCCGATTAATAAAGAACGAGAGACGTTTGGCGAGTTCCATCACCTATTTGATGACTTAAAGCAGGATCCAAGGAAGTTTTTTCAATACTTTCGCATGTGTTATGAAAAATTTACAGAATTAGTAAATTTATTAGAGCCAGAATTAACCTTCACAAACAGAACATTTCGCAGAGAAATCACTAAATAAGAGCGACTGACTGTGACTCTAAGGTAAGAAAATAATCACAACATATAAGAAAGAGCTTGTTTTTTTATTTATTTTATTCTGAATTCTGAGGTTTGTCCATCGTCACTGCAACACTGTATTGCATCCTCTTGTTCAAATGTTGACATTACCGAGACGGGTGGAACGAGTGGTTGTTGCTGAGAATGTGGGTAAATTGATTGGAGAGGTGGTATTGACCCCTGACGTTCGCAGCTTATTACTTGAGGTTGGTGTGGCGATGTTGAGGTGAAAGTTGGTTGAATGTGGCGAATTGGTTGACCTCCTAGCGATGGAAAGTATGAATGGTAGTGTGTCGCTTGCTGTGTTTCATGTTGTGTCGACTGTTGTGTGTTGCCACAAACATTGGGATGTGGAAAAGCTGTGTACTGAATATTGGGTTGCTGCCAAGATCGGGCTTCAGACTGTATACTGCTCGGTTAATTGGTCGTTTGAGTAAATTGATTCTTCAGCTTCGTGGACCAATTTGAAAATTTTCGATTTCATCGCAAGTTGTTTTCTTAATGGAAAAGTTCTCACCGTTTCTTCAATAGATCCAAAAAACTTTTTTAAGGGGGATGTTGCGCTTTCTGGTGCTTTTTAGTACGTTGTTTTTCTTGCCAATATTCCTGTAATACGCCTGCTGTTGTTAGCGGTTCTTTTGGTTTTGATTTTCTTCTTCTGTTCTGAGGAGTGATTTGCGGAGTTCGCGAATCGCGGTGTGATTAAGGGGTTGAGGGCAAATTTGTCAATGAGTGTGGATTCGATGAAGCACTGTGCGGTCGGGAACTCGATTGCAAAGTTGCAATACCTGATGCTGCACTGTGTTGTTCAGATACTTCTGCAAAACCAACATCATTTTGCGATTCAGTAGGCTCACTCTCCTCCTGCTGTAAATCAGAATCGTTGTCGTCTGAATGTACATTCGAATGTTGTTGTCGTTCGGCAATAAACCTTTTCAAAAAATACATTTTCAGCTGAAAACGCCAATTCTCTTTCCTAGCAGGATCGCCACTTCTTGTTTCTTGTGCCTTTATAGCTTTTCTGTAGCAAACTCTAAGCGAAACCCAACGTTTCTTTTGCTATAACAAAAATGAAACAAACAACCTTTATATGTTATGTGTCAATTTTGCGTTGCTATTTAATAATTTTCTTTAACAATTTATTTTGGTTTAATTTGTGCCAGTTACAATTTAATATTTCAATTTTTTGCATTATATGCCAGAAATTCACAAAAAATTGAAATATTAACAATTTATGTATTTTTGCAGATTTCTGGCAACGGGTGATACGTTTAGAACGATTGCATTTAGCCATCGACTTGGTGAGTCAACAGTTGGCAATATTGTGCATACTACTTGAGACGCTATATGGCGAATTCTACAACCGTTGGTAATGCCGTCCCCTACCAAGGAAATGTGGAAACAAAATGAGGAGCAGTTAAGATCTTTGTGGAATTTCCTAAATTGTATCACTGCAATAATTGATGGCAAGCCTCCCAACAGCGGCTCGCTGTACTTCAACTATAAAAAATCGTTCAGCGTGGTTTTGCTTGCCTTTGTTGCTGCACATTGTAGATTTACAGCTGTTGACGTGGGAGCATATGGACGGAGCAGCGATGGAGGAGTGTTCGCCAGTTCAGTTATCGGACGCAAAATGTTAAACAATACCTTGAACATTCCAGATGATAAATATTTGCCGAAAACTAATCTGCTTCTACCCCATGTTTTTGTAGAGGATGAAGCTTTTCCGCTTCATAAAAACCTAATGCGACCGTATCCAGGTACTCAGACAAACAATGAAGAAACTAAAATTTACAACTATATGTAGATGTAGATTGAGCCGAGCTCGACGCGTTTCTGAAAATGCTTTTGGAATTTTAGTAAAGAGATTTCGCATTTATCAGAGACATCTACAACTTGATCCCGAATATTTGGATAAAGTGATTTTGGCAACATGTTGTTTGCATAATTTTCTTAGAAATGATACATGTTACTGGGCCGAATCGGATGAACTCAGCGAGCCTCCAGAAGGTTTAGAAAGGACTCCAGGCACTGGAGGAGCGTCTACAACGCTTGCCATGCGTATGAGAGAGGAATTTAAAAACTATTTCAATTCTACAAATGGATCTGTTCCATGGCAAGGAGAAATAATTCTAAGCGGAAAAAAGAATGCATGATTGTAAACGTAAATAGTTGATAAGATTTATCCCACGTATATATTACTTTACAATTCAGCATGCATCTATGTAATAGCCTCTGTCTTTTTATTATTAAACAGATTTATGAAATGTCATATACCTACCTGTTTCCTGCATTTCCCCTGAAATTTCCTCCCATATGTTTTCTTTGCGTAGCCGATTGTGATAATTATTATCTTGTACGTCGTACAATTCGCTATACGACTGCACTAAATTGATCAATTTTTCTTCGTTCATTTCTTCAAGACACGCCAGACAGTACAGTACCTCTGTCACTTGAATCACACAAGAGGCAACTTGTTTTGCGCATGCGTAAAGACAACAACATTCAGACGACAACGATTCTGATTTACAGCAGGAGGAGAGCGAGCCTACTGAATCGCAATATGATGTTGGTTTTGCAGTAGTATCTGAACAACACAGTGCAGCGTCAAGTATTGCAACTTTGCAATCGTGTTCCCGACCGCACAATGATTCATCAAATCCACGCTCACTGACAAATTCGCCCTCAACCCCCCAATCACACCGCGATTCTCGAACTTTGCAAATTACTCCTCAGAACATAAGAAGAAAATCAAAACCAAAAGAACCGCTAACAACAGCAGGCGTATTACAGAAATATTTGCAAGAAAAACAACGCACTAAAAAGCACCAGAAAGCGCAACATCCCCCTTAAAAAATTTTTTTGAATCTATTGAAGAAACGGTGAGAACTTTTCCACTAAGAAAACAACTTGAGATGAAATCGAAAATTTTCAAATTGGTCCACGAAGCTGAAGAATCAATTTACACTCAAACGACCAATCAACCGAGCAGCATACAGTCTGAAACCCGTTCTTGGCAGCAACCCAATGTTCAGTACACAGCTTTTCCAAATTCCAATGTTTATGGCAACACACAACAGTCGACACAACATGAAACACAGCAAGCGACACACTACCATTCATACTTTCCATCGCTAGGAGGTCAACCAATTCGCCACATTCAACCAACTTTCACCTCAACATCGCCACACCAACCTCAAGTAATAAACTGCGAACGTCCGGGGCCAATACCACCTTTCCCGTCTCGCTAATGTCAACATTTGATCACAGTGTTACAGTGACGATGGACAAACATCAGAATAATGAATAAATCAGACTGTATAGGATGTAAGTTCGTTCGTATTAATACAAGTAAGTATTGTTATTTTGGCACAAACATACCTAATAAAAGAACAAGCTCTTTCTTATATGTTGTGATTATTTTCTTACCTTAGAGTCACAGCCAGTCGCTCTTCTTTAGTGATTGCTCTGCGAAATGTGTTTGTGAAGGTTAATTTTGGCTCTAATAAATTTACCAATTCTGTAAATTTTTCATAACACATGCGAAAGTATTGGAAAAACTTCCTTGGATTCTGCTTTAAGTGATCAAATAGGTGATGGAACTCGCAAAACGTCTCTCGTTTTTTATTAATCGGGAGAATCCACATTCTCTTTCTTTTCTTTTATTGTTGCTTTTCCTCCAAAGCGCATGCTATCGCAACAATCTCTTCATCTGAGTCGGATGTCTCCATTTTGCCGTACACACTTGCAGAAGATGTTCACTACTAGATTGTCAAACGTCAAATTGCTGTTGGTCGATTTTTCCGGGATGTGACGATTAAATGTGAGGTGGACAAGCCTTCGCCGGCCGTCGCCAGCAGGTGACGAGACGGGACGTGCCGGCCTAATGCACTGACTGCTCGCGAGTTGTTTTCCGGTTGATGCGCACCGGGCACCGATACTGAAATTGCAACAAATTATTGTCAATTTATGCACTTCTTATTGCAACATCTTTACTGATGGGCATATTAATTTGTTACGTGAACCATACTTCACCCTGTCCCGCCTGTAATAACGTGCCTGTAAGCATTTATTGAGTGGGGAATTTATTACGATGTCAATCGTAAACAAATCTTAAAGCCTACTGCAATAATCTTTTTACATTCGAGCAAACTTCATTAATTCATTCCATTGTGCAGAGTATAAATTTAATGCTTGATTGTTTTCCAGAAAACACCAAATGCGTGCTAGAAAAGTGTTAATAATTTTACTACTTTATTTATGTGGAATATTGCCAGGGGCTTTGCCTAAGATTTCTTGGTCGCAACTTGTTAAATTTCATTTTAATAATAAGCACTATGTCAGCAAGGCAGCTGCTGATTGGGTTAAGACTTGGGCCCGAAGTAAGTATTTATCTGTATATTTAAATTTCCCTTTTTTTACTTTATTAACTTTAGTACAAAGTATGGTACTCCGCATTAGTTTAAAATTTAATTATCATACTTAACTCGATAAATAAAATTGCGCTGGTGAATACTATTTTACGCAATCTTTTGATAAGATTTGTTCTAAACAATACCGAATACAACACTGATCTTGAAATTCTTGTCGTATGTTCAAGGACAGAAGGACAAGCCTTTTACTGTCCGGAGAAATTTGAACAAGTGGCCCGAATTTATGATAATAATGATAATACTAATAGAAATATTATTAAGTAAGTCAGCCAGAGAGAATTGGGTATAAAGAACAAGATTACAGCTATAAATACAGCGGTAACACTAGTTCGAAACTGTGAACTGGCTTAGGAGGAGTGATACAGGAAAACTAGGATACTCCTAATAATGAACGGCATCATCACCGATCCAACAACTGATTTTTCGCCTTGCCAGTCTAGAGTATAGGAAAAATAAAATCAACGGTGAAGTTATGAGAGGTATAGTGAACTAAATAGAACGAAAATTTTCTTTGAATATACAGGGTGTAACAAAAATGGTGGGCTGGCTGTGCATAGTGGAATGGTACTCGCCGAAATAAACAAAAAAATCATAGTAGACTTGTGGTCTAAAGTTTGTCTTTTTCGGGTTATTTCTGATTTAAATTTTAAAACACAACAAGGACGAGCTGCGTCCTTAAATTATTCGTTGACCATTATTAAGTAATCCGTGCTTTTATTATCGGCCACTATCATTAAGTGACATCGGAAAAATCAATAAGTTGAAGTGATTAGTACGGTTTTGCAGTTAATTGTGCAAAAATGGAAGATTATTCTTTAAAAGCGATGTCAGACATGAGCACTTGGTGTATTTTTTGACACATTGTATAATAGAGCTGAAGCAAGCAAGAAGACTTTACGCAATCATTTCCCACTACGTTTACCACATGAGAATACGTGGCCTGCACGGTCTCCTAATCTAAATCCTCTGAACTTCTACGTGAGAGGCAATCTAAAATCTACGGTGTATTCTACTTCAGTTCATGATATTGACGAGCTTTGGCAGAGAGTGGACGACGGCTGCCAGCGAATTCGGAACACACCAGGAATATTTGAGCGCGTAATCCGAAGAACTGAGAAATGTATTACTGCCCGTGGAGGGCATTTTGAACATTTATTATGATTTTGCTCATTATTATTTATTAACTGTATTAATGTAACTTTTTACTTCAGGTGGCTATAACTTAAAGACAATTTTGACCGAAACCCTGCAAATTGTGTTAAAAGCATGAAACTTGGTCGGCAGCTTAAATAGGTCAAATTAAGAGATTTTCCCCGCAGTACCCAAAAAAATACCCCGTAGGAGCAGCTCAGGGGCGGAACATATTCCAAGGGGCTTGAATTTCAAAAATAATTAAATAATAACCAATGTGGGCAAATAATATGTCATTTTATATTGATTTGATATCGCTGAAGTCAATTCAAGCCACATTTTATTTATAATGAATTGAAAAATTACTACGCGTACTACCAATATAACGATTTATTATTATAACTTGACCGGTTTCAGAATTCACAATGATTCCATCATCAGAAATGTACAGTTCAATTTTTAAAAGAAGCAACTTTCGTAACGAATTTATTGTCGATTTACGACCAACGTTATTGTCGTGCATCACATATTGAAAAGAAACAGTATGGATAATCATGTCTTTCCCACCCTTTAATGGTAAGAGCGTAATGATGACAAAGACAACTACTTAAATACCGTCGTAGCGCATATGGTCCGTGGCAACTCCAACTGTCAGTGTCAATCTGTCAATGTCAATGTCGGCATCTAGCTATTATTGGCTACAGCGACGGCGCCGTGTGAATTTAGTTTGTTCCCCGTCTGTGTTATATTTGGGGGGTTTTGAGTTTATTCGAGTTGTTCTAATATAACTGCCGGTTTGATTTGTTTTGTTGTTTCGTTTGTTGTTTAGAAATCTATCAATTTCATATTGGTTACAACTTAATCGGTAAGTTTTTAGGTTAGGTTCAATATTAAAAATTTTAAAAATTTATACATTTACAGAATTTTCCTTAAGCATGAGAGGTCGTATGTTGAATTCGAAGTGCCAGGAAATAGTGCTATCCCTGCTCGATTATTTTAAAGCTGAAAAGGGAAACAGTGCCCTTTTATTGCCACTGACAGCTGTATTTTCAAACGAAGTTAATGACAGTGACAAATAATAATAATTTATTGACTGAACACCATACATTTAGGGATTATAATATTGTAGATTAAACAAAATCTTTTTTAATGTAGGTATGTACGGAACCCTTCATGCGGGAATTGAAACCAACTTAACCAATTTTTTGTATAGTTTTATATTATTTTTGTGTTTGATATATTATTATGGTTAAATATTACAAATCCATAGACCCATCGTATGTATTTAATTTTGTAATACTACATAATATTAAAATCATTGCTTCTACATAGCTAACAATATAACATTTTTTTCTTTGCTCTTTACTGTATTCCCGAATACCGAAGAACCTGGTTTCCGTTCTACAGGACCCCAGCGACGAGTGAGCCTCATCCTTACTGCCATTTGTACTTTTACTTATTGTTTAACTTCATTACTTTTTCATATTGTGCATATGCTAAAATATACCTATAATTTAATCTGTCAAGACCGTTGAGTTCCTAACTCTCTACGTTACCTTCTAAGTGAATTTTTCTCTTGATTTTCCCTATTACTCAATTTTTCTTGACTTTAGTAAGTAATTAGTACCTCAATTTAAATTATTCATAACTTTAGGGCGTAATTTTAAACTTCCAACATTTTACTGACATTTATGTTTCTGACGTTTGTTTGACAAGTATTATTTGTGCCGACGGTTACGTCTCAGAATGCCGTCATTGAGAGAAGAAACAACTACGACATACGCCTCGATCTTAATTCATACGAATATAGTCGATGACGAAAGATGCTTCTTTTAAAAATTGAACTGTATAAAGAAAATTATTGTAAACAAATTATTATGACAGTTGACAAGGAAACTAAAATTGACAGACCAATACAAATAATAATGATATCCATGAAATAATACAACTAGATAACTGAATTTCAGTATTTACCTACGGGGTATAAGAAAAACACAAAGGAAAATCGAATACCTCGTAGCTTGAAGGGAAAAAACATTGAATTTAAAGAAAACCATAATAGGAAAAAAACAATAAATTCAATTGAAAAAATATCAGAACTAAATAAACAAAATATCCATGGAATCTTGACAACTGCCAACTGCTAATCTTGTAATGAACCGTGTGGTCAAGTCTATGTGTTCTATCTTGACAACTGCCAACTGCTATTATTAATTGTAATAAACTAAAAAAGAGAAATAAGTCAATAAATGTCATAATGGCAAAAAAAGGAAATAAGTCGGGGATTAAGATGTTAGAGACTGTGGCTGAATAATTAATTCAAGAATCAATCATAATAATAACAATGATAATAGTAATATTGATGATGATGATGATGAAAACGATGATGTCAAAATTAAAAATAAAACAAAAAGGAAGAAAGTAAGTAAATCCCATATTGCCAAATAATCTCGAAGGTCCATGGTTTATATGGGCAGCAAATAAACTGCAATTGATTCTTGAATTAATGTCATAATGGCAATAATAGAACCTGTCCCATAGACACATGAGAATCATTTACAAAAGTTTAAATAAACTAGATTGTATTAAATCGACTTGGTCATTAAGTAAGTTACAATTTTTATCATTTTTATGTTTATAAATTTCTATAGACTCTAATATATCTAATTGATAACTCTTTACAAAATTAAACAATAATTTAGTATTCTCCGGAGGAGGGAATTGATGATTGTTATCAAAGAAATGATTAGCAAAACTTGAATGATCATTTCTTAAACGAAATGATCTTAAATGTTCATTATACCTAATACGTATAGATCTGCCAGTTTGTCCGATATATATGCTGTTACAGTCTAAGCAATTTAGTTGATAAACACCTGTGTGGTCAAGTTTATGTGTTTTGTCTTTACTGTTAAATAAAATATGTGATAATATATTTGATGGTTTAAATGTGACTTGTATGTTGTTTTTTCTTAAAATACTGGCAATCTTTCCAGAAATATTTCCAAAATAAGTAATTGTGCTAAATTTGGTAACTTTATCATTAGATAATTTAGGATATATGTTGCTACAAGCAATTTTAAATTTTTTATTGTTAATGATTCTAACTATAAAATTTTCAAAATGGCGGCCTAATTTCCAATTTTAATTCAAAATTTTGTTAAATTCGATAATATTCAAAAAAATTGTAAAATATATAACATTTTTATTTAAATTGCAGGCTCTTAACCTATTCTAATGATATTTTTTGGTATCCCCAAAAATTTCAAAATGGTTGCCATTTTTGAAAGCAAAATTTATTTGCAGTACATGGATGGACGAACTGAGGGCATTATAGAAATTTAATTTTTTGTTTCTCTTTTTATTTAACACTAGCGGCCCGCTCCGGCTTCGCACGGGTATAAAATATATAGCCTATGTCACTCACTGAAAAAATGATTAAACTCGATCCAGTAGTTTTGATTTATTCATTACTGCCCGTGGCCCGCACTCGAAATCTCGTAGGGTTCAGCCTGCGTGCATACGTAGGGATATAGGGACAGAGAAAGCGACTTTGTTTTATACGACATTATTATTATTATTATTATTATTATTATAATTATTATTTTGATAAATCTCGTAGGGTTCAGCCTGCGTTTGCAATGTAAGCGGAAAAAATGTAATTATTTACGACATCACATTAGAAAACTCAAAAATAAAAGTATCACTATTTAATGGATGTTATTATACATATAAACATTCCTCTTCAATCACTCTATCTATTAAAAAAAACCGCATCAAAATCCGTTGCGTAGTTTTAAAGATTTAAGCATACATAGGGACAGAGAAAGCGACTTTGTTTTATAAGATGTAGTAGATGTCGACAATTTGTTTTTGAAAATAACTATACCGACATACTAGAGTCAGAGATAGGAATAAAAAGAGGTAGGGGTAGGCCTAGATTAGACTACTGCTCTCAAATAGTTAGGGATGTAGGATGTTCTACTTTTAGGGAAATGCGTAGGTTAGCTCAGGATAGAAAAGAATGGAGGTACGCGTCCAACCAGTCTTCGGACTGAGAACCTTATGATGATGATACATACAGGATGTGTCACGACGAGTTCCTATTAGACGTTTGTGGAGAAGCGCATAATTCTTGCTGGCATGCGCGAGTGAGTAGTCGTTAATGCTCAGCAACAGTGCCCGCGGTTTGGCTATGGATGGGTGACTCATTTCTGCGCTGTGGCTAGGGCGCGCCTTGGATCACCTATCCAGCTTTACCTAATGAGGTTTCCAGGTTTTCCTCATTCTCGCACTAAATGGTGGGTAGAGTACTAACAACTGTAGATCGTTCCTGTGACGCACCTGCGGCCAATAGTAATATGCAGCCTCCTCCGCCCCGCACAAGCTATATAGCTTCTGGGGCTAACCTTAGGGTTAGTAGGAGTGAGTAGAGATATTATTATTATTATTAATACTTGCACCAAGCGTGTAAGTATACAGTAAGCAGTATTGCATGGTTCGAGTGTGTAGGGCAAAGCACAGTACTGATGAGTCTCGAAATGACGAAACCAGTGGTCTACGGTTTTCCATGCACATTAGAAACATGCAATATTGAAAAACTTCTGACATACATAAGACTACTGTTGGTAGAGCAGGAAAGTACCTACGTGGAGATCTAAGGATTTTTCAAGCCCGACGATATGTTTGGGGTAGCATCCCGTATAAGATCTCGTAGTACCCAAAATCTGGATTTAGTTCTATAATTCAAAGCCTGGCGGGGTATTTGCCCGAGGAGTAGTTGTTCGAACGGTCCAGTACCACACAGAATACTGAAAATTTGTAATATCACGTTTCCAAATATTCTCTATTTAATATAAATAATGGCAACTTAATCCAACTTCCGCTTATACCGGAAGTGGCACTTAACTTCCCTATGTTAAATAGAACTAATACCTAATTTTTTTATACTTTCCGGTTCTCCATATAATTTTAGATGGACTTTATGTAACATAAATAACCTCTAAATGTCAAAATTTCCAAGATATACGCGAGTTTTCAATTTTTTACAGTTTCAGGGTACTCTTTGACGTCTGCGGCAAAAGAAACAAATTGAAATCGAAACCATTGCGGGCGGTAGCATTAATGACAAAGGTCTAAATTAAAGTTCAGTATACTCAAAGTTTGAAAATACTGCGAACAGTGATTAGGATGCTACATTAAACTGAGAAATCAAAATATTGCCAGAACTCAACAAAATTAAATTGAACGCCCCCTTTTTATGCACTTTTTGGATTTATATCGACTCCAACTAAAATTTTCCGTTTAATTTTGTTGAGTTCTGGCAATATGTTGATTTCTCAGTTTAATGTCGCATCCTAATCACTATGCGTAGTATTTTCAAACTTTGAGTGCACTGAATTGACCTTTGTCATTAATGCTACCGCCGGCAATTGTTTCGATTTGAATATGTTTCTTTTGCCGCAGACGCCAAAGAGTACCCTGCAACTGTAAAAAAATTTGAAAACTCGCGTATATCTTGTAAATTTTGACATTTAGAGGTTATTTATGTTACATAAAGTCCATCTAAAATTTTATGGAGAACCGGAAAGTGTCAAAAAATTAGGTATTAGTTCTACTTAAAATAAGGAAGTTAAGTGCCACTTCCGGTATAAGCTGAAGTTGGATTAAGTTGCCATTATTTTCATTAAATAGAGAATATTTGAAAACGTGATATTACAAATTTTCAAAATTCTATGTGAGCGCTTCTCTACAAACGTGTAATAGGAACTCGTCGTGACACACCTATATGTAGGTATAATTATCTTCAAAAAGAAATTGTCGACATGTTAAATAAAAAGAGAAACAAAAAATTAAATTTCTATAATGCCGTCAGTTCGTCCATCCATATCCAACAGGGTACCTATAGGTACTGCAAATAAATTTTACTTTCAAAAATGGCAACAATTTTGAAATTTTTGGGGATACCAAAAAATATCATTAGAACAGGTTAAGAGCCTGAAATTTAAATAAAAATGTTTACAATTTTTTTAATATTAGCGAATTTAACAAAATTTTGAATTAAAATTGGAAATTTGGCCGCCATTTTGAAAATTTTATAGTTATAAATAAAATATGGTTTGAACAGTGGCGGCTCCTCAATAAGTGCGCTCGTGCGCGCGCACTGCATACAAAAAACTGCTTTTAACCTTTTTTTGATAAGATTCAAACTAAAGTATAAAACTTTTTTAATCTCCAGCGTTTAGATAATAAATAGTACGCGCGCCAAGCATCCCGCGTCGTCAGTTTCAAAATACCTAGCAGAGAATGCACGTGCAAATGTGCAAATACATCCAACCGTCTCGTCTGGCGTTCGAGTGTAGCGTCTGGTGTATTGAAACTGTGAGCTTTTGGGTGTGGTGCTCGTACATTCGATATGGGAGCGAGATCGGCAAAACTCGGCAAGACGTGGGAAAATTCGTCATATATGCTTTTAGTTTGGCTCGTATCCGAACACCTTTTCAGTACACACTTGGAAGTTGAAATGTTTGGTTGCGCTAAGCATATGCATAATATATACGGAACACAGAAGTTTGAGATAACTCCTGGCTTTGCTTATAACGTGAGTAATTAGCTGTATTATCGTGTTTATTATTTTTAAATATTGAAATTTCCAGTGGTTTAGTTTGTGGTGGTGGCGGCATAAATTCCGTTGACAATATTATTAAAATTAACTTTTTATTATTGGACTTGAGCACAAAAATTGAAATAAAACGGTTAGGTAGGCCGACACCGGTTTTAAAATTAAATCAAACTTGTGCAAAGAAAAAGGAAGGTCGGTCTTTCACTAGGCATTTCACCAGCGACGTTTACAAACTAAACAAATGGATATGTGGATGTACGGTAAGGAATTCTTTTTTTTGTTTTCAATGCTTGTTATTTTTTACTCCAAATATGGATAAGAATTGGAGTCGCATAGGCGTTACTGACTTGAACCATTTGCATGAAAAAATAAGAAAGCACGAAGTGTCCAAAGCTCACTTGTAAGCTAGTACCTACAGAATTTGCGTTCCAGATTCAAGTGAACACTTAAATATTGTGGAGTGAACTTTAACAAAGTGGTCGCCTGATTTTTGCATTTTTCAATATTATTATTGTGTTGTAATACTTACTTCATTCAGTTAAAAGTGAATATTGTTTCTAAATATACGTATAATATAGACTTTTGACGAAAAACTTGAAATAAAACGAAATGGACGTCCTAAGCCTGAGCGAATTATCAAATACTTTTCGAAAGGTCGCGGTAAAAGTTGTGTGCGAAAGTTTAACCTTTTGGATTTGGGATCTTCGTCAAATATTGCGTTGAGTGAAATTTCTTGTTTTAAAATATTTTAAAATGGCTTCTAAAGCACTTCATAAAAAAATACGGGGAGAAACCGCCAGAACCCCCCCCCCCCCAACCCCTGAGCGGTGATTTCATTCCAGAGCACTGCCAAATTCTAAAGTCACGAGCCGCCACTGGGTTTGAATTGACTTCAGCGATATCAAATCAATATAAAATGACATATTACTTGCCCACATTGGTTATTATTTAATTATTTTTGAAATTCAAGCCCCTTGGAATATGTTCAGCCCCTGATCTGCTCCTACGGGGTATTTTTTTGGGTACTGCGGGCAAAATCTCTTAATTTGACCTATTTAAGCTGCAGAACCAAGTTTCATGCTTTTAACACAATTTGCAGCTTTGCAGGGTTTTTTGTTAACCGCTAGGACTATTAGTAAGGGATGATTTTAGGACGTAAGTTTATGTAAACTTTTTTTGTCATATTTAGTCGTAGAAACCGCCTCTGCATAGCCATCCCACTATTTTTGTTACACCCTGTATAATTCCCACCGAATATACACAGTGTTAAAAATAAACTAACGCCTTGTTCAGAAAATTATCAATAGTTAGAAATTCATAGGCACATATTGTCCTCTGCAAATGCAATGTTTTTAATTGGGAGGAGTTGGTGCTATAGAGAGCGCATTATTCAGTCATCGGCAACATATTCCACATCTACCTACATTTTGCAGGAGAGTATCAAATCTTTTTATCAAATATTAGATTTGATAAGAGGCGTGATATTTATTCAGCAAACGTCAAAATTTCAAAGCTGCCTATAACATTTGAATATACCCATGCGATTTTTATTTATAGCTCACAGCCATATGAGTATAGTACACGGGCGGACGCAATTGTCAACTTTCGCCCCTACTTAGTTGTACGCAACGCGTCGCTTTCTCAGGATGTCGTGAGAAAAATTATTTATTAGCCACGGCCGAGAGCAATGAATGCATAACATGCGGATTGCCTTGGGGCCAATAAAATTTTGTTGTTGTAAGGTTTATAGTTTGATGTACTGAAAGGGTAAAAGGAACGGAAACGGAAATGATTATCGTAAAGATGCAAAGTAATTTATAAACAATTTTGGCAAATTACACGTTCATTACATGTGCATTTCATAGGGCATAATCAGTTTCATTACTCAACGCCGTTGAATAATGAGACCATTACTTAACGGGCTAGGATCAGTCAAAAAATTCCTATTGTAGCATTGTAGGTTACTGTTACTGTGGCACCAAAACTTCGAAGTTATATGTATTTGCTTGTTAAATATAACAAGCATGTTAAAAACTTTAACATACCTACTTGTTAGAAAGATTCGAGAAATCTTGTTTTTATTATAGGACGTTTATATGGCAATGTTTATTCAAGGGTTACTTGGACTTTGGAGTCTAATGTGACCATAAAAGTGCAATTTTCTATGAGTTTTTGTAGGTAAAGTAATATATTCAACTCGCGAGTTATGGCTATTAATAACTAGAATTAACAACCATCATAATTCGCTTATTGACTAACATACTATTATTTATGTAGTTAATATTATCTTCAATTACTTTTTGGTAGAAGTTCAAGATAAAACAAATAATATTACTCTGCGAACTACCAATAATAACGTTTTATTTGAATATTTGACCGGTTTCAAGATTTTTTATACATTTTTTTTACATTTTCTGATGATGAGATTGTATAAAAAATCTTGAAACCGGTCAAATATTCAAATAAAACGTTATTATTGGTAGTTCGCAGAGTAATATTATTTGTTTCATCATACTATTATTTAATTTAGTTAAAAAGGTTGCTGCTTAATTAATCTGCGGTGTTACTACCTTGCACACGTGACTAGCATATAACTACTCCGCATTAATTTCGAAGTTGGAAAATTCAAATACTTGTATTTAAATTAGCAATGCATTTTCTGGAAAATTAGTAAACAGAATTCCAAGAGAACCAGACAACTTCAAAAAACAATGCATGGTGCACTTGGGATTCAGAGAGACTGCAAAGAAGAAATCATGAGTAACTGACACTATTATTGTCAGACATCTTAGGAAACCTAAAAAGTCAAAATTACCTGCCTATAGAAATTTATAAACATAAAGATGATAAAAAGTATACCCTTACTTAACGAACAAATTGATTTAATACAATCTATTCTGTTTATTATTATAAATTATTTAGGTTAAGTAACTTAGATTTCCTATAAGATGCATGTCAATACTATTAGTGTCAAGGTCGCTCATAATTTTTTTGTACAGTCTTACACTTTCAAGTGTGCCAGGAATTGTTTTTTTGAAGTTGCATAGTTCTCATCTGCTCTCTTGGAATTTATTTATTTTCTAGAATAGAAACAAATTTCTTCTCAAGATTGGAAGTAATTCCCGAAAATGACAGACAGTGACTTTTATATGTTATACATATTGTATTTGGTAGAAAGCATAGCAGTGTTAAACTCAATTAGTCCATTATATTCTTCGATCTATATGATGTAGTAGATAGGTACATGAGTTTCACCAAAGAAAAGTTCAAACGTGAGAGATAACTCTGCACTCTGTACTTTCCGTATACATATACTCTACATATTTCCAATTACTACTTTTGTTTTAGATATGATTTTGATGACGCTGGCTGAAAAGTTATTTTGTTTTAGGCAGAGTTGACGTTGTTTGTAATATGAAAGCGGCGCCTGGATTTTGTCCCTTCAGGAAGCGCACAAGATATTTTTTCAATCCCTACTCAGGATGGTGCCAGGGATTTGCATACAGTGGCTGCGGCGGAAATTTCAACAACTTTCAGACTGAGAGAGCTTGCTGGTTGTATTGCAAAGGTTTGTATTTATCACATATACTTACACGCTCGAGATAAAATTCAATCTAAATTTGCCGATCAATCCGGAGCCTGGTAGAACTTCTGTAGGCCCATCTGAGAATAAATTTTTACTCGGGTGCTTGGGTGTTATCTGATGATTTTTCCCGTATAATAACGTCACCATATACAGTATTTTCAGCGCAGAAGCGTGATTGAAGAATATGAAGAAAGATGTCTATACAGGGTGTGTCACGACGAGTTCCTATTAGAAGTATATAGAGAACTAAATAAGATATTAAGATGAAATCTTGTATAAGGGCTTAGCTGACATCTATCGAATAAAAATATTTTCAAGATGACGGCACTTCCGGTTCTATCGGAAGTGGCTATTAACTTTGTTATTTTAAATGGAACAGCCTGTATTTTAGAATTCCTTGTTGAATTTGAGATGTTTTTCTTCATTATTTAGTCAACGAATCTGCCTTTAAAATTATGTGGCCGAATCCTGGGATATCCTGCATAACCTAATAAAGAGTGAAGCACGATGAGCTTTGGTTAAAGGAATGTCGGGCACCAGATGGAGTTGAAATTTGGAACTTTGCAGGTAACGGTTTCGGCCTACTTTCGTTTAGGCCAAAACAATTTCAAATTTCGGCCACCTTCGTTTATATCGGAAGTCGATGTCAACGCCCTTATTTCATATAGAATGCCATCATCATATCCTAATTCAGGTACAATTTTAATGCTAGTTTGCTCAACAAACATTGCTCCGAAAATTAATCGAAAGGGATTGTGATTGTACCTACCTAGCTACTAATGCTGACAACTTAAAAGAGTTTACAAATTTGAATCTCGCTTTTATTTGAAAAGATAGATGGTGCTTAAATTCTACTTTTGCAGAATTTTTTGCCGTAAGGAAATCTGGTCTATCTCAAAGGGTATACGGCGAGTTATAGCCGAAAAACAAAGAAATGCTCTGCCATGTAGCTCATCTATAGTCAGATCACGTTAACTTGGCGAGCCTAAGAAACGTGACTGATCTATTTTAACAAAATAGCACACAATTAGAAAAATAGTTTCGCCACACGCAATGTGGTGAAACCGGCAATATTTAATATTTAAGCGAAACTATTATTCTAAACGTGCGCTGCCTTATATTAAAATAGATCAGTGACATTCCTTGGGCTCGCCAAGTTAACGTGATCGGACTATACATACAACTTATATTATAGATTTGGAAAAATCCCTTTTTAAAAAAACAATTTTTATTCCGAAATATTACAAGTGTATGTTTTTGATTCTAATTCAAGACTACTGTTATAATAATGTTTTACATGTACCAAACAACGCATCATGATGTCATGCTGAGTCAGGAGTATCATATTACAGCGTGATAGGGGAATAATGAACCTGTAACTCCTCCACCCTTAGAAAAAAGCTCCCCCTGGAAGATTGATTTCTCCCCTTGAAGTTCAATTCCTTCTGTGGTTGGTTTACTTGCTTGGGTGCTTCTTTTCTTCATTATCCAAAAATATGTACCTAAAGATATAAAAAGTAGGTACAATGAAATAGTCCAAACACTAGGCACGTAATATTCTATTGGTTCATCTTCGATTGGCATTATTGGATTTGTTGGTAATTCCTTGAGGTTGAGTTTATTTAGTTCAATTTTGAATTTCGGTTGACTGCTAGTTTCTAACTTCAGATGCGGTGTCTTGATCACCAGTGGCGTGCCATGGGTGCTGTCTTGAAATAAAAGTTCTTGTTCCCTGAAAATAACTTGCAGGTGTTTTTCTCGATCAGGTAGATCCCTGTTAGCGTCTTGCTTTCAGTTTGTTGCCTACACTGAATTTTGAGGTTTTCATCTTCTAGAAAGACTGCCAAATAATTATTAATTTCCGGGATAATTTCTATGTGATTGTCCGAAATTTCCAATTTGGTAAGGTGACATCGGCTGGGATTCTCGTGCAGGATGATCTCTTCTTCGCAGAAGGCTCTGTAATTGGCTTGTAATCGGCTAAGACATTGATAAATTTCACCTTTCATACATATGTCGTTTAGAGGTTTTATTAAGTTATCTTTCGATTTCAATAAATATTTAGTATTTGGGATGATCGTTACAAATTCTGATTTATACTTGGTTGGAGTGGAAAGAATATAATATAAATCAAAGTCCTTTTCAAAATTAATAGGTATCGACAGAAAATAATTAATTTTCTTATAATCAATTTGGCAATTTACCTTTATAACTGATTCAAAATTTAGGATGTTCTCGTACTTAACTTCAAAAGGAAGTAGACTTTTATAATGTAGCGAAATTTTTTGTAGTTCTAAAAATAATTGTTTCGAATCAATTATGCTAGGATGTAGTAAATTTTGTTTACAAAAAGTAACAGCATTTTCAATATCTTGAATAACACTTAAAATAGTATTATATAATATCAATAGCTGATTAAATAAATCTTTCAATAGAAGTACATCTTGATGTGTGGCTTGATTTTTGACTATTTCTTTAAGCTGTGTGATTCTTGATTGTAAGATTAGCTCGCTATGCTGAACATCCTGTATTGTGTTATTAAAATTTTGAATAAGTTGTTGGCTGATAGAATACTGCATTTTAATCTGATTTTGAATGTTTTTGTCGTTATTTTGAAGATGATTTAGAATTCTATAAATTCTTACACCGTCGTCAGCGTCTAAATTTCCGGTTATTCCTTTTACAACGGAACCCAATCCATTTACTAACCCTCTTTTAAATCTAGTTTCACCTACATGTACATTTATGTTTCCTAATTTTATACTTACAGAATTTTTAATGAATAAAGCTACCTTATCGTAATTATCTACTTCTCTACTGTAAATGGTATTATTAGTATAGCTTAACTTAAGATTATTATACTGAGTGTTTAGGTTATTGTATTCGTCAATCAAAGGTTCAAGATCATAAAAATGTACGAACGTGTGGTCTGTTTTCTGCAGTTTGGCGGGGCCCAAGTTAATCGGCAGTACCCCGAGGTTTTCCGTAATATTTTTTATTTCTACTCCCCATCCGGCTGTGAAGACGGACCTGCAATATTTTTAAAAGCATAAGTTTGCTTTCTCGGCCTTTTTATGTTAGATAAGTGAATATTTTCGGCAGTATTGCCGTGAGACTGTTTAATTCTCGCAGTTTTTAATTTTGGATTTATATTTTTGATCTCTTCCTTTTTGAATTTATTTAAGGTTTTACCCTGTTTCTGCTTATTTTTTACAAATATCGGTTTCGGAATTTCTGGCAAATTTTCTCGTTTTTCGTTAACTTTGTTTATGACGCGTTCTTTCCTATTCTGTAGATCCTGATTTAATTTTTCATACAGAATTTTAATTTTTTCTTTGTGATTTAAAATGTAATTATTTACGAGTTGTTTATTTATATCAATATCAAAAGGAGACTTCGTGTCTAAATGGCCTGTAGTGATTTCATATGGTTTAAAATCTATTGCGGAATGAATAGTATTATTATAAGCCAAAAGTGCGTAATTTGCTTTAGTTTCTATCGATTCCCTTTTATATTCTTCTTGATTATTTAGTAGTCTTAAATGCTCTATTATTGTAGAGTGGAACCTTTCAATAGGACCATTCGACTCCGGGTGTTGCGAACTAATAAAGTGAATTTTTATTTTGTGATTTTCCAATAATTATTTGACTAGAGAATTTTTGAATTCTCCGCCATTATCAAAAATAATTTGTTCCGGAATACAGTGATGAGTGAAATATTTAATTAGATTGTTTACTATTTCGATGGCTTGAGCAGAATTTAATTTGTACACTTGGGAATATTTTGAAAACGAATCTGATACTATCAATGTAAAGAATTTGGAAGGGTCTAATAGCTGTAGGCGTCACATTATACTCTAATTTAAGAGGTTTTCTGTCGTATTTCGTAAGTTGACAAATCTCACAGTTATTTATGTATGTTTGAATAGAATTTCTTTGGTTAGGCCAATAGTATGATTTTTTAATTCGCTTTTCCGTTTCGTCTATTCCTCTGTGATTAGTTTTACCTTCGTGGTGTATTTCGATAATGTGTTGTAATTTGTCATCGTCTGTCACGTCAATTAATTTTATTTTACATTTAATCATTTTAATTTCCGAATTTTTGAAGTAATTTTGTAAAATTATACTGAACTTTTCATACACTGGGTCCTCAAAATATAGATGATATTTAACTTTGGGTACTACGAATTTTTTAATAAATTTTATCACTTCTTGTTCAAAATCGTTTTTTGAGAACTGCACAATTATTCGCTGTTTGTTTTGAAATAATCGTATCAGTGATGGTTTCGTTGCTCCAAAATTTACTTCAGAAATTAAGATTTGATTTTTACCAAAATTTACGGGACAATCAATAATCGGAATAGCGATGATCGGATTTTCGATGTTTGAATGAACAGTTTGGTCATCCTCATCATCGATATTTTGTCTATCATCTAAATTACCTGGTTCAGCCAAGACAGAATTTACGTCAAAGTCAATTTCTGGGAGTTTTTCTATGTTTCTCGCTAAATTATCTACATTTGTAATATTGGAAGTACTGGGGCCTATATCTAACTGTTTTGTTTTTTTTGCATTCAATTCTATTCTGGATAGAGCGTCTGCATTTTTTTAAGGGCCCCTTTTTGTAAATTACTTCGTAATCATACTCGGCGAGTTTTAACCGCCACCTAACTAATTTCGAATTCGGCTCGGAAATGGAAAATAACCATTGCAGTGGCTTATGGTCTGTAACTATTTTAAATGGGAGGTAACCAAAAACATAGGGCCTAAAATATTTCACTGCCCACACAATAGCTAAAAGTTCCTTTTCGATTGTAGAGTAGTTTATTTCGCACTCGCTTAATACCCTACTGGCATAAGCGACCGGTAAATCTGACCCAATTTTTCCTTGCGAAAGAACGGCGCCGGCGCCCAGCGCATAATTGCTGGCATCCGTGGTTAGAATAACAGGTTCGGAAAAATTTGGATATTGTAATATTGGTTCGTTGATTAACAAATTGCGGCAAAGTTCAAAACATTTAATATATTCGGGGTCATCATAATTGATTTTAGCGCCTTTCTTTAAGCATTTTGTGAACGGTTTGGTTATTTTCGCAAGATCCTTTATGAATTTGCGATAATAACCCAGTAAACTAAGGAACCCTTTAATTTGTCTGGTGGTTTTAGGTAAAGGATAATTTTGGATAGCTATTATTTTTTCTTTGTTAGGTTTAACGCCGTCCGGTGTCACAACGTGACCCAGATAAAGCACTTCTTTCCTGAGGAACTCAGATTTATCCATTTGGATTTTAAAATTTGACTGTCGTAACCTTTCAAACACTTCCCTAAAGCCGGTCCCAGACCATGCCCGAATGGCTTCGCAAATATGATCGAATATGACCGAATAATAGCAAATATTGTCGTGTGGGAGGTTAAACAAGTAAGGGCGATGACGAATAATTGTACTCGGCCATATTCCGACACGACGCGGTTTTTGGGTTCCGAGTCAAAGGCTAGCGAATATTCGGTTACGCACTCGCGTTATTTCGTTGCACCTCCCAGACGATGCGTTTTAACTCGGAGAGGATTTAATGTACTTTACAGTGTACAGTCAGTTCCAAAACAGTTTCCAGCCAAGTTTACTCCTATCTTTAAAGCCGTCACATAACTAAGTACTTACATCCATGTTTTTGATATCTTAAATTAACAAAAAGAAACGGGAAGCAAAACTTTAACATGTACCTACTTACGACAAATTTTAAAACCTATTTCTACACTGCACTGACTGTACTAAATACAACAAGTGAGCGATGAACGAAAGAAATATTTTCGAGGAGACTCGCGAATATCTTCGACGAATAGTGTGGGAGCGCTAAACTTGAATATGGCCGAATGTTCGGGAGCATTCGCGAGGACCTTTGCGAATACACTTGCGCTTGGTCTGGGACCGGCTTAAGCCTGTCAATGTGCTCTTGGAGGCTTGTGCTAAATATAATAATGTCGTCCAGGTACACTAAGCATCTTTCGTTTTGAATACCCCTCAAAATGTTGTCCATAACCCTCTGGAATGTCGATGGTGCGTTTCGGAGCCCAAAGGGCATGCGGAGAAACTCGTAATGCCCATTTTCGGTTTTAAAGGCGGTTTTCTCTATGTCCGCTTCTGCCATTTCGATTTGATGAAATCCCGACGCTAGGTCGAGCGTTGAGAAATACTGGCAGCGCCCTAATTTATCCAGCAGGTCGGTGATGTTTGGTAATGGGTATCGATCTCCAATAGTCTTCTCATTGAGCTTGCGATAATCGACCACGATTCGCCATTTTTTCTGTCCGGAAGCGTCCATTTTTTTAGGGACGACCCAGATTGGTGAAGACCAAGGCGAATGAGAGGCCTGATGATATTTTGATCTAACATTTTTTGCATTTGCTTTTGGACTTCTTTTTTATGGATTTCAGGGTATCTGTATGACTTAGTGTAAACACGTAACTCGTCAGAAGTTTTTATTGAATGTTTTACTTTACTTGTGAAACTTAATGCGTTGCCGTCTAATTGAAATATATCTGAATATTCTTTAAGTAATTTTAATATTTTCTCGCGTTCTTCTGAATTCATGTGTTCGGTTCTAATATTTGAGAGGTCAAACTTCAATTTCTCGGCATTAAAACCGTTAAAATTTTGAAAATATTGTTCGTCTTCCTCGAACAATTCCGCATTTATTTTTTTGAAATGTCGATAGTTTTCTGAGACTCTGATTTATTTAGAACAGAACATATTGCTTTATAATTGTTTACTTTTGTTATACATTGTGGTATCTCTAAATCTTCCATTCTGGTGTATGGTACAATGACCTCACCGTCTTTTATATTCTTAATACTAAGTTCAACTACTTGTTCTGACCTAGGCTGCACTACTATACAATTCATGCAGGGGTTCACTTTGTGAAATTGAAGTTTAATTTCACTATAAGGCGTAACTAAAATATTCTTACACAGATCTATATTGGCGTTTAAAATTTTTAAGTTATCGATTCCCAATAAGCAATCAGTGTTTATGAAAATTGAACAAATGGAATTTAAGTGGTTCCATTTTTATTTTAAACTAGCGGGCCCGGCAGACGTTGTCCTGCATGACATGAAAAAAATTTTCGTCACAAAAATCCTAGAACCCGATTGCAGCGCCACCTACCGGGTCCAATTGTGAATGTAAACCATCCAGGGGCCCACTCCAACACACACATTGAACTACATCCAGAGGAACTGGAATGGTGCCTGCACGTTATAAAAGTGACGCCTGTCGATTTTATGCAACCCGCTACGCGAAGGGGTATCCATCCTTTTCTAGTGCGTGAAAAGGTCATCATGCGTCTCACTCGTCTCAGGTATTATTAGAATTTTACAGGTAACGCACGATCGGGAACTGATTTCGATCTAATGCTAAATTTTTATCGAATCTTGGAAAGTAAGAGAGCTATGCAAACAAATTTAATTAATATTGTACTAATACTTACACGTATAAAAATCAATTTTCGGATGTTTTATTCTTGAAAATAAATTACAATTGCAAAAAATTTACTTACGATTATGTTTATTACCTATAGCTGGTACCCGGCGCGTTGCTGCCTCTGAAGAAATAATTGTGGTAAAATCGTTTGAAACTTGATAAACTGCGAATGGCATATGCCGTTTGACGTTTGCATTTTCACTTTATAAATTATTTGCTGCCCGGTCCCGGTACGACATGCGCGGCACCTACTGTAAGTTAATCTTCAGATTAGCCTAGCGAGTGTTCCTGTGAAGTTTGGTAGCGATCGGATCAACATAATTTTTTTGTTTTGTGCGAGGCGGGGGCGTGATATGACACTTATCAACTGTCAGATTTGACAAATAAAATTTATAAAATCGAGCGTTACCTAAAAAAACGTTACGTTCCTCTGCGTAACTATGGATACGTGTATTTATGTACAATGACCAAAATTATCAAGTTAGTAATTAATTTCAAGTTGTCAGTTTAAAATTGTAATATTTTGTTGTGAAACTGTCGAAAATGTCGATTTCGGATGGCGAGGAAGAAACTATTTGTAATCCTGCAGATATAATTGAAACAGCAAATGAAGCTACAACAGATTTATTGCCCGATAAATTTAAAAAAGTGTATGAAATTTGTTATAGACGGTTTATAGACTGGTGTGACACAAAGTTTGTTAAGAACATTACTGAAAACGTCCCACGGAAACGGGATAAAAAGTATCCTATGTCCGTCTCCTGGTTCTAAGCTACCTCCCCACCAATTTTCAGCCAAATCGGTTCAGCCGTTCTTGAGTTATAAATAGTGTAACTAACACGACTTTCTTTTATATATATAGATACTTTGGAACATGGAATCGTAGTACTTCTACGGAAGTACCGTGATGTGCTGTGGAAATTTGGAAAGGATCCTTTTTAATTGAAGGACTAAAATATTTTTGGCAATCTCTGGCTTTACAAAGGATTTGGTGCTACCAGTGTCTAGTAATACTTTTAAATTGTTTTCGTGCAAAATAATATAGGGTAGTTGACTTCCATTATTAGTCATTAATTGAAATTTTGGGAGTCTTGTGTGTCCGAGGCTTCGTCCGAGGCTGGTTCCTGAAAAAACTCGTTATCGTCGTTCGGAAGTTCCACTGTCGCCTCTTCGTCGATGTTATTTAGTTCTTCCAGAACAAAATTTGGTTTATTATTGCTTCTAAAATAATTTGGACGATAATTTTGGGGGTTATTATTCGGCTGCCTGAAAGTATTTCTAGTAGAAACACTCATTGGAGTCGGTTTATAGAAATTTTGATTTTGATTAGGTCTGGACACATTATTTTGTTGGTTTTGACTAGTAGTAGGACCACTAAATTGCCTTTGCATATTGCCAAAATTATTTTGTCTTTGTGTTTGAGGATTATATGCTTGAGGATTGTGTGCGAAGTTTGTTAACTGGAGCGGTCTGTTAAATTGAGGTTTATATTGAAAGGGATCGCAGTCTACTCAACTGGTGTATGTTTGGTTGCATAACCAAGCTTTAGGAATGCATGTTGGGTTGCCTAGTTCGTTTCGTTGGATAGATAGCCGAAAGCAAAGAAAGGATTAGGTTCCTAGACGCTGATGACTACACTTGAAGGTTTTCACCTAATAAAGATAAATGGGTTTTTCCCAAGAGGTTTTCCCAAAATATAAGAGAAATACAAAAGGTTTTCCCTTCGAGCGGTGGGATCTCAGAGAGTGCTTGTTCTAGTTGTCTTATAATGTAAATTATTCTCTGCTATCTCATTGGTGAATACTGAGTCGTCATTAGTGAGTAAGTTAGCTAATTTTAGTCTTTTTCATTGTAATCCCCATTATTAGGAAGTCCAGTACTTAATCATACTTCAATCATACTTCAAAATACCCATTTTATTTCAACAGGTTATTTTCGGGACAGACTATATACTTATAAAGTTGCGTTCACTGGAATGTAGACATAAACAAAAGTAGGTTCAGAAGGTTACGCTCCAGACTAGAGAGACGCGGGGAAAGTTAGTTAGGCCTGGAACACGGGGTGTTTGGGATTGAAAAAGAGGTGGTCTGGCTTTCGAAGTTTAAGGCTACGGTTTTTGTAAAAGTTGCGCTAAATAGGTAATTAATTATAAGTGTAATCAGTGCTTAATAATACAGGTATGTTATTGTAAACAATTTCATTATTTTACATATTTTCTGTAACCGCATTGGAGACAAAGGATGCATGCTTGTTTAAATTTGAGTCGACAAATATGGTCGATCCTTATCTATTGACGCCTGACTGACCAGCTTGTAATTTGCAAAGTCAATGGTAAAAGAACGGTGCCAAATAAAGCGTAAAACAAATAATACGCAAAATCAAGGTAAAAAGAACAGTACCTACCAAATAAAGCGTAAAAAGAACAGTACGCAAAAGCAAGGTAAAAAGAACAGTACCAAATAAAGCGTAAAAAAACAATACGCAAAATCTAGGTAAAAAGAATAGTACCTACCAAATGAAACGTAAAACAAACAATACGTTATAAATATTAGCAAACAAAGCAAATTATACGTTGGTTTGATTGTCGTCCGTAGGGAAACAGATCAGACACTTACTAATTCCAATAGGGAATCCTACATATCTCTTTGTCTTATATGCGAATAATGCAAACAGTACACGTATCTAATTTTGTACCAAAATGATTATGGATAATTTCTGAATAATACTTTGAGAGATATGAATAAATCTTGATGTCTTAACTTCATTTGTGTCTATTATTAACATCCTCGCTTGTGATTCTTTCTTATCAAAGTAATGGGGTCTGTAAAGGCATAGGTAATACACAACGTAGGTAATAGACGATCACGTGGCCACTTCGACAGGTATTTAGGTAAATTGTAATTAGGTTAATTAAGCAGCGCTGAGCAGGTAAGTAGTAGATAAATGACAATACTGGGCCACATCCCTGGCCGAGGCGGTTGACCGCCTCGGCAGGAGGAAGCCGGGCGCCCGTCTTTCTGGCTGAGGAGCGATGGGGCGCTCGAGCCAGCCCGCCGAGGCGGTTGACCGCCTCTGCGGGAGGAAGCCGGGCGCCCGTCTTTCTGGCTGAGGAGCGATGGGGCGCTCGAGCCAGCCCGCCGAGGCGATCGATCGCTTCGGCGGGTGGAAGCCGGGCCCCCCGGCTTCTCCAGGTGCCATCCACTTCTTCAAGGAAGCCGGGCCCCCGGCTTCTCCAGGTGCCATCCACTTCTTCAGCAACGACTTCTGCGGCAGCCTCTCTCAGAAGAAGCGAGTGTCTTTGCCGAAGAGTGCGCCCCCCAAGCCGCCATTTTGGGCCCCCTTGGTTGTGGCTGAGGCGCATGCGCCGGGGCTCTGAAAGTACACGTGTTGTTCAGGCCAGTTCATCCAGGTGCCATCAATGACCAGAGGCTGCTGAAGGAGTCATGTCTTCTGCCTCTGGTGTCTTTGGGGCCTTTGGCAGTGGCTGAGGCGCATGCGCCGGGGCTCTATGAGAGTGGGCGGGGCAATAGCCAATGAGAGAGGTTGTGGGCGGCATCCAATGGGAGTGGTTGTGGGTGGTAAGGTTCAACTACTGCTAGATGCCTTTGGATGTGGCCCAGGCGCCTGCGCCGGGGTTTTCGCAAACGTTCTGGAAATGACGCCGACCGGGAGTCGAACCCGGGTCCCCGCGCACCGGAGCCCTCGCTAAACCCACTGAGCTAATCGGCTGCCCACATGCCCGTCTTTCAAATCATCTATATATACTTGTAAACAGAAGTTTCTTGGAAATTCCAACGTTTGCAATTGTTTATACTAAATAAATATTGATATCAAAGTTTAAGAAAAAAAGCACGTTCGCCGCCGATAAGAGATGTTATAATTGTTTTTATTATGGGTAAAAAACCTTTCAACTCGCCGACAGGATTATGCATGTTTAGGTTTGCTCCCACGTTCTACATATGCACATACTACGTTGCAGACACTACAAGGTGACCCGTTTGTTTGTTTGTATTATTACAATAAAATAACATTCTAGAACATTCTCAGTTTGTTTATTTTGATACGTACTATGTTTTAAAATTACTTGTTATCTTAATGCGTTTCGGACACGTGTGTGAACCATCTGGTGAGTGCTGGAAGTACTAATTGAGTGTCGGTAATATAGAGCACATGTAGATTTCTGTTACACTTACTGGAAAGTGCAAATTGAATGTCGGTAATATAGAACGCATGTAGAATCTTAAAGAGACCATTTATAGTTATTGATATGCAAACATCTTAGTTCTCGGTAGTAGAACATCCTACATCGCTTATTATTTGAGAACAGTAGTTTAAATCTAGGCTAACTCCTACGTAAAAACTGCGTCATGTGGGGTATCAAATTAAAGGACTCAACGAGAGGTATCGGAATATTGGGGTGGTTTTTAGGGATGGTTTTTGGGGGTGGTTTTTAGGGGTGGTTTTGGGGATTGTTTTAGGGGTGGTTCTAGGGGTTGTTTTTGGGGGTTGTTTTGGGGGTTGTTTTTAGGGGTGGTTTTAGGGGTGGTGTTAGGGGTGGTTTTAGGGGTGGTTTTTAGGGGTGGTTTTAGGGTTGGTTTTAGGGGTGGTTTTTGGGGTTTGGTTTTAGGGGTGATTTTTAGGACGCCCCCGGCCACGCTCCTTGCCCCGCCCACCTAGGTCATGTAGGGTATCAAATTAATCAGCTCGATGAAACAAATAGGAATCTATAGTTATTCTCCTACTTCCGAATTCTTATCAGTAGTTGTCTGTCTGTCTGTCTGTCTGTCTGTCTGTCTGTCTGTCTGTCTGTCTGTCTGTCTGTCTGTCTGTCTGTCTGACTGACTGACTGACTGACTGACTGACTGTCTGTCTGTCTGTCTGTCTGTCTGTCAAGGACGTTGAATTTCGTAGACTGCGCATGCGCACGATTGTATGGAGAGTATTTAAGCAAGCGGTGCTGTCAGTTAGTACTTGTACTTCAACAAGGGAACCGCATTTGAATAATGACACACATAAACGTAGACACGTTTCGTGTTCTGGACGGTGCTGCTGTGGATGAATCAGCACGCCGTGTCGAGGTTCACGTACATCAGCCGTTCGTGACAACAACAACATTCAACGCCAATGACGAAATTCGCATACCAATCAACCAACAAGACGTTTACGTACTGCCGCATCTAAGCTGCATCTACATAGAGGGCAGGTTCATCAAGGGTGCAGGAGGCGGAGATGCGGCTTTAACAAATAACGCCCTCAGTTTCATCTTTGACGACGTCCGCTATGAAATCAACGGAGTGGAGGTGGATCGAACAAAAAACGTGGGCATCACGAGCACACTGAAAGGTGTAGTTTCTCTGAATGAGGGTGAGGTGTGTGCGCTGGAGAATGCCGGCTGGACGAATACGGGAGACTCACCGAGCCACCTTATCGACGAGAACGGGAACTTTAACGTGTGCATCCCGGGAAGAATCCTGCTGGGATTCTTGGAAGACTACCACAAGGTGCTGTTGAATGTGCGTCACGAGCTCATTTTGACTCGATCGAAAAACGATAGGAACGCTTTCGTGGGTAACGAGGACACCAGAATTGAGTTGAGCAAGGTTCATTGGAGGGTGCCGTACGTCTATCCATCGGATGCTGAATACCTAAAACTTCTCAATATTGTCGAGGATGAGAGAACGTTGCAGATATATTTTCGCAGCTGGGAGCTGTACGAGTATCCGGTGTTGCCGCAAGCTACGAAACAAACGTGGGCCGTCAAGACTGCAACACGGTTAGAGAAACCCCGCTACGTTATTGTCGCCTTCCAGACGAATCGCAAAGCGAATTTGGATACGGATTCAAGCAAATTTGACCACTGCAATCTGGCAAACGTCAAACTGTACCTGAATTCTGAGTGCTTCCCCTACGAGAATTTAAACTTGGATTTCTCCACGGGGAAATACGCCCTGCTATACGAAATGTACGAGAACTTCCAGAGTTCATACTATGGAAAAGTTGGCGAGCCGCTATACGGCAGGGAACAGTTCAAGGATCTAGCTCCCATCGTGGTGATTGACGCATCAAAGCAGTCGGAAAGCATCAAGTCTGGACCCATAGATATGCGTCTAGAATTTGAGTCGAGCGAGAATTTTCCGGCCAACACAACCGCATACTGTCTCATCCTGCATGACCGCATCGTTGAGTATACACCGGGTAATGAATCGGTCAGGAGAGTGGTGTGAACGCATGCCTACTCTGTATACAGATTATAGTTTTAATTATATTGATGTAAAAATATATTCATTGTTTTTATTTTTGCGAAAACCCCGGCGCAGGCGCCTGGGCCACATCCAAAGGCATCTAGCAGTAGTTGAACCTTACCACCCACAACCACTCCCATTGGATGCCGCCCACAACCTCTCTCATTGGCTATTGCCCCGCCCACTCTCATAGAGCCCCGGCGCATGCGCCTCAGCCACTGCCAAAGGCCCCAAAGACACCAGAGGCAGAAGACATGACTCCTTCAGCAGCCTCTGGTCATTGATGGCACCTGGATGAACTGGCCTGAACAACACGTGTACTTTCAGAGCCCCGGCGCATGCGCCTCAGCCACAACCAAGGGGGCCCAAAATGGCGGCTTGGGGGGCGCACTCTTCGGCAAAGACACTCGCTTCTTCTGAGAGAGGCTGCCGCAGAAGTCGTTGCTGAAGAAGTGGATGGCACCTGGAGAAGCCGGGGGCCCGGCTTCCTTGAAGAAGTGGATGGCACCTGGAGAAGCCGGGGGGCCCGGCTTCCACCCGCCGAAGCGATCGATCGCCTCGGCGGGCTGGCTCGAGCGCCCCATCGCTCCTCAGCCAGAAAGACGGGCGCCCGGCTTCCTCCCGCAGAGGCGGTCAACCGCCTCGGCGGGCTGGCTCGAGCGCCCCATCGCTCCTCAGCCAGAAAGACGGGCGCCCGGCTTCCTCCTGCCGAGGCGGTCAACCGCCTCGGCCAGGGATGTGGCCCAGTATTGTCATTTATCTACTACTCAGGTAGATAATCAGGTGAGCAGAAACTTGTAAGGGTGGGGTAGAGTCCATTACAATATGGAAATTGTTGCTTGTTTGGAAAGTTAGGTTTGGGTTTATTTTTTGTTGGGATTTTTGGAATGCAGTTTCTAATTGAAAATCGTTAGTTAAGGCTGCCGTTCAGTTCCCCTTGACAAACTTCGCCACCAGAGGTCCTGTGTGTAGAATTTATCCAAGTTTTACGCCGCCCTTAGTGTGACTAAAATATACTAGATGGAGCAACATGAGAAAATAAGCAGTCAAAACTACTTTCCTTCTCCGTCCCATAATTTTTAATATTTTGTGATTGTATCTGTCAAACTGTACCTAAATATTTAATAAATATATTATGTACAGTCATTGTAATGAAGTCTTGTTTGTTGTTTGCCTATTTGTGAAAGAAATGAAGTAATAAAATTACGGCCGATTTCCTACCGTCATAAACTATCAATAATTTTTAAAAATTTGGTAAAGAACCTATTTTATGAATTTATGTCACTTTCTTCAATCTTCAGTACCTACCTGCCTTTCCAAAGTGTGCATTTTTATTTAATTTCGTAGCTCACTGTATGGAAACTGTTAAAAGCTTCATGAATCGTTTTTTGGGAAATATTTATGCTCATTTTAATCATTTTCCTTATAAACAGTCAAGAAATCTACAGGAACGGCAGGAACGATGAACATTTGACATTTGAATTTGAGGTTATATTCTTATTCCTAAAATATCAAAATCACTTTCTTAGAGCTCTGATTGGCCTTCCCCACATTCGTTTTTGTTGCCCTCTAGAGGGATTTGTGAGAACTTCTATTCTATAATTTGCAGTTTGCAATTTTACAGCCTTTATAAATTACAGTGTTTGATTGGTAGATTTTATGCGCCATTGTTCAAAACGCCAGAAAAATGATAAAATCGAACTTCAAGTCTTTTTCAAAAACGGTGTACACTAAATATATGATCTTTTGCAGAAATATAGTGAAATACCGCATCTTTAGGAAGAGTATATTTTTAATGAACAGAAGTCAACATGTTTTGAAATATACTTTAATTTTTTTTTGTTTAACCATTTTTTTTTATGAAAACAATCTCTTCCACGAGATACATTCATTTCAAATCATTGTGGAAAATTTGAACATCGTGCGTTTTACCGTTTTTGAATACGACTTGAAATTGTAATTTTATGCACTGAACGGCGGCCTTAACATATTGAGCGCTGAATTTAAATCAGCGGGATTTTTCGTTCGCATTAAAGATCCTATTGGGTCTTTCAACCCTCGCAATAAAACTCTCAAGCAAGATTACGAAAATACCCAGACAAAATTTGCGTTTCGTGTGCAGTAATGTGTGTCGTTAAATATGAAATTTGCAGATTTAAAACATGCTGCACACGATTAAAGAAATCAAATGCAGATTCACTTTCTTGTTTTAATTCAATCATTTCAATATTAAGCGTGTAAATATCTCTCTTGTCTGAATATGCATTTACTAAAACGTTTTTAAATCGAGCCAATTTTTCAGAACACAGGATGAAATATTTATTGCAGCTTCACCCTTTATTTTAGCTAAAATACTAGACATCAAGTACTCATTCTGAAAGTCATTTTGATCAACTACATTATAGAATTTTGTTACTAATTTTTCACAAATTTCAATAAATCTAGGGAGTAACTCGGTTTGGCCGTGAAATTCAGGTATCATACCGAGGTACTCTTGTTTAAGAATAGGTACTGCTACTTCGTTTTGCATTTTTAAAATGTTAGATTCGCAAATATTAAAATTTACGTGTTTAATTATAAGTTCTGTATGAGAACTTGAGTCTGAATCAGAATTTGAATCGTTATTTGAACTTTCGGAATTATATTGATTAAATAAATCTCTATAAGACATATGTACTTACAGCAAAATCAATGTCTTCTCCATGTGCCTTCGTCGAATACAGAGCCAATTCGATATTCCCTCGAACGCTTCACGCTAGGCTACTCAATTCACCTATCGACTGGACCTTGGATGAGATTCTTGAAATTTCACTCGAAATTTCGCGAAAATGTCTATTTTCGATTGGTCAATAAATTGTTGAAACAAACCGATATTATATCCCTTAATATCGTTTGACCAATCCTACCGACTGCGCCACTTATATTATAGATTTGGAAAAATCCCTTTTTAAAAAAACAATTTTTATTCCGAAATATTACAAGTGTATGTTTTTGATTCTAATTCAAGACTACTGTTATAATAATGTTTTACATGTACCAAACAACGCATCATGATGTCATGCTGAGTCAGGAGTATCATATTATAGCGTGATAGGGGAATAATGAACCTGTAACTTACATACTTATTTGATCCCATATCGAAAAAATATGGATACTCTTGAGAGTAACTCTTCTTGCTCTATCAGCATATCCTTATGAATTTATAGAAAAACATTTCGTTTAGAGCAGGCCTTCGTCAACTTTTTTTCTTATAGTCGCTATTTTTGTGTTGAAAGAAGCATAGGTATTTTTTAGATTTTATTGATGTACAACTTGTTCATATTATATCGAATTTTGTCGAATATTACAGGACCTAACTGACGCATTGATAAAATATTTAAATAATTTGAAAATGATGGATATTAAGTACCGGGTGGCCAGATAAGAATGCAAAATGCTGTATCTCGGAAGCTATTCATCATAGAGTCTTGCGGTAAAAAAATTTTGGCCAAGAGAAGACCCTGGAAAATATTTTCAGATTTCCAAGATGGTCGCCAAGGGGCGTATAACCGCCATCTTAAACTTTTAAAGTGATTTTTCGCTGAAATCCACCTAGTAAATGTACAAAAAAAATATGTGTTTTTAAAGATAAACTTTATTCGAGCCTAATTCTTGTTTAACACTTTTTGACCTATCTATTAAAATGAAGTGGTGGGGGGTGATTCAATGTTATTTTACATAAACAGCTGTAACTCCTAAACGACTGAACGGATTTTAACAAACTTTTGGTCTCGTTGGAAAAAGCATTTATTGCCCCATCAAACCCATCTTTCCTGTGATATGTCTAATTCTTAGTGATGCCGCTAGAGCGCGTTTTTTGTAACAGAATAACAGAATAACAGAATAACAGAAAATTGCAAAATTCTCTAAAAAATTAAATGCAATAATATGACTTTTTCATAAAAATGTAGTGAAATGATACCTAAATAGGCTAGTGAAGACCACATCTCGATATCTTATTCCTAGCCAAAAATATTGAAGAAAGAAAATTTAGTTATCATAAAATTTTAGAGGGACACTATTACACCGGTATTTATTCTTATTTATTTGTCTTTTCTCAAGATTCAGTGATAAAATTTCATAATTTTATAATTTTAAAATAATAAAAGTATTCTTAGTTCAAACAATTAAAAAAATCGTGTAGGGGCAGAAGAAGAGGTGGATTGGACGACGAAGTCTATTTCCTTGGCCACCCCGATCCCCAGACCTCACCTGTTTGAACTTCTATCTATGGGGTCGGTTAAAAGATATTGTTTACCAAATTCCACCAATAACGAGAGACGACATGAACATACGAATACAAGAGGCCATTCGTAGCCTGTCAAGAGCAGAAATTGAAGCTGCTGTAATGTCTACGCATGAGCGGCTCCAACAATGCATTGAGTGTGATGGAAGTCAGTTCGAGCATTTAAGGAGGCATTTGTTTTATTTCAAAATCGGTCCTTCTTTCTTCTTATGCCCCTACATGTTTTTTTTAATTGTTTGAACTAAGAATACTTTTATTATTTAAAAATTATAAAATTATGAAATTTTGTCACTGAATCTTGAAAAAAGACAAATAAATAAGAATAAATACCGGTGTTATAGCGTCTCTCTAAAATTTTATAACTAAATTTTCTTTCTTCAATATTTTTGGCTAGGAATAAGATATCGAGATGTGGTCTTCGCTAGCCTATTTAGGTATCATTTCACTACATTTTTATGAAAAAAGTCATATTATTGCATTTAATTTTTTAAAGAATTTTGCAATTTTCTGTTATTATATCAAAAAAACGCGCTCTAGCGGCATCACCAAGAATTATACATATCACAGGTAACATGGGTTTGATGGAGCAATAAGTTCTTTTTCCAACGAGACCAAGTTTGTTAAAATCCGTTCAGTCGTTTAGGAGTTACAGATGTTTATGTAAAAAACATTGAATCACCCCCCACCACTTCATTTTAATAGATACGTCAAAAAGTGTTAAACAAGAATTACTCGAATAAAACTTATCTTTAAAAAACACATATTTTTTTGGTACATTTACTAGGTGGATTTCAGTGAAAAATCACTTTAAAAGTTTAAGATGGCGGTAACGCCCCCTGGCGACCATCTTGGAAATCTGAAAATATTTTCCACGGTCTTCTCTTGGCCACTTTAGTAATAATTTTTTTACCGCAAGACTATGATGAATAGCTTCCGAGATACAGCGCTTTGCATTCTTATCTGGCCACCCGGTACCTAACTAAAAAAATAATTAATTATCATAACTTACTTAATTCAAAATGGCGGGTTCATTATGAAAAAGTATGTGACATAGGAGCCTAATATTCTAAAAAAATGCGCCTCAGCAGTGCCACCAGGAATATTTCATAATTTGTTTAAGTTGTGACAATTAAATTATTGACTGTTTTCCTTGCACAAGGTCGACTTTATTTTTGTTAAAATTTCCTGTTTTTTGACTGCAGTGCCCACAATATTCAATATAATATGAACATGTTGTAAATCAATGAATTCAGAAAAATATGCTTCTTTCAACAAAGCGTATAAGAGAAAATTGGCGGCCATGAGAAAAAATTAAGTTGATGTCCTAGATTAAACGAAACGCTTTTCCGAAAATCCATAAAGATATACTGATAGAGCATGAAAAATTGCTCGAATAATGTAACCAAAGACTTGGAGAATGGACCCAGCGTTTTTGTGCAACAGCTGATTTTGTTGCGAAGCCTGCACGGTCGTAGGCCAGTAGGTCGTGGGTAGCGTTGTTTGTTATTAAGTATATTCAAACAACCGACCAGGGGAATCTTCCGGGATATTCTGTTTCCGCGGCAGCACCTGTTTACTACACTGGGCTGCTTTGTTTTACCTTTTCCACAAACAAACGCTTAGACTGTGAGTATCCCGGATACTTCAGCGGTAAATGTAAATAGCTAACTCCCCTCTCCAAGTCCTTGAATGCCTTTCGATACTAAGTCAAATAGTCAAGACACGGTAAAAACAATAAGAGCATTTTTAGGTTCTGTTTCTGTCGTTACTTACTATTTATAACTGTTTTGTTCTCTTCTTGGGAATTTACACACCACTTCGACTAGGCACCATGTTACGCAATATTATTTCTTTCTAAAACTATGCTTTGAAGGGAAAAAATCGAAGAGAAATTTTTCTTGTAACTAAAACAGAAATTCAGATATTTTGCAACATATCTGTGTTAGCCAGTATAGTAACATAGTTTCGGTAAAAAATGTGGTCTCTTCACCTCGTAGACGCCAATGGTGAGAGCACGAAAATCAAAATTTATAAATTAGTAAAAAATTTCAATAAATTATTATAGCCCAAATTTCAAATGAATAGATCTGGTAGTTTTCCAGACATTAAAGAAAACACTTTTTTTTTTAATTTCAACAACCTGTATCTCACTTAGTCGACATTTTTGGACTGAAGTACGTTGATTAGGGCTTTTCGCATTATTTTTAAGTATTCTATCTACCCTCGAAGTTTGTTACACTCTTTATAGATCATCCTGTACATTGGCGGGCTATCCTGGTACGAATATACGTACTATTAACCTGTTCTGTTTACGTTTCAGATGCCAGGAGACACCCTTAAAGAATTTTCTGGTCCAATATTGGTTTCCATCGCAATCTGATTATTAATTACAGAGATTAAAAAACACATGTTTTCCAAACTGAATAAAAAATACAAAAATGTAGGCAGCTTTTTCATGCTGTAATACGTGGACGTGGGTATCGATCACGTAATGTTACACGTATTTAAACGTCTGTAATCCGCACACATTCTCAAACTATAGAACGATGGGCGCAGCATATGGAGTATCGCATTCTTCTATGATATCATCCGCTAACATACGTTCCAACTCCGCACGTAATACTTCTTTCTTCGACGGGCTTAAACGATAAGGAGGTAAAGCAATTGGGGATTCGTCATTCAACTTAAGGCTGCGAAATGTCAGCTGATGGTCTATGAAGTGCTCTGCCACCTATCGCCCAAAAGTGTGATTAGGATTTAGTCACAATCTATTATAATTGGTTTTTATCACAGCAGCAAACTCTTCAGACGGAACCTTTACAGCTTGGAATTTTCAAGGTTTTTTGCTTTAGTGGCAACCGAATAAATCTGGGAGGATTAGTCGACGGTCCTATCTTTAAATTATTATTTTCTATTTAGAAATATGAGAAGAAACTGAAGCGCCACCGCCATCTGCATTGCAGTGGCCGCACTACTTCTACTGTCAAACGTCCAGTTTACTGTGCATGCAGATATTGGAGAGATTACAATAAAATTTTCGTTCCAACACCCCGGTTGAAAGAAGCAACGTATCAAGACGTTTTTGGTCGAAAATGGATAAGGAATAATTAACTTAGACAACCCTACTTTCTAATTACGATAAATATGTGTACAAATAGTAAAAAAGGTGTCGAGTTTATGACGGTTTTATGACGAATTTTCAGTAATTTGAGGGAGATTTATTTAAGGCGAACGAAAAATATTACCATAAAAATAGTGCGAGTACCTAAGTTGATCCTTTATTGATAAATCTTTTTTTTATTTAACGCCCTATCTACTTTAATTTCATAATGGTGTTGGAATAAAAATGTGTCTACATGTCCCGTTTTTAGTGCTCAAATTCCGCACCCTTAATAGTAGGTATGCTCAGCAAAATGTGTTGGTTCTTTGCTAGGAGCGAATAAACCTCCATTTTGCTCTAACAAGGCATTCAAACGCGACTTCTCAGATTCACTTAAATTATTTCCTTCGTCTTCACGAAGTGAGAACTTGTATCCACAAATCCTATTGGAGTCGTTAATGTGAAATCTTGTTCACAAGCGAATTGGTAATAGGTGCTACTTTCATCAACACAATACCATTGATTACGGGGAACATCTAAAATAATATACTTATGCATCTCGTATAAAATCGACACCTAATAAAGTCATGTTATCAGAATGTTCAGGCACAGCGATTAGTTTAGTTTTAATTTGACAGTTACGCAAAGTTATTTCTACTGTGAGTCCTAAGTCAATACATCTTGAGGTATTCCATCTGCCAAGGCCATTTCTAAAACATTTTCAACAAAAGCATGTCCTTGAGACACCAAGTAAGAATATAATCTAGAGCCAGCTATTGATCCTTTGGCACCCGTGTCTGCACACGCGAGTCCATCAACACCGAGGATTGATATTAATAATGATGGGCGTTCTATCTTAGAACTGGAAGATAAAGTTGTCGACATAAAACTTACTGAACTCGTTGGTAATTTGTCTTTTGAATTACTACAGTTTGGACAGTTACTGCGAATATAACAAGGAGCATTGCGACCAAAACAAGAGATCTGATATTTACCTTGAAGATCTGTACGAGGAACTGACGGGGTAAATGTAGTAGATGATCGAATTTTCTCGGTAGGCTAGCTTTCAAATTTTTCGACTTCAACTTTTTGCAATTGTCACCGACATGACCAATAGTCTTACAATATGCGCAGAAAAGTCTAGATGCTTTATTAGATTCTACAAAGGGAACTTCAGAATTGTTTTAGTATGAGGAGGCAATGAGATTTTCTCATCTAAAGATTCTTCTACAGAACGAGCCAATTTAAACAATTCGAGGAATTCGTTTGCGAATTTTCCTATGAAGAAGACCGTACACCATATCGAGTTGGATACTTTCTGGTAAAACAGGAGAAGGTGACTGACAACAACGCGCGAAATCTGTATACACGAAAATGTCCGTATTTGTATCCTTGTTCTGAAGCAAACAATTGGGTACTTGCATAAATTTAAACTGGCACTTTTTTTTAATCATATTTTGCAAATATGTGTTAAGTTTATCGTGACCGTATAAAATGAGACTATTTTGTGTAGTAATAAGAATATAATTTCATTTTTAGTTTCAAATCGCGGAGCACGCGCTAGTGGGCCATTTGGCCTTGAGCAGTCGTATTGACGTCACATAATCTAGCTGTCGTCACAGCCTGACGTGCTACTTTTGCTTATTGCCAACATTTCGCGTCTGTTGTCCCTACTCGCCTAACAGTATCACTTCTTATCAGCGCTTCAATTGGATGTTATTACTTTGCTGAGCAGTATCAATATTTTATTAATGCACAGATAAACACTGGAAATAAGTTAAGAAGAAGAATGAACTATTAGAGTATTTCAGGATCATTAGTGCATTTCAATTTTTCACAGTGGCTGCCCTGAGCCCTGTCATGCAGTGACAGTTATAGGTTAGCCAAGCATAGAATTTTCGTTTCACTCATTTGTGTCCACGTTGTTGTTATTTCACAACTAGTACGAATATCACAAATCCATCTGTAAAATATCCGCAGAAGTTTCTTGCAAGCAGAATCCCATAATCAATCTTAAAATAGCCGCGTTCACGATAGGTAGCAGAGTTTAGAGGTTAGAAGTGGTCTTGTTGTACGCTATTCACAGTTGGTGATTATAAAATATAATGGATTTTTAACAACAAATTGCTACTGAGCTCCACCACAGTTCCATTCTCCCAGCAAACACCATTAACGTACACACCAAACAATTTCAAGACTTACGAGACAGCTGTCAACTTAACCGGAAGCGGCCATTTCGATTTAGGAATGCATAGGTGCGTCATACTGACGTCACCGTATAGTTTCAATAATTCACACATGGCGCCATAAGCATATTTAGCGGGAAATGTTTTTTCCCAATAATTTAAATTCTACAGGGCTCAGAGAAAAATTGCTTTGGGAATGTATTTCTGCCCTCCCGAAGATTATAATTTCGCAAAATCCCAAATTCATGCAAGTACCCAATTCCCGGTAAACACAGTTTGCGGGTTTCTTCCTACCGAATGCACCTCGTAGCAATTCTAGGGCTTCATCGTTTGTACTGGCACTACTTTTAACACCTTGCCACCAAGTTGCGGCAATGTCAGTAAACAGCACGAGTAGCCCTCGTAGTGCATTTTCATCGCTAATACTAACACAATTTTTATAGTTCGAAATTGAGTCTATGAACGCGTTTACATTTGAACTTTTATGACCATCGAAACGGGCAAGTACACTTTGAAAAATTACCTGTTATTGCAGCCGAAATACTACTTTGTATTGGAGTACTTGCATTACTTTCCCTGTTAACTTAGATACTCTGCATCAAGGCATGGAATTGCTCCGTGGAAAACATCATCATGGTTGAACAAACTTCCAATTCAGACTCCGAAGTTTCTGAAATTGCTGCTGAAGCTGCTGCTTGAGTTTTATTCATTTTCGGCGGCATCTTCACAAAGAACAAGAAGCGAACGAAATCCAACAGAGAATGTCAATGTTTCAAACCACTTTAAAAGCTTGAATACTTAAAAATTTGTTACAACAGTTAAATTGCACGCAAAATCTAAACATCGAGCATAAAAAACGATTTCACAACTTGGAAAAGCGAACACGAAAAAGTTTTTTCCCAAATACAACATAGTAGGCCGGAAACTTGACAATAGCGTTGCCCGTGCGATAAACTCAAAAATGTGCTGGAATTTTTGAAAATCGCACAGTTCATTCAAATTTTGTAGTCAGCTTTGAGATTTTGACGTTTACTGAATAAATATTCTGTCGCGTCTCTTTTAAATTTAATAATTTTTTATCAGAAAAATCCCTTAAAAGGTACGGCAGTTGAGCATTTTAATGGCCACTCCGTGGAAGACCTAAATATTTTAGGTACGAACTACTGGTCATTTATGAATTGACGGGCAAGAGAACAAATCAACGTGTCATTCATGAGCCGGTCGGAATTATTAGAATATTATGCTCATGGTAACTTAATAGGCTACTTGGAAATTTTGACATCTATTAACATAGACAACAAATCCTTAAAAATAAAGTTACTGTTTTATGAATAAATTTGTCTTCTTAAGGAGTCGTGGGAAAATAGTGTACATAACTCGATGGAAAGTGTATTTCCTATAAACTGGCGTGATTTCTGCACTCGGCTACGCCTCGTATGAAATTTATCACTTTCCATGCTCGTTACGTAATATACTATTTCTCAACGGCGACAATCACTGGTAAAACGCCGGAACACTCCCGAACGATTCTTGTGAAAACAACCGATTAACCCTTTTTGCCTTTTTACCCACGTCGTACACTTTTCACTTTTGGTTGGCCGAACGTTGGGACGCCAGGAAGTTATTTTAAGGGCTTTATTTTATTGAAAAGAATACTTGTAACAAATAAAGGAATGTAAATAGGAAGTTAAACCGTTGGCAAGCGTACTTGTTGTTGTTGTTCTTCAATATAGCTTAACTGACGTCGTGGCTGTCAGAAAAGACAGGCCTAGATAATAATATAATATAATAATATCTCTACACACTCCAACTAACCCTAAGGTTAGCCCCAGAAGCTAACCATATAGCTTGTGCGGGACGGAGGAGGCGGCATATTACTATTGGCCGCAGGTGCGTCACAGGAACGACCTACAGTTGTTAGTACTCTACCCACCATTTAGTGCGAGAATGAGGAAAACCTGGAAAACCTCATTAGGTAAAGCTGGATAGGTGATCCAAGGCGCGCCCTAGCCACAGCGCAGAAATGGGTCACCCATCCATAGCCAAACCGCGGGCACTACTGCTGAGCATTAAGAGCCAAGTATCCGACCGCCAACATCAAGATTTTTTAGGGACGTAAGACGAGGTATGCTCCGAAGGCGGAGCCACGGACAAAAACACGTGGCTCGGAAGCTCTTCCAGGGTCGCACTCTGGCTTCGCTTAGCAAAGCTTTAATTTCAATTTGTATTGCAGCTTGTATAGGTCTCAATCTGGTTCGGTTTGACATTTGAAGGGACTATGCAATTGGATTTTTGTCTGTACAGGGTGTCGTCTTATTTTCGTTGTGATTTGGGGGTTTCTCATAGAAGCAGCGGAGATAGAGCCTTGGGATTTTCGCAAACATGAGCTATTTTCTTGAGTATAATATAATGCCGAAACCAGAATTTCGATATCGTTTTTAGTTTTCGAGAAAAAAAATAATATTGATTTTTATCGATTTTCAAAAATTCTCTCCAATTCTTTTTGTGCTAAGCAGACTAAAACTGTTAAGATTGATTCCTATAGAACTTTTTCCAAGGAATTCAGTGGCGTACGTAGTTTTTTTCTAGGGAGCGTATTTTTTGAGTTATGACATAAAGTTCAATTTTTTAAATGGAAATCGCAGCATATTCTTTGGTAAAGTTCAAAAGGTCTTTTTTTAAGCTATCAAAATGTACCTACCTATCTTATATTTTCTAAAGTTACAACTTAAAAAGTACCAAAATCGTTGCAGTTTGTTGAAATAACAATATAAAAGTATATATATTTTGATAGCTTAAAAAAAGACCTTTCGAACTAGACAAAAGCGTACCTACTATGATTTCCATTTTAAAAATTCAACTTTATGTCATAACTCAAAAAATACGCTCCCTAGAAAACAACTACGTATGCTACTGAATTCCTGCTTAGTACAAAAAGAATTGGAGAGACAAAAATCAACATTATTTTCGAGAAAAACGGTATCCAAATTCTGGTTTCAGCTTTGTGTTTGTGTAATTTTGATTAAAAAATTAATGCGGGAACGTAGGAAAGGGGGGGTTGTAATACCCACTGACCCCCCAACTTTTCTCTGCGCAAGTGTATGGTTCAAGCGTTCTGCGCAAGTGTATGGTTGATACCAAGCGTTCATTTCTTTTATTTTTTCCCTCTTGTAAAATTTTGATTTAGGGCTTGGTTTACGAGATGTTGCAACTCATTTGACTATGTGTGTTGTTATTCCACTCGCTGTTTAAGTCTCCCAGTTTTTCTAAGGTGACGAACTAAGCTCGAGAAAAATGTCCTTGGATGCATATGTTCCTGCATAACGTCTAAGCTTCAGATAAATGCCCTTGGATGGTACCGATTCGGTCATATTCCTGCATAACGTCTAACAGCCAAATTAGCATTGGAAAGAACGACGGGTAGGTGTTAAGTTGCCAAAATAATTATTAATAAAAGAGGTACCATCCAAGGGCATTTTTTTGAAGCTTAGATGTTATGCAGGAACCATAGGAACCATAGACGTGCGCAGGAAAAAGTTTGGGGGTCAATGGGTATTACAACCCCCCTTTCCTCCGTTCGCGCATCGATTTTTTTGATCAAAGTTACGCAAACATTTTATCGGTATATGAGAAAATGTTGTACAAAATTTGAACGGAATATCTTAAAAAGCAAAGGAGTTATTCATAAAAATAGTTTTTTAAATTTTAACTTTAACACCCTGTATCTTGAAAGAAAGAAGCCTAAATGAAAAATGGCATAAGGAAAGTCCCATTATTTTCGGTCAGATAACCTGTGGTTAACGGCTTGACCTACTTTTTTGTAACACCCTGTATATGCTACGGGCATAGTGGGAAAGTAGGGCAATGCTGACGGTGCCCGGGCAATGCAAACAATGACCGTTCATGCTGTCCGGTCAGGTCTTGTAAGGTCAGGTCACGTTGCCCAGGCGCTAACATGGCCCGATTCGTCACTATGCCCGTAACATATACAGGGTGATTTATACCAGGGGGCGAAAAATTAAAATTAGGGTTCAGAGCCACAAATTAAGTAAAAAATGTCCGGAAATGATTCGTTTAAAATTTATGCTCGTCCAAACATGATAGACTCCATGTTTGGACGAGCATAAATTAGGTTGAAACGATAAGGGACGATTAAAAAATATCTCTTCGAAGCTTCCCTATTAGTATAATAGGTGTACCAAAATTCATTTTTATGTCTTTCTCAAAAGTTGAGAATAATTAGAAACCTAATTTAATAGCCTCTATCTATGGACGAGCATAACTTTTATACGAAATATTTCCGGACATACCTTCATATGACATTTTTTTACTTCATTTGTGGCTCTGAACCCTAATTTTAATTTTTCGCCCCCCCCCCGCTATAAATCACCCTGTATATGTATAATAAAGCGAAAGAATATTTCAAGAACTGAGCATTCCGTATTTGTCAGAAACTCCTGACGGTCTTATAAGAGATCAAGGTGTTGTTGAAGTTTATGCCCAAAGTTCTTGTAATCTAACCCCGGAAGGAGGTATCGAGAAAAGGAAAATCATATTTTGGAATCGAAACTGGAAGATAAATAAGAATCACAATTACTTTTACCAAATTCAGGGACAAATGCAAATTACAAAAAGAGGGTATTGTATCTTTACAGTCTGGACACTCAAAGGCATAAAATATGAAACGGCTATGAGAGACAATGAATTTTGGAAAATGAAAATGGAAAATCAACTTGTAAACTTTTATACGAATGTGTTACCAGAATTAAATGATAGCAGAAAAAGTAGGAATATGCCTCTACGATGAATGTTGAAAGCCGCGCTATTAGAACTCTGGACGAAATTAGCATTTTTAGTTTGTTCAGAGTTACATTACCTAAATACTTGTTATTTATGAGGATCATTCCATTATAACCCGGAATTACTATATTGCAGATAAATTACTTGCAATCTTGAAAATATTTGCTCAGGTCTACTTTTGGATCAATTTACAAATAAATTATAATAAAATCCCCGCTCATGTCAGAACAACCCTCGTATCGGAAAAAATTTACTGGGTTTTCATTCAGAGATTTTAAGTTGTTGTTATTTGGTTATAAAGAGAACATTATTTAAGGTGAAATTTGAATTATTTTATATCTTGCTATATGTTCATTACTTTCAATAACAAACGTGATCAAATTGTGTAAATTTACTTTCAGATAAAATCGACTCTAAATTGAACAAAATTATAATAAAAATGTGGGATATGGCAGAGCGCTGCAATTAAGCACAAATACATTAATTCGCAAGACCAAAATTCTATGTTCGCGAATATACGATTAAAATATGTAATGTATGGCGATACAATTATTGAAGTGGGCCCCATACAAAAATCACTGAGTTCGTACTAGCAGTTTACCAAATGTTGCGCGATGAACAAGCAGAGGGCGTTACAACGCAGGGCATTAAATCGCGTTTGCGAGGGCAGCTCTCTTTACAAATTACTTCCTTATTTATGAACCGATTTTGAAATTGTTTATTTTATTTGAAAGAAGAAACTTGTGGAAATCGGCCTCTCATCTCGGATTTTTAAAAGAGTAATTTTTTAGTAAGTTATAAGTACACAAAATTAGGGTATATTTGGAGCCGAAAAAGACAAACTTCTATTATTTTTTTTAGAAATCGCCGATGAGACGACTCTTAAGAAATGTTTTCTGTATATGCTTGCAAAATTAGAAAGCAAAATATTAATAAATAACCGTACAGTTTGTAAAGGCGGGACCGTCTGAATCGCTCGAAAATGCAGCAGGGAGACTTGGCTCTTAACGACTACTCACTCGCGCATGCCAGCAAGATCCGACGGCCATGATAAGTCAAGTAATAAAGACAGGGTTGTAAAACAAGCGGCTAGTGCCTGCGATTACACTTTACCTTTCAGACTTTCGCATGCGCTATGCTCTAAACGTCAAATGAACTTGTACTGCCTGGTTTTAATTTTTAATATTTCTCGTGATCCAGCGTAGCATCATTACATTATAATATTCACAGTGTCCCACTTAACTTGTTTAGTATGGGGAACTTTTAAAACGCGGGAGTTTCAAGGGTGCTCAAATGGGGAAAAATGTTGCTTATTACCTATACTTGTAATTTAGCAGTACCAAGAGAACTTCGGAAACTATTTCTGTTTCTGAGAAAATCGGGAAAAAGTGAAAACGGCCGAAATATTGTTTTTGTTCTAGAGCCCTTATTTGTTGATACATATTTTGATATGAAATTTTAAAGTAAGTTATGCTCGAAAGTTCTCAATAGGCCGTTGGTATCAATTTTAATTAATCAACAAAGGCGCTTTTACAAAACTAAAAAAACGTCAAAAAAACAAATTCACATTGGTAATACATTTATGTTAATATTTGTTTATAGAAGATAATTATAGGAACATTGGCAAAGTTGCCACAGTTCATTACTTAAATATTTTTAAATTGCAACAATCATAGTTTCGAAGAATTTGTATATATGAATGTTTATAAATATTAACGGAGCAAAATAGGCACACTGGTACCTATACCTACGGGTGATTCAGAACGGGCGTGCCAAATTAAAATGGGTGCTAGAGGAACTCCAGATAAGACGAAAAGTTTGTATGAACATATGTTCTAAAGTGACTGCTAACAAAGATACAGGGTGTAAAAGTTTTAATATTTTTTAAATATTTTTTTATTATCTTAGCAACTAGGAAAGTTATTGAGTTATGAAATTTAAGGTGTCGTTTTCATTTGCCAAGTTCTAATTTTCCAAAAAAATTTGCTCTGCTAGCCCCATTAGTAGCGTTGCTACGGGGTAAGCCGTTTATTTATTTCCCCAATCCAATGTTACGCCACTGGCGAATGCAGGTGATATTAATGTATTTGAAATCTACGTTCAATTTGGGAAGAAATTGGTATCTTCAAAATTTTTCGTAAAATGCTTAGTTTTTGAATGAAATAGCTTTTTGTGAAATCGTGCACATGCACTGCAATTTTTCATAATGCAATAATGGCTTCACTGATTTGCAAGGAAAGTAAAAATGGAAAAAAATGGTTTATTAAGAATAACACTAACAAAACTAACAAGAAGAACGAGAAAACACATTAATTATTGCATTACGATATTAAAAAAATATTAAAACTTTTACACCCTGTATCTTTTTTAGTAGTCACTTTAGAACATAAATATGTTCATATCAACTTTTGGTCTTATTTTGACTTCCTCTAGTACCCATTTTAATTTGGCACACCCGTTCTGAATCACCCTGTATATTATTTGTTTTTAATTATTCATAAATTTTTTACTTCACTCCAATTAGCGTACACATTCCTACACATATACGACAATAATTCATAACTTAGATAACTCCCAATAATGCTTCAGAAAAAGGTGACGAAACAATTTTTTTTGTTTGCCTCTTTATGTGAAAACAAAAACCTACCTAGCTAATGTAAAATTGCAATGAAAAATGCACAATATTGCTTACCCACGCCAGGCTAAATCTACACTCATAGACAAAATTATCGAATATTTTTTATCACAAAAACTTGAGGATGATTTTAAAATATCACTTATATGTGCATGTGTTGATGTTATTTATTTAGTAGGCTAGTGTATTAAATTGTTTTTGAAGTATTTTGACATATAAGTCATATTAATGTCGTTTATTGTGAATCGTATATTATTTTATCATCAAACATTCCTTACATAATTTTAGAATTGTAGTGAATTAAGTTGTTTATTAAGACAGTTATAGTGAGTTGTATTCTATTCTACTCATTTAAAGTAACAATATGCCACGTTGCACTGAAGCTGAAGCGGTACAAATTGTAACTCTATGTAACGAAGGATATAGGCAAAACACTATCGCAATACGTCTCGGTAAAAGTCAATCTACAGTATCAAAAATTTTAAAGAGGTATCAAGAGACTGAAAATTACAGAAGAAGGCCCGGTCAAGGGCGCAAAAGATGTACAACAGCAGTTGAAGTCAAACATTGAATGCAAGGTCCCTTTATATACGACTTGCTATGCCTGGGTCCTGGAATCATGTTCCAGTAATTTTAATATTGAGCGCGAATCCATCCATTTACTTGGTGTCTGACGGCACTCTTAGTTATGCCTAGGGCAGGTTCCGGTCCAACGAAAGGATTGTTGGAGCCCCGTTTTGCTACTTTATCGGCTTTGTCATTCCCTATCAGCCCACAGTGACTTCGAATCCAAAGCATTCTCACTGCGTTCCGCATGGCTAGGATATTAAGTTGCTCGAATCATTCCCACAACAGTCTGGCAGACATCTTTGGGCTCATAAGAGCCTTCAAAGCTGCCTGGCTGTCTGATAAGATAAAGATCCGCTGATTTTTGTAGCAACTCTTAATGTTTTCCCGCGCACATTGTAGTATCGCGTAGACCTATGCTTGAAAGACAGAGGCATATTTGCCCAGAGAGGAGCCGAGTTTCACTCTTGGTTTATCTCCAAACAGTCCTGACCCAGCACCTGTGTCGGTCTTAGAACCGTCGGTGTACCAGATTAGACTGCCGGAAGGTATGCTGTTCAGAATTTGGTTCTCCACTCTAGGGCCATCGATTGTGACCCGTAGTCTTACCGAAAAGGTCTTTTGTACCATTCCTTGCGACGTAGAATACTGCAGATTCTCTGTTTGATCCTACAGCCACCTCAGATTCAAATGACCACAATATTTGTAGTGGTGTAGTGGATGGCTGCTAGCATATTCCTAAGAAAGTCTTTGGTTTTGGTTTTTTTATTTGATTCCATACCTTTACATTAGATTTCTTTAGTTTCCCAAGTCTTATCAATCAGAAGATTACATTTGCTTCCCGAGTCAATCGGCAGTTCTACATGGACTCCACCGATGTTACAGGGTATAAAACTATCATCTGTGTGGAAGACGTAATCGACCCCTTCTTTTAGACACTTATTTCTTTGAATCTTTTTAAGGTACTTCTAGAGAACCCTATATAGGACACTCCAATTGTGCCACTAGATTTGTATCATCCTGCACTACTACTAACTTCTACTCTACCGGCACTTCGTCGAGGCTCAAATATAGATGTTCCCCTGGGTCCTCCTTATAATTTCAGGAAAGCAAACTTTCATGGACTATATCAGGCCCTGCGGGACGCGGACTGGTACTTAATTTATAATGCAAAAGATGTCAATACTGCAGTTGATAATTTCTATGGCATGGTGTATTCGATACTTAATAAATATGTGCCAAAAATTGGGCCGCCTAGTAGGTGTAAGTACCCACAATGGTATACTAAGCAAATTGTTTCTGATTTAAAGCAAAAATGGTTTCACCATAAGCATAAGAATAGTTCAATATATCATTTGCAAGAATTTAATCGTTTGAGGTCTAGGTTGAAAAAAGATATCAGGACTGCTTATCGCAACTACATTGTGGATATACAAAATAATTTAGAAACTAATAAAAACAATATTTGGAATTTTGTAAACAGTAAGAAAAAACCGAATCAGATACAACAGAGTTATGAATACAATGGCGAAATTTACAACTGTGATAAAGATTCTGTGGAGGGTTTCGCGAAACATTTTAGTTCGGTGTATAGTGGTGCTTCAACTTATGGTGATGTGGGGGACGCAACTGGCGGGGACTTGGGTGTGACAGCTGATGTTCTGGATATAGGTTACGTGAGTACGGAGGAAATCCGTAAAGCAATAAAAGCTTTGAAACCGAAAAGAAGTTCTGGTCCCGATAAGATACCACCATATATAATTAAAGCGTGTGGAGAATTTTTAGAAAGCCCTTTCCAACATATTTTCAATTTGGCCCTTAGTGTCTTTCCGGACAGATGGAAATTAAGTAAAGTGACTGCAATACATAAGTCAGGTAATCTAAAAGATATTAATAATTATAGACCAATAGCAATTTTATCAGCTCCTGCAAAAATATTTGAACAGGTCTTATACAACAGAATCTACGAAAAAATAAAGAATTATATCTGTCTGGAGCAGCACGGTTTTATGAAAAAAGCGATCGGTACAGACTAATTTGCTACAATTTGTCGATGACACTAGTAAGGTAGGTACTTGACGGGGGTTATCAAGTTGACGTGATATATACCGACTTTGCAAAGGCTTTTGATCGAGTTAATCATGATGTCATATTAGGAAAAATGTATAACCAGTTTAATTTTTCGTTGCCGCTTGTTGAATTTTTTAGATCTTATTTGCAAAGTCGATATCAGTTCGTGCAAATTAAGGAAGTGAAATCTGAGAATTATCATATGGTATCAGGTATCCTGGGACCACTTATATTCCTAATGTTGGTTAATGATATACCTAAGTCTATAAAATTATCTCACAAATTACTCTTTGCAGACGATGTAAAAATATATAAAAAAATTATTAATATGAGTGATGCCCATGACCTGCAGTTGGACCTGAACCATTTATTCTTGTGGTCGGTTGAAAATAAATTGTATTTGAATATTTTGAAGTGCTTTACAATGACTTACTCATTGCAAAAATCACCGTTACTTTTCAATTATGGTATTGATAATAAACCATTAAAAAGGATTGAGTCTGTTTGCGATCTTGGAGTCCATTTTGTTCCAACATTGAAATTTGATAAACATATCGATATTATGGTGAATTCTTCGTTGAGAAATCTAGGTTTTCTAATGAGAACGGTACAAGAGTTTACAAACTGCGATTTGATAAAGAGACTTTATAATTCACTGGTCAGGGCTAAGCTGGAGTACGCGGCAACGGTGTGGGACCCTGGAATATTACTTTACTCCCAAAAAATTGAAACTGTTCAAAACAAATTTATCAAATTTTTGTATAGGAAAAAGATGGGACAGTGTCCTGCATACAATGGATATGCTAACGCAAGAATGGAATTGGGACTGATTAAACTGTTTCAAAGGCGTGCTGCTACAGCAACTATATTTGTTTATAAGATTTTTAATAACCTTGTTGATTGTCCAGAGTTGCTGTCCAGGTTTTGCTTATATGCTCCAGCTTACTGCTCAAGACGAAGAGATATTTTTCACATCCCCCGTAGCAGGACTTGTATGCGTGACAATTCTCCTATACCAAGAATGTCCAGAATAGCTAATGCCGCTTGTAGAGAGCTTAACATTTTTGGCACGTCCAAGCTGTCGCTCAGGGTCCAGCTGAATCGCATATTTATTTGTGCACATGAAATTATGTAAGATTTTCCATAGGTGTCCTCGTGACCTGTGAAATTTGTCTGTGGGTGCGATGTAAACCTTTTTTATTCTCATTTCCCTCGCCATCACAAATCGTGTTTTTTTTCGGTTTTTCTCGTGTACATTATGACAAAACTGCTATTGTATAAGTACATGTGTGAAACAATGTAATTAGGTCATTTGACCTGTTTTGTTTCTAATAAATAAATAAATAAATAAATATATGAGCCTGAAGAATTCTTGTCGATATCCTGGGACACAGAAACTGTAATATAAGTTTGTTATTAACTCATTTACTGTGACACTGATATGTACATATCCTGAATAAATGTTATGTTATGTTATGCAGTTGGAAGTTGTTGGAACCCTGAAACTGGCGTTTTTTGGAAGACCTCATCTTACAGTAACGACTGTAATGGCCCTTGTAACCACAGTTACGACATAATGTGTTTGGCTTTACATCTATCATCATCGGGTACATGTATTAGATACTGGCAAAGTTTTCTTAACTTTCAACCTGTTTATATAAGAGGAGCTGCTTGGTTTGCCGCTGAATTCCTCCAACCGGATAAGAATTAGGCAATATAAAATAATAAGACATTTAAAAGATCACCTTTTAGATTAAATGATTTATTTAAGCATATTCACAAAAAATACATCCACATTATACAGTACATAAAGTGCCAAATTCGCTTATGAAAGTACGTCTTTAACGTTTAAAAACAAATCTCCTAATAACCTGACTAAGAATCTTATAATTAATTATATAATGTAAAGGAAAACATGCGAACCATCATCTACAAAACAACAATTGTAGTACCTACCTCTGGCAGATAATAAACAAAGACTGTGTAATAAAAAAAATAATATACGGTTTTATCTGTTACTCTACCATAAATATACAACACTCTGAAATAAAATCACAATAAGTAAGGTTCATTACACAAATTAGTGCCCGAACTCAAATCAAAACACGAATTAACGTGTAACTTATAATTTTGATAGATTAGATCAATAAATTCATGTCATATTACAAGTCGACATGAACAGTCTAACAGCATCCACCACTCTGAGATCCGCTTTGACCTCCAGCTCCAGGAAGTGAAGGGTTCGTAGGAGAATGCTGCGGCCCAATCTTTATTCCATTTGCCTACAAATGAGTAAATGGGTACAAACAATGCCGAGAGAGTATTAGTGGTGACATAATGTAATATATTGACCCCGATATTGACTCAATAATGTATGAATTGGAAAATTGGTTTAAGCTGGGCATCGCAGTCAAATTATAGCAACAGGAGGTCTCGCTCATGAAAAATTTTAACAAGCTCTGACTGGCCCGACGGCCGGCGGCTGATCTAACTAACTGAGTTATCAGCACTGTACACATCCAACACTCTGTCAAATCAATTTCAATATGGCTGCCATGGGGCAAACACTGCATAAGTTGTACGTAAACAATGTATAAAAATGCTTGTTTTGAGATGATTGGGGCTATAATAAACATAATCAAACATTGGAATGTTTTTTTTTTAATTTTTGGCTGCAGCATAAATGAATATTTCCACCTATATTCTGTTTATCCAACAGATGCAGTAAAAACTCCTCCCACAAATGAGCGCTAAATTTGAATAGAAAATTACCATTGGTAGACCGATTTTACACAGCTTTACTCCTAGATAAATAACTTGACTGAACTAAACCGATCTGTCATTTTGACGTTGTCACTGAATTTACTGTTATGCCCATTCAGTTTATAATATAGCATTTTTCAATAGGTACTTGCAAGGCATCTGCACAGATGCCTTGGGTACTTGCATTGATTAGTTCATTGAATTTTGTGAATACATTAGGAAATACGAATAACTGTAAGTATTAACTGATTTTGGGTAAGCAAGAATTACTTTCTCCGTCAAAAAGTTGCCAGCTGCCAGCCATAGGTCCTGTTTTTCAGTTGAAGGCAAGGAGCGAATTTCAAATATTTATAAAGTTTATGGTCACCAAAACCCTGACAACTCTTTGGTTTACTAAACCAAGTGACAACATCAAGACCGAAAACGTCGCATTTATTGCAACAGCGGCAGGTAATGTACTAATAATAAATAAACTTTTGACAGATATGTGTTATTTTGTTATACCTAAAATTTTTCGAAGTATGTAATTATTATATTTTTATTTCACATTTTTGAAATTTTCGTAACATTTATTGTTCAAGTTCTTCAACAGTTTTAAACTAGGTATTTTTGAATTCCCCAACGTCTTCTAATTTGCAGGTCAGGTCAGGTCAGCTGACTTTTGCGCAATATATACTGCGCAATCAAGTCACTCCCACAAATGTCATTTACTGCATCTGTTGGATAAACAGGATATATAGTACGCCGGATAGTGACATCGATTTTTAAATGATTTTAGCGTGTGACAGAGGTTGCAAATTTGGTAGTTTGTGTGATGGCAAACAGGAAAATTGACCTCTGCCTACTCCGCGTCGGACATTTTACAATTGACATGTCCTCGAAAATTTTAAAGAAAGAATAAGTTAACTAACGTAAACCTTTTCAGGGCCTCTGCCTTATGATTCAACTTATTAATTAAATCATAAAAAACGAGAAAATACCCGAGGCAGAGGTTCTGAGCAGTCCCTGGGAAGAGGAAAAGGTTCTGAAAGTGCTTGGAAAGTAGGCCTACTTAGATTCAAACAAGCTGAAACGACTAAGTAGAGCTACTTTTCTAAACACATTTAAAACGTCTTCCTCTGATCTGAAGCTGTTCAGGATCTCTGCCTCGGGTAATTTATTGTTCTTTATGATTTAATTATTAAATGTTATCAAAAGGCAGGGGCACTGAAAAGATTTAGGTAAACTTTTTTCTTTGTCATTTTTGAAGACCTGCCAATTGTAAAATGTCCCACGCTGGGGTCTCGCACATGGATATTCCTGATTTCCAACAGACAATTTACAATTTTATATGAATACGAAGGGCGCTGAAATGAGTTATAAAAATTGTCGCTATCCGGCGTACTAATAGTGTAGATTTTCATGCTGGTTCTATGTTCTATGTACAGGTGTTCATGAATGAAGTGGCATAAATGCTACCAGTGAATCCAGAGGTCAAAATAGGCCGATTGAACCAAACATACCTTTATCCAAAGTTGCACCTGTGCGTAGTTACAGCCTCTTAAAATGAAGTGCTTTAGAAGCATTGCTAACATTGCCCGATTACTCACTATGCTCGTAACATATACAGGGTGTCCCAGAACAACGGGGCAATATTTCTGGAGCATATAGTTTGGGTCAAAATAACACTTAAATCATATATAAAAAAAAATTCTAGGGCGCCTCCCTTCGCCCTTAAAAGTCAAGTCCTGAAGAAGGTTTTTTGCTGGTAATTCGGGACATAAGTGCCTCCGTCATACGTCAGATTTTCATTCCAAACAAAACAAAAGCACGTGCCATTTGACGTTTATCGATATTATTTAGAACGTCTTAAACTAGTTTTTGCAATATAATTCTAGACGTTTTGCAGTGAAAACAGTTTATTTTCAATTTGTGTGTTGGGCTTACGCGTAAAAACTTGAAAACAACTATATGTAATTATAGTTATATTTCAGAGGTTAGGTTAAAACGTCAGAAAGCACGTGGCTTTGTTTTGTTTGGAATGAAAATCTGACGTTTGTGATGCGCCACTTATCTCCCGAATTTTCAAACTACTGTATCGAATGTTATAATTTGAACTGTAGACATAGTAAGCAAGTACCTGTGATCGAGTGACATGACATCTTCCATATCTTGTTTAGAAAGCCGGGGGTGGAACACCCCTAATGCTTTTCACCCCTTAACTTTTACTTTGATGCTTTTAACGAATTTGTAATGACATTTTTAAATTCCTCAAAAAATTTTCTCCAAAAAAGGTACTCTTTCTTGAAACCGTTAAAACGGCCCGGCCCGTTCCCGAGAAAAAAAATATACAAAGACATGATTTATCATTTTTACTACACAAAAACGTATGCGTCTACAAGGTGCCCACATTAAAAATTTATTGTAGCTGCTATTATGTTTGCAAAACCGATTGTTGATACATTTTCACTTCATTTTCATTTTCTCACATGTTTCATGAAGCAGTTCATATTTCATAGCCTGGCTTGTATAGTAAAAATCGGTAAAAATGATAAACCATGTCTTTGTATAATTTTTTTTTTCGGAAACGGGCCGTTTTAACGGTTTCAAAAAAGAGTACCTTTTTTGAGAAAGTTGTTTGAGGAATTTAAAAATGTCATTGCAAATTCGTTAAAAGCACCAACGTAAAAGTTAAGGGATGAAAAGCATTAGGGGTATTCCACCCCCGGCTCCCTAGACAAGATACGGAAGATGTCGTGTCACTCGATCACAGATACTTGCTTACTATGCCTACAGTCCAAATTTTATAACATTCGATACGGTAGTTTGAAAGTTACCAGCAAAAAACCTTCTTCAGGACTTGACCTTTAAGGACGAATAGCTTCGAAGGGAGGCATCCTAGAAATTTTTTTGATATGATTTAAGTGTTATTTTGACCCAAACTATATGCTCCAGAAATATTGCCCCGTTGTTCTGGGACACCCTGTATACCGGATGTTCCAGAACGTTTTACATACGCTGTAGCTCCTAAACTATAAATGATAACGAAATGTAACAAAAACCACTTTGTTGTGTTGATGATGGAGCACACATAATTCAAAGAACATAACTGCCCCCGGGGCGGTCATCTCCGACAAACCGCCACCACTTATATTTTCAAATAGCACCCTGTATATCCCGTGAAGGAATATGACAAAAAATCAAGTTCTCTATCCAAGATTTTTTTGAAATTAAAAATTGGCCATCAATGGTGGAGAAAACAGACTTTTTATTTATTTTTAAGTCGGCCATGGAATTATTAAAACAATTAAATAAAAAGTTTAAACATAAGTTAAAATAATAATACTAATAATGTGACAACGTACTTAATCAGTTGATCAAATGTTGAAATTGGAGTCTGGCCGCGGCCTCCGATAGATACAGGCCAACATGCTCCTCCCCACCTCACCAGTTATTCATATTTACTAGTCCGACTAAACGCGCGCGAATTTATATATCCATGCTGCTGTAGGGGTACGTGCGCTCCGATTGTTTTCAATTTGACTTATAGCAACAACATTATTATCATTGTTAATTCTATAAATTTTGAGACAATTCTAAATAATTGTTTATTTAGATGCCACGTCACTGTTGTGTGCCTGGGTGCACCAGTAATATAAAAGAAAAAATCAAGAAGAATCCGAGAAAAGTACATTCTCGTTGCCTCATGAGGAACCCAGGAAGATTGCAGAAGTGACTTCGTGCTATACATCGCCATAATTTTGTACTCTCAAAATCTATCGCACAAAACTTAGAACATTACAACTAGGTATTTTAAAATATTTACTTCGGAAAAAGTATGTATTTGTGAAACGGCAGTAGAAAATGCACTTGCAATAAATTGTATTATCTTTAATAATAGACGTAAATTTAAAAACCCAAATGTTTTCCAAAGATTATAAACTATAATATTACGAACTGAGATAAAGGAATTGCACAAATTTTTGGAAAATATCTGCTGGTTAACAAGTGATGTTACGAAGTATTTTGTTTAATACAAATACTAGTGAATCAATTGTACCAACATTTTTTAGAAACGGTGAATACAAATTAGCGAAGTGCCCCTTCATGTAATAACTTTAAAGAATTGAGTTCGTCTGTTCAAACTAAATCAAAATTTTTAAGTGAGCAATTGAAACTCGTTTCTAAAAGTCCAAGAACCTGTAACAATTTATTTCTTTGGGCAGCTTCGTTTTATTTCAGCATTCAGCCATCCAGGTACCTAAAGACAGATTGGCAATTTAGGAGTTTTAACTAAGTATACCACATGCTACGTATTTAAAAAACGTTTCTTTTAAAATGGGGACAGAAAACTCAGGATATCTTCTTACGTTTACTTGTTTTTGTTTTCAATATAAGGTGTTGTAAATGTTTCTTTCCGTTTTTCATTGTTTAATTTTCTATTTAATAGCGCTAAATATACCCAATTTGTAAGATAAAATATATTAAAGTAAATTACACGAAGACATATCAATCGCAACCCCTTTTTAAACAGCTAAAACATTCGTATTTTAGTAATATTCACCGTATTTACGCTGAATCCCCGTAAGGCGCCACACTAACGCAGCAGAATTCGGACTACTAGCGCATCCATTCAGAATCAGCAGGTAGGCCTGTATCTATCGGAGGCCGCGGTCTGGCGGCCACACACATTTCTAACCTCCACAATAAATTTCTTCTACATGCCGCTTATCCACAAACTCATATGGCGTATATAAACAGTGGCGGCTCCTGACTTTAGAACTTGGCAGTGCTCTAGAATTAAATCACCGCTCAGGGGTTGGGGGGGGGGGGGTCCTGGCGGTTTCTCCCCCGTAGTTTTTTTAAATGAAGTGTTTTAGAAGCCATTTTCAAACATTTTCCACCAAGAAATTTCACTCACCGCAATATTTAACGAAAATCCCAAATCCAAAAGGTTAAACTTTCACACACAACTTTTACCGCGACCTTTGGAAAAGCTTTTGATACTTCGCACAGGCTTAGGACGTCCATTTCATTTTATTTCAAGTTTTTCGTCAAAAGTCATTTTTAACTGAATGGAGTATTACAACACAATAATAATTTTGAAAATTGCAAAAATCAGGCGACCACTTTGTTAAAGTTCACTCCACAATGTTTAAGTGTTGACTTTAACTAAACCAAACCACTAGCCATGCTAAGTATTGGGAATTTCAATATTTAAAAATAAACACGATAATGCAGCTAATTACTCACGTTATAAGCAAAGCAACGAGCTATCTCAGACCTAAATATGGTAAACGAAAACAATAAACACTGCCGCAGAAATACAAACTTCGCGTCTCGTGCTTCGCAGAACAGTGTGTGTGCTCAAACAGCGCTCCCAGACGAGCTATAATTCTTCCACCTAAAATCACATAAGTACGACGAAATTTTCTCGAGTCGCGCCGATCTCGCTCCCATATCGAATATGCATTGGCCACACCTCAGTACTCGGACGGCTGGATGCGTGTGTGGTAGGCATTTTCAAAGACGATGCGGAATGCTTAGAGCGCGTACTATTTATTATCTCGCATAATAATTAATATATATTGCGGCAGAGATTCAAAAAGTTTTAAACTTATTAGTTTATAATTATAAAGTTTTGAACCTTTTATCAAAAAAGGTTAAAACCATATTTTTGTAGGCAGTGCGCGCGCACGAGCGCACTTATTAAGGAGCCGCCGCTGTATATAAAGCAGGCATTTCAGAACACAACACAAAACTACTTTTCAGTTAACTCAAATTAACTCTGACATTTACACCGGCAGTCGGTAGTCATTTGTTTATAAATGTTAATAATTCCATGGCCGACTTACACGTAAATAAAAAAACTGTTTTCTCCACTGTTGATGGGTCAATTTTATATTTCAAAAAAATGTTAGGTAGAGAATTTGATTCTTCGTCACGCTTCTTCACAGAATATACAGGGTGCTATCTAAGAAAAATAACAAGGGGTGGTAGGTCGGAGGCAGCAGCCCTGGGGGTGGTAACGTTCTTCGAGTTATGTACTCCTTCATCAACAGTACAAAGGGGTTTTTGTTCCCTTTTGTTATCTGTTATAGTTTTGAAGTTATAACCTGTGTAAAACAGTGTCTTAAACTGAAAAGCAAACAATACTTTTATTTAAATGACTAGTAAGTATCTTTATATCACATGCATCGCAGCTCTTCGTGATCGATAAGTAATAAAACAAGTTAGCGATAAACCCCAATGCACACCAGGCACTCAAAAATAGTTAAATTTGGTTGGATAGTTGTCTATTATTTCGGTCACTGCACCTATTACAAAATGTTTTCAGTTTTCTCTGATCCAACCCACCTCAAATTAGTACCTACTATTTGTCGTAGTTTCTAAGCTCTTGCAAAACGTTATTTCGAGCTTTATTTACTCCTTGGTATAAAAACTATGTGACAATACTCAAAATATATTACTATGTCCATTTGTTTTTGTTATATCTAGTATCCCATCACCAAATTTGAATTCTGGCATCCAACATAAGCGCATATAACAGGTCCTTAAAAATAGAAATTTTGGAAAGTATCTTGCTCGGTATCTTGCTTTCACATCTTTCTAACTTGATAATAGGAACAGTAAATATTCAATGAAGCCACTCATATTACAAATTTTTCTCTAAAAACGCATGTAATCAGCAACAAAAGATCAAAAACTGTTGCAAATACAAGCTAACAGCTGTTTGTTTGCCAGTTTCTAAGAAAAGATGATTAATTACCCGTCACCATTTCAGAGAGTATGACTCCAATCGCAACTGTAGTTCGAGTATGTACACAGTATATAATTTCAGTCTGCCATAATTTTAGAAAAGGTGCTGATAAAAAATTAACTCTGACAATACTGCAAGCATGAAGTGTTGTTAAAAAACAAAGAAAATTTTAACAGACCAACAATTTTAGTGCAACTTCTTCTCTATGGCATAAAATTTGCGGTTCATATTGGCCTGATGCTAGCTCAGTAGATGACCCACACCCATTGCTAACTCTATCAAGTTTATGATTTCACTCAGCAACTCAGGCCTATCCTTGTATAGTGCAGTAAAAACAGGGTTTGAACTACATAAGAATTAGTCCGTTCATAAAAATTTGGTTGTAACTCCTATTCGACATGTAGTTTAATAATCCAAGGAGTCCCCAAAAATTGGAGTGGTGGATATTAGGTTTTTGGGGGGTGGGAGGGGGGAGACATTTTTGAAAATGTACTTTTTTGAAAGTGGAGGTGTGGGGAGTCGTTTTCTATGTTTTCTTGCATGCTGAATCGAATGAGACCAAAATCAAGTTGATAGGATCAACCCTTAACGAAGAAAAATGATTCTAATTGTAAAAATACGATAAAACGCAAGAGATTTTATTAAAAAGGTAAGAAAGATGTACAGTGTTAATGTAGTACATACAAATTTTTTATATGAAGTATGTAGTTCTTGGTAATAAGAATTTTATTCATCGAACATGTTGTACTATTCGCTAGTGACGTCATCAAAGTCTGAATCTTCATCAAAGGCCTCTGCTGATATGGGGAACACGTCTGACGAAACTGCAATTTCGGTGCAGCTGTTCATGCACAAATTTTGCACAAAATTGAGCATTCCACACCGCTTTTTAGACAGGAGCACTGAGTAGTGGAGCAATTTCCATTGCAGGCACAGAAAATCAACTTAAGGATGGCCTCTGGAGCAGCGTCAAGGGTTGTCCTGATTGGGTGCAAATCATCGCCACGACGAACCCAACCCCACTGTTATGGATCCAGTTTATTCTCGAGCCACAACTGTACTTGATAGAAGGTACAATATGAATGCTGTGCAGCACTTGCTGATGTAAGAGGAAGTGAATCCAGCTTTGCTACATTTTTAGTGAGTGATCTCTGGAACATGACGCACCGTAGTTCATCTAACGTATGTTTCCCATCTTTGGAGCGATAAATATACAAAAAAGAGTCTCTCCGGGTTTTTGTACTTCAGTGTGAGCTGTCGTAACTGTTTGGAATACGTGTATGGTGTGGCGCAAACCAGGTTCTGTCTCAAGCAGCTTGATGATGTTCTTTTTCCTTTTTCCATAAATTGCACTTGTGGAGTCACAACCACTAAAAGAGTGAGCGAGTAGGATGTAAGTGTTGATGTGCATATGTTGGTTCTGGAGGCTTACTGATGAAAAAAGTTTCTTCTTCGTACGTCCGATTTTTGGTTTGAGTAAAAATATTTCTTGATTCAAAGGAGCCAAAGCAGTCAACAATAGTAAAATATCAGTATCCTGACAAACAATGGCAGAGCCGTGCTTTCCTATGGCTGTCTGGACAATTTTATTTAATGGTTTTGATTGATTTTTTTGTTGTAGTTTTCAGTTACAGTTGGGAGATAAGTTCCAAATTAAAAAAAATCTTTTTATTAGTAATGCTTATATCGAGGGGTTAACGGATCGTGAATTCAGGTGTACACTTCCTCTGTATTCGAATGCATATTCATTTGTAATCTTGAATTCTGGTGCAGTCTAAATGTATTCGAATGTATTCCTGTATTCTTCTGAATTCTTTGTGTATTCACGGTGTATTCGTGAATTCATTGCGCATTCTTACTGTATTTAACTGTATTCACTGGGATCTTGGATGAACCATGTGACGTCACCAAATGACGTAACGTCACAATAAGGGAGGATCCGGCCGCGACTATGCTCAAGCCGAAGACGGGAGTGGGCAAAAAAACAGTAAAAGGGCGCCAAAGAGTTGTAGGCTGATCCTCCAATGTAAATGCAAACACAGCGGTCACAGCTCCTAAAATCCGCTGGTACACAACAGGGTAAACACAAAAAAAATAAAACAAATAGTCAAATAGTAATGCCAGCATATAATATTGAGAAAAAAAATGTGAATGTTACCCAAAATACAAGATTAAAAAAAAACAGTGGTAAATCCAATCAGAATGCAATAATATTAAATGACAACAAAATTACTGGTAATTTAGGCACCCGGTACTAGCGTTGCGCCAAAACAAAGAAAACCAAAATAGGCGCAGATGACACGGTAAATACACTACACGTTAGGAGCTCCGTACGCGCAGCGCACCGATAGCTAAGCTCATCTTGAGTATGTTTTCCCTCCAATTTCCCTCATATTTCTTATATCTGGCATCTGACAGCCATGTTTCATCAAGTCTATTAGTTCTGGCGACTTCTGAGTTCTGTTTAGTTGTAAAAAGGTGTCCTATTCAAATCTTAAAGTGAGGCTAATCCCTATTGCTCCAAATCTAACGTACGTTAGTATATACTTATTTATATTGAGCTGAATGTTTTCTACGAGGTTTTCTGTAAATGATACATCTAGCAGAGGCTTGACAAATTAATTTGCGGGGGTTCTTCTTTTACTTCTCTTGCTGTGTTCTGGTAAATTTTGCGAGTAAAGTTACTTACAAAACCGACAGCGTTATTAATTTACTGGTTGCTGCTTGCTAGGATATAGTTTTGTTCTTTCTCAGTTTTTTTTACTGGAAATATTTATTTTACTATAAAACGCTAATAAGTATGGTATAATGGTATCGCTGATTTTGCCTCAGAATAATCTTTTCAAAAATTTATTGATATACCTACAGGTGTACTTTTTAAAGTTAAAAAAATTAATTCAATATATGCTCTATTTAGGACGTTGCCACAGCATAATACAGCAGTTAAAGTTTTTGCCGGTGTCTTTGAACTATTTTAGCTGCATTTGGTGACCTCCAACTGTAAATGATTTACTACGCGGCGTTTTATCAATCGGTTTGACGCCGGTATTACCTCGGCGACAAACGAAAAAGAACACGTGCGTAGCCTGAGAAGTTGCGCGGGCTACGTTACGCGAGCTAGAAAATTTAGGGAGGGCTGTTCTGCTGTATTATGCTGTGACGTTGCCCAGGAATATGCTCAAGAAACAACTTCGTCTGAAGTTCCCCCACATGCACTGGCTTCTAATAAAACTAACGATTATTTCTGGCAACAAATTCAGGCTGGATTACATTGTGCTGTTCCAGAGTACATTATAAACTTGATGACATTTTGTGGTTTTGATACTCCTGTTTCTGTTAAACAAATTGACGAGGCAGACATTAACAACATGGAGAAATTTGCACGAAAAGATATGAAGTTGTTAATTGATGATTGATGAAGAACTACCTCTTTCACACTTTTATGGAGTTTATCATAAAAAAAACTCATAACTTTAAAATCCTTCTTGGGCATGTGAAGCTAATATACAGTATGAAAAATTTTGTACTAAATAACCCAAAATTGTTCCTTTGGAAAAGTATGGAGAGCCCAAATACTTCAGGTTCTGTCAAGGGTTCTGTACTAACAGGTGCTAAACGGGTGCAATTTGGTACTATCGACGGCTGCAAAAAATGCAAGGGGAAACTTGTTTAGAATCCGAGTTAGAATCGTCACAAGATAAAGATACCATTTTACAACTGATTAAAAAATGCCCTGCAGTCATTGTTGGTTTTTTTTGAAAGAATATTATTTATGTTTTCTGCTCTAAGAAAGAAATAATTTTCTCTTTAGTTATAGTATAGGAAGGTTTCGATGTAGGTACCTACTGTTGTCTTCTGTTTGAATGAGCATTTTTATTTTATGTTGACATTTTTGAAATATACAGGGTAGTCCACAACGCGCGCGTCGGTCAATAGTCCCTAAACCGCTGGACTTATGGAAAAATATTTTTAATAAAACTTGTAACGTTTCATTTTTGCTGTAACTGAAAATTATTTTCAATTATACAGGTTGTCCCATTTCTTCTGCGCAGTACCTAACTCTATTTTTTTAATGGAACACCCTTATTTGATAGCATTTTGGAATTCTTTGTTGAATTTAAGTGCCACGTTGTTAACCGTACATTGGGTCTAAGTCCCACAGTTTCAAAGTTATTTGATGTTAGAAATCGTCATTTTTCAAGTTTCGCCATTTATAACTTGTAAAAGGTTCGAGATAAAGAAAAATGACTTCCGTGTCCCTATCTTAGTTTTTAATTCTCTATCTAATGGGACCGGAAAATACTGCTTCCTGATAAGTCACTTTTTGCCATTTTTTGACCAATCAGGAAGCAGTATTTTTCAGCCCCATTAGACAGAGGATTAAAAATTAAGATAGGGACACGTAAGCCATTTTTCTTTATCTCGAACCTTTTACACGTTATAAATGGCGAAACTTGAAAAATGACGATTTCTAACATCAAATAACTCCGAAATTGTGGGACTTAGACCCAATGTATGGTTAACAAAGTGACACTTAAATTCAACAAAGAATTCCAAAATGCTATGTAATATAGGGTGTTCCATTTAAAAAAACCAAGTTAGGTGCCGTGCAGAAGAAATGGGACAGCTTGTATACTTGAAAATAATTTTCAGTTGCAACAAAGATGAAACGTTACAAGTTTTATTTAAAAAATTTCCCATAAGTCCAATGGTTTAGCGACTATTGACCGACGCGCGCGTAGTGGACTACCCTGTATATACATTTTTTCCTATAATGGGACCATTTTATTTTCCAATACTCCCCATCTAACTATAACATAACATAGCTAATAAATTATAATAAAACCGAGAATATAACAGAAGATTTATTTATTCTCATGAGCGTATTCACTGAATTCATGCCTGTATTCACCCGTATTCTGAGGAATTCCATTGCAGTCTAATGAATTCAATGTATTTAATTTGTATTCTTTTGTATTCGTGTATTTAACTGTAGTCTTAAGTATTCAATCTGTAATCTGTATTCGGTGTACGGAATATTTGTATTCCGTTAACCCCTCGGCTTATATACAGGGCGTTTGATAAATGGAAAAATTCAAAAGGTGATTTTTTGGTTGATTTTAAGATGAAAATACTTTAGTTGCCTACGTATCTTTTTCTCATTTTTCCACTATTAGAACCATTTTTATTGGTTCAGGGTTGATCCTATCGACTTGATTTTGGTCTCATTCGATATTCAGCATGCAAAAAAAACATAGAAAAGGACTCCCCACACCTCTACTTTCAAAAAAGTACATTTTCAAAATTTTCACCCCCTTCCCTGCCCCAAAAAAACGTAATTTCCACCCCTCCAATTTTTGGGGACTCTTTGGATTCTTAAACTACATGTCGAGTAGCACTAACAACCAAAATTTCAAGGACGGACTAATTTTTATGTTGTTGAGGTACTTTTGGCTGCAATTTTCACTGTACTAGTAAGTTATTTTCTATACGAGTTTAACATTTATTGATTTATTCCTTTTATAAGAAAGACAAGGTTGTTCATGATCCCTTTTATCAATTATCACAACATACACCTGTTAAGGAGCTAATCGTCCACATCGAGTGGACATAGAACAAATTTAAAAAAATCTTGCAACAAAAAAATCTACGGCCTGCTTTCTTCAGAAACTGGTGCAAACTGATCACGTGCATGGGAATTCCGAACTCAACAGACTATAAACCACCTACTCTAGATCTACTCTTACCTCATTATTAATGTCAAATACGCCTTCCTGTATTTTCTCATAGATCTCTTTGGCCGTATTTATAAAAGCCTCTTCAACATTTGCTGCGGTTTTAGCTGAAGTTTCCATGAAGACCAAACCGTGTTCACGAGCAAAGGCCTCTCCTTCTTCTTTTTTTACTTCACGCCTACTCTCCAGATCACTGAAATAAACAGAAAATATTGATTGAATAATACAAAACCAAGCAATGTTTTTCATGGGGGTAGTTATAAAATGTTAATGCTGGTTTAACCCTTATTTTATATTTTATATTATATTCACCGCCCAAAGAGATTTAGGCATATGTGCATGTTCAGTATGGACGGAATTCTGATTCTCAGGTCTGGTGCAGTCTGATGTTTGATGTTTTGTAGATACCACAGAAGAAGCATTACTTTTTTAAGTTATAAAGCAAAATTAAATGTCTGTTATTAACGTGATAATATGAATAGCATCTCGTACTCGATCTCGTACCATAGGATGCAAAGCACCCATACTATTATTCAAAAAACAAAAACGAGGACCCTGGTGTTCTTTTCCTTCTTGCAACAAATTAAAAATTACAAAAACTAAGCTTTTGTTAAGGGTGGGATATGCAAAGACAGGACAAGAGATCAGTAGTACATGTGTAAGACAGAAATAGATATAGCTTTAGCAACAGCTTGGTACATTTAATCCAGCAGAAAATTGAAATAATGAAATTAGGCAAATATAGTATTAAAATAAAGCCAAAACATCGGTGAGTATGCTCACATATTTTATTTGGCGGATAACTAAAATCCGAATGTACAATTTGTGTGTGAATAATGCTAAAGATTTCCGTTAAAATTTGCCAGTTTTCAACTTCCTTTATTTTAACAACAGTATAAATATGTCGAGTAAAATAGTTATAAGCCTATTCTACCAACCCTCATATTTCTTTTAAACCATGATTCATGTCTATAAGTAATACAGATTTTGAGCTGGACTGTCTGTATTGACACCATTTCAGAAGCGAGGAGAACGCTTCTTGGGCATTCGAATACCGCAGCCTTAAAGTAAACAACAACGCATCCATGCATGTACGGAGCAACGGATACCTATCTAAATTTTCTTTGCATTTCGTTTAAACGTTCCCTTAAACGGGCAGTGTCCACACGGGCGGTTAAACGTTTAAACGTTGCATCCCTAACATACACTAAAAGGTATAGTTAACATTTAAAAGAACATACAATATTTCTGTTTCAAATATCAGTCACGGAAGCTTACAAACCAAAATATCAAACAAATCTGTTCATTCTGTATAATGCGAGTTATAATGCCTATCGTCAGGTGATAAAATTAGGCGAACCAATCTTGAATTAATTGATGGAGGTTTGTATGGAATGAAAATTTATGTCAATTTCTTGGCTTCATTACTTAAGAGGGATGCGTACGTTGAAAACAGCGCCGAGATCAAGCTCTATGTTAAACGTTAAATTGCTTGCGTTTTAAATTTGAATGCATTTAGACTGAAAATAAATAAGTTACATTAAATTTACTTCGACAATAAACCAATTTCTAAAAACGGGAGTCACCTCCTTCCACTAGCAGATTCTAACCTCCCCTCGGCAGTCGGTGACAGCCAGTACGTTCGGTACGTATCTAGCCGGCAGATATGTTTCTCCTCGTTTTTCTCCTACACTGGCTGGTGTAGTGGGGGAGAGTATCAACGCGACCGAGTGCTTATTTTTCTTGAGCAACGTACGTACCTATCCCTCTTAAGGAATATAACCCTAAAGTTTGGCAGATTCTTACCGGGGTATCCTGTATTTTTTACCTAGGTATATGTGTTTGAGCTGTATTTTGTTAGATTAATTATAGGTATTGTTTTATCTATCTATCACTGTTTAGACTGTACTCTCCAATCCCACCCAAAACGAATCACCCTGTAAGTGCGGCGTGCGGGTAGTTTTAAATGTCAACACTGTAAAGATGGAGTTTTGAACTTTCAGACAAGTTTTTAGTTCTGTACTCATTTAGGACCATTCCACAATAAATTAAAATAATAAAATTTAAAAAATCAATGATTTCTTATCTTTCACAGAAATCATGATTTTTGGTAACCTTGATCTTTACGGCAAATATAAAATAGAACTAGTACCGACTGAAATGGCCAAAATATAACTGAAGCTAATATCGAAATTTTAAATATAAACTATATCCACCACTTCCAATCTACTAACCATAACTGAAATAAAAAACGGAAGGGTTTCAGCCCCTGGTTTTGGAATTTTTAGAAACAATAGAACACAATAAAGTTGCATCCTACCTCTTATTTCCTATTAGCATTATCACCATATTCGAGTTGGAATGTTGACGAGCATCTTCTAACCATGTAGTCAAATGATTAAATGTCTCTCTCCTTGTAATGTCATAAACCAGGAGAGCTCCTGCAGCTCCTCTGTAATAGGATCGAGTAATTGATCGAAATGCTTCTTGACCTGCAGTATCCCAAATTTGAAGTTTGATTTGTTTACCATCAATAGTTATCATTCGTGCTCCAAACTCTACTCCAATTGTTAAATCGTGCACAGGCTGAAATCTCTTGTCCGTGAATTGTAAAAGAAGACATGACTTTCCAACACCTGCAGATATTCACTATTTATCGGTTGATAAGGGTGTTATCAATGGGAACCAAAAATTAATCTTATACAATAGAAAAACATCTGTTATGGAGTAAAAGGACAAAAACTATTATTAGAAAACGAATTATACGTAGAACGTAGTAAATTTTTCACAAAAAAAATGGCAATGGACAATAACATTAGAAATAATCTGGGAAATAATCAATTTGCATTGTTAACAATAGTAACTATGAACAGATAAAACCACATACCCGTATCACCTATAATAATATATTTAAACAAATAAGCGTAAGACATTTTCGACCTTTACTATTTTATAACGTAATATTAATAAAAGTAAGAACGTTGAAAAACAAACTTATTTTGACATATATGTCGAATGACTCAAACGTCATTTATCGCCCCTACCACTATCTATTAGATAGGCCCGTCATTGGAATATTTCCATTTGTACTAGATTTTCTTATACGGAACGATATTCTAAAACCTGATTGGTCAGAAAAGCAATCACCTCTCACTGAGAATCAATTATTTATTAAAAACGGAGGGTCATCTACATGGTCTATGTACATACAGTAGGATATGCTTGTCATCTGATAGTTCACAATTTATTGTTACAAATGCGAGAAGACCTGAAAACCCGTAATCGTGTAATAAAATTCTATCCGATGCGGGTGCCAGGAGCATTCTCTTTATTAATTGCATTTAATTCATAATACAACTCCCTCCCCCCCCATTAAACACCAACTAATAAATCAGTCATCAGTGGTTGGTTGCAACACCCAGTAATAATCAGTGGTTGGTTGCCCTCACAGGGCATATAAGCAACTCTGTGGTTGCCCTCCATTACATTATCTTGATACATACCGTCTGATTGGCTAGCGCTGCTGTGAAGGGGTTTGTTTGGAATGAAAAGTGACGAGTCAGTTTTGTGGTGAATGGGCGACATAAGTGGCGCGTCACAAACATCAGATTTTCATTCCAAACAAAACAAAACCACGTGCTTTCTGACGTTTCAACCTAACCTCTGAAATACAATTATAGTTGTATTCAAGTTTTTACACGTAAGCCCAACACACAAATTGAAAATAAACTGTTTTCACTGCAAAACGTCTATAATTATATTGCAAAAACTAGTTTAAGACGTTGTAAATAATATCGATAAACGTCAAATGGCATGTGCTTTTGTTTTGATTGGAATGAAAATCTGACGTATGACGGAGGCACTGATGTCCTCCATTACTGAACACAGCGGTTTCGTTTTCTTTTCTCTAGGGCGTGGCCTGAACATTCGATATCTTTATCACACCTTTTAACTAATAGCGGTAAATTTAAATTAGTGAGGGGGAGAATGCTAATAGTTCAATAATTTGCATCTACAAGATAAAATAAAAAGTGACAAAGACAATTTTGTTGTTGCATCATTAAAGAATACATCCACATCAAACAGCAATTAGTCAACCAAATTCATGTAATGTGTCTGACCATCATTACAACTTTTCTGGCCTTGACCTAATAGATTGCAACGATTACTTTGTCTCCTCGGCTGGAACGTCACGTATGCAACGGTCTCGGTTCGGGCCCCTAAATATACACCTGTGTCCCTCGGTCTCACTTATTGGGCCACAATGTATATTCAGGAGGATCTGCACGTTCGCTTATGAACGTGCTCTGCGTTGCCTGTACAGTCTTGTCGGGGGACGATCTATTCGTTGTTCACCCTTACGCTCTTAGTCGCAGAAGGGCGAGTTCTATTAAGTACTTATTGCTAAACGACGATGGAATAAAAGACATAAACAAAATATAACTTGACTCTATTCTTTTTAACTATTTACATTGAATAAAATTGAAATGAAATTATACTACGGAATATTTACAAAAATACGAGATATATTTACAGTGAAAGAAACAGAAATAAAAACCCTGTTTTCGCGGTGTACTCTGATAATGCGGTTTGATCGACGTATGGTCCAATACTGAATTATTTCTACGGCCTCGGAGTCTACGTGGGAGCACCAAAAGGTACAGACTCGGCGGGCCTTGGTGCGAGATTCTCGTCGCAGCACCAGGCTACTATATCTCTGGGGAAATACCCCTAGTCTATACGCTGCCAGTAAATAATAATTAGTCCGCCCTCGGCATGTCACCAGCGGCCGCCGATTACCCGGGCACGATCGTTTTCCGCCGGTATGTCGCCTCAAGTTACAGGCACAAGTGCCACACGAGGTTGCCAAAACGATCCTACCTTCACCAGCAGACACCCCTAATTCCCGAGTTTGGACACCTTACTACTCACTGGTCTCGGATAAGCCAGGCCATGACTGGATGATGTTTAATTGTTGATATAGTATTGATAACAACCATTAAGCACCAGGCAACTATTCAAAATTGTCTTACTCAGATATTTACGGGTCGGTTACTTTCAGTGGATCACACGGCGTCGTCAGAACGGTTTATCAGGTACTAGTATTTCGGATGCGGGCAGAAGAAGTCTCCTCTTCAGTGGTGCGGTCCTCTCTTATATAGTCCCGGGGAGGAGCTATCTGCGGCGGAGTGACGTCGAAATCTTCTACGTCACTTTGGTTCAGCGTGCAAAAGTCCCTCTCGGATTCTTATTATTTCGGAAAGGTGGGCGCCGGAATTCCCTACGTCACGCGTGACGTCTGTTGCATCTGGGACTTATTCATTTCTCTTTTCGGTGCAGGCGCATACGGATTTATTCAGCAATACTTTCGCTTTTGATTTGCTGGCAGCGGTCTCGTAGAACAATTATGAAATGCCACTCTAAGTTCATTAGAGCTTTTAGGCATTATTACGGTGCATTGTTACACATCCCCCTTCCTTCGGGTAAGGAGGAAACTTGGTATTTGGTGCAACACTCGGTTTTACCTGTCTCAGTCCCTACTGTCCCAGTCCCAGTAATTTCTTTGTGTCCTGCCGCATGCGGATGAATCCTCCCCCGGGGAAGAATATGCGGCTTCTCCTAACCCGCCTCTTCCGGACAATTGTGGATCTTGGAGGGGGCATGTTCCCGGCCAGCGGCACTAAATCGGGACCTGGGGTACGGCTGATACTCGACGGCGTTAGCTCCTTAGGTACCGCACAAACGTACCGATACCTCTTCAGGACCGGACAGTATAGCCTCTCAGGGGTGGTAGGTGTCTTCGGCAGTGGTGGGCTGGTGTCACAGATCATCTCGCGTGGAGGGGTGATCGGAGATCCGATCTGGGCCCACCTGTGGGCGAACTGTGCCTGGAGTTCGCTATCTCCGGGCTGGGTCGGCGATCCAGGAGGGCCAAACAGTTTTTCAAACTTTCGGGCCAGGTCCCCCATCACTGGACCTGGTGACGGTGTCTTTGGTGGCGACCTCGGTACAACCACTTGTGCTGGAGCAACTCTGGGCGGCACCCAGGGCCGGATCGTCCTTCTACTTCTTCGACTTGTGTTCGCGACCTTCATGGTTTCGGAACTGGCTGTATTCGGCCGGTGATGCCAGTTTTATGCTAAAACAAGAGCAAACGGGCGGGGGTTAGTGAAGAGAGGGTACTTACTCAGCTGCAGGCGCTTCTGGCTTCACGTCCTTCACGTGGGCTCGGCCAGCGTCTTTTCCTTCTCCGTCTTTTAATGCAATGATCACAGGAGATATAATTTTACATACAACAAACGGACCGGCGTATTTCGGGGCCAGTTTTGCCGCAAAACCTTTTGCGGCATCGGAGAGGACATGGGTGCGTTTGTACACCCGGTCCCCTATGGCGGGCCGGTACTCACGCCGTCGGAGATTGTAGTGGTGACTCTGCTGGACAAATGCTTTGGCCAGGTTCACCCGGACTACCTGGTATATATCCTGTAGCTTCTCTAGGTATTTCTTGTATTTCCCGGGAGAAATGTCCTGATTTTCTCCAGGAATATCTAATCTCCTTCGGACTCCGGGCGGTATTGGTTCTCTCCCGAAGTTCAGGAAAGCGGGGCTGAATCCTGTAGATTCATGTTTGGCACTGTTTATCGCGAACGTCATCTCGGGCAGAAAAACATCCCATTTCTTCTGGTTCGCTGTACTATACTGGGCGATCATCTTTCCAACGACTTTGTTGGCTCTTTCTACAGGGTTAGCTTGCGGCGTATACGGGGGAGTGAACTGGTGTCTGATTTGGAAAGCCGTCGCCATCTCCTGAAAGATACGATTCGCATACTGCTTCCCGTTATCTGAAACAAGAATTTTCGGTGTCCCATATCTGTAAATTATACGCTCTTTAAATGCTTGGATGACCGTGGCTGCAGTGGCCTTTCTTAAGGCCTGGATCTCCACCCACTTTGTAAAGCGGTCCTGGAACACTGCTAAGAATACATTTCCCTTGGATGAACGGGGTAGCGGTCCGATTAAGTCCGTACTTACCGCATCCCATGGGCCAGTAGGATGAGAAAAATTCATTTTCCCTAGCGGCTGTTGCTGTGGCACCTTGTAGCATTGACAGTTCTGGCATTGCTGGACATATTTTTTCACGTCCCGGTACATACCCGGCCAATGATAATGTTGCGCTACCCTCGTATACGTCTTAGCAACTCCGAGGTGCCCAGCCGCTGGGTCATCGTGGCATTCGGCGAGAATTGTTTTCCGCTGCTGCTCCGGTACGCACCACGCCCATCGGTCGGCGCGTCTACCTGCATCTCGCTCGGCAAAAACGTCTGAAAAACATTTATAAATTTTATCTTGGAGAATTTTATATTCAGCAAACTGTATCGGGTTTATTTTAATTTTTCGCCGCAATTTCCGCAACCAGCTGCAGTCCCCTGCTCGGACTATCGCGGCCAGATTCTCCTCACCTCCTGGTGCTCGGGACAGCGCGTCTGCGACCTGGTTTAGGGCACCTTTGCGGTATTTGACTTCAAACGAATATTGTTGCAATTCCAGTGCCCATCTCGCTAGTTTTCCGGTCGGGTTTTTTAAATTATTCAGCCATTCTAGGCAGCGGTGATCGGAAATAACCGTAAACTTGTACCCCTCTAAATAAGGTTTCCACTTGGTCACGGCCCAGATTATCGCCAACAATTCCTTCTGCGTTGTCGATATCTTCCTTTCAGCCTCCGTGAGAGTATGCGAGATGTAGGCTATGGGCCTCTCCACGCCGTCTTGGACCTGGCTAAGGACTGCTCCCAGCCCTACGTCGCTGGCGTCGGTCTGTAACACAAAAGGTTCATTAAAATCGGGGCATGCTAAAACGGGGGCGCTAATGAGTGCTTCTTTTAGCTTCTCAAAGGCGTCGTTTTGGTCCGCAGTCCAAACAAATTTAATATTTTTCTTTAATAGTTTATTTAATGGTGCTGCGATGTCTGAAAAGTACGGAATAAATTTCCTATACCAGGACAGCATACCGAGGAATCGACGAAGTGCTCTCACGCTCGTTGGTGGCTCCATTTTGGTGATTCCTTCCACCTTCCCGGGGTCCGTGAGAATTCCTTCTTGGTTCACTACGTGTCCTAGGTATTTTAATTCCGGTTGACAGAATACACATTTCTCGGGTTGCGGTTGTAGACCGGCCAACCTGAGCCTTCTGAACACCTCCTCCAGGTATTGAAGATGCTCTTCGAACGTACGGCTCACGACGATGATGTCGTCCAGGTACGCGAAGGCCCTAGGTTCCAGTTTTGCGCCTATAATCCGGTCCAACAGGCGTTGAAATGTTGCGGGCGCGGAATGTAACCCATATGGCATCACTTTAAATTGGAATAGCCCCATTCCTGGTACGGTGAATGCGGTAATTGGCCTGCTCTCTTCTGCGAGCGGTACCTGCCAATATGCATGTTTCAGGTCTATCGTGGAGATATATTTTGCTCCTCGCAATTTGTCCAAGATAGCCTGAATATACGGGGTGGGATAGGCGTCTGGCACGGATTTCTTGTTCACGACCCGGAGGTCTACACAAAAACGGTGTTTGCCGGACGGCTTCCTCACCATGACCACCGGTGAACTCCAAGGGCTATCCGAGGGTTCGATGATGCCATCTTTCAACATCCTTTCTACCTCCTCGTTAATTACCGCCTGCATGGCGGGATTCCTGGGGTAGTATCTTTGCTTTCGGGGCTCTTCCCCGGGTTTTAAACGGATTCGGTGCTCCACTAGCGCCGTCGGTCCCGTGAGAGTAGAGAATCTCGCCATCTCTCTCTCCAGGAATTCATTCAGCTCGGTTTGCTGGTCCGGGTTTATTGGGGTGATGCCTGCCATGTCGTTTTCGGAGCTTTCATCCCGGTTCAGGAGTATCTCCTGGTTTCCTAGCCACATTTTATTATTATTGAGATCAATTTTCGCATTTAGTGCCCGCAGCTGGTCCATCCCCATCACCACGTCGGTGGTGAGGTGCTGCAGGTATCCCCACACGCCTCTAACCTGTCTCGCGTTGCATGAAAACTGAAATTCATAACCGGCTGCAATGGGAATTGTCTGGTTATTGGCCAGCCGGACAAATTTGTTATTTCCTGGCCTCGGTCGTACTCCGTTCTTCTCCAGGTGACTGCGTACTCGGTTTCCTATATAGGAACAGCTTGCACCGGTGTCTACAAGAGCCTGAAAATATTCCCCAAATATTTTTAATTGTACATACATTCTGGTATCCCCAGTAGGCGGATTTGTATCCTCTTTCCGGTCCTTTGGGCGCAGTCTCCCGGTCTCTGGCTGGAGGGTGGGTTGCTTCAGTCGCCGGTTAGGTCCCCTTACCTCCGGCGACGACTTCCGTTTCCCTGGTGCCTTATGCCGCAGCAATTCCTTGTTAGGATGTCGTTTTTGCCGCACCTGGAACAGAATAATTTACGGGCGCCGTGGCACTTCTCTTTCCAGTGCCCCGTTTCGCCGCAACGCCAGCAAACCGATTTCACAGGATACGTTCTTTCTTGTTGCACGCTTCTCGACAGAGTGGCGTCTAGTTTCCTTTCAGAGACTATATTTAAATGTCCTTTCCCCTGTTTCAGTGGTTTCGGGCTAGTGCAGGCCGTCTCTGGTACATACGCTTGTGTGGGAGCCGGCGGCGGACGGTATGTTGCACACTCTTGCAATACCCCCTCGTATTCTGACGCTAGCTTTAATAAACTCGAGATGCTATCGACCTCGCACCTTTTTATGTATGTTTTGTATTCTGGTCGTAAATTTAAATATAATCTTTCCAGTTGGTTTTCGGCCGAGAGTTTATCGTGCCGTCTCATCAAGGTTATTAGGGACACGGCAAATTCTTTCGCTGTTTCCCGGATTCCCTGCGTACGTGTGCGGATCTCTTCTTCTAAGCAGGACAGGTACCGGGGTGGATAGTAATTAACCTTGAACTCTGTCAGAAAATCATCCCACGTTTCCCACCTTACTTTATTATTTCGGTACCAAAGCAAACATTTACCTTTCAATAATTCTGGTAACGATTTTAAAAGGTCTCTGGGATCGGTTCCGTAACATTCCTGTAACTCGGACAGTCGTTCCAGGAATGTAATCGGATCGGTGGTTCCATCATACTTGAGGTTCCATTTGCGGACGGTGTCACAGGGTGGTTTCTTCTCTTCTACCGATGCAGCCGGTGCCACTCCCCTCACGTTTTCCTCAGTAAAGCCTTCCCTTAAGAAGGTGGATAATTTCTTTCTCATAGCTTCCATTTTTCCGCCTGGTACTAGATTAAATTTTCGGAGCTCCCTGGTAAGCTCCTCCTTATTGAGTTGGTACACCCACGCCACTCTGGCCGCGGGTATTGGAGGGTTTGCCACTGCTTCTTCTTCGTCTCTTTCCGGTCCTGCTCTCTCTTCGTCGTCCATCATTTCGGTGGCTGTGAAAAGGCAATTTAAATTAAATTAAATACACACTTACTCCAAACCAATTTCGGGGCAATAATTACGAATGAAAGTCCCTGCTCGGGCGCCAATTTTGCAACGATTACTTTGTCTCCTCGGCTGGAACGTCACGTATGCAACGGTCTCGGTTCGGGCCCCTAAATATACACCTGTGTCCCTCGGTCTCACTTATTGGGCCACACTGTATATTCAGGAGGATCTGCACGTTCGCTTATGAACGTGCTCTGCGTTGCCTGTACAGTCTTGTCGGGGGACGATCTATTCGTTGTTCACCCTTACGCTCTTAGTCGCAGAAGGGCGAGTTCTATTAAGTACTTATTGCTAAACGACGATGGAATAAAAGACATAAACAAAATATAACTTGACTCTATTCTTTTTAACTATTTACATTGAATAAAATTGAAATGAAATTATACTACGGAATATTTACAAAAATACGAGATATATTTACAGTGAAAGAAACAGAAATAAAAACCCTGTTTTCGCGGTGTACTCTGATAATGCGGTTTGATCGACGTATGGTCCAATACTGAATTATTTCTACGGCCTCGGAGTCTACGTGGGAGCACCAAAAGGTACAGACTCGGCGGGCCTTGGTGCGAGATTCTCGTCGCAGCACCAGGCAACTATTCAAAATTGTCTTACTCAGATATTTACGGGTCGGTTACTTTCAGTGGATCACACGGCGTCGTCAGAACGGTTTATCAGGTACTAGTATTTCGGATGCGGGCAGAAGAAGTCTCCTCTTCAGTGGTGCGGTCCTCTCTTATATAGTCCCGGGGAGGAGCTATCTGCGGCGGAGTGACGTCGAAATCTTCTACGTCACTTTGGTTCAGCGTGCAAAAGTCCCTCTCGGATTCTTATTATTTCGGAAAGGTGGGCGCCGGAATTCCCTACGTCACGCGTGACGTCTGTTGCATCTGGGACTTATTCATTTCTCTTTTCGGTGCAGGCGCATACGGATTTATTCAGCAATACTTTCGCTTTTGATTTGCTGGCAGCGGTCTCGTAGAACAATTATGAAATGCCACTCTAAGTTCATTAGAGCTTTTAGGCATTATTACGGTGCATTGTTACAAGATAAAACAAAACTTATGAACAAACATCTATTTATTAGATACTTAACTAATTCAAAATATAGTTTTAAACAGCATAAGGTTGATCATCATCCTTAAACTCATGATATTTAACATAAGTGTCTACATGGGTAAAATCTTTCTTATCTTCTAGCCAGCCTCGCGGAGGAGCATTTTTATATTTAAATCCTGAAGGCGATTCTCCATAAACTTTATTTACAGCTTCTATGCGATCTCTGAATTTTCCAGACACAACTTTCTTTCCTGTTAATGGATCTGTTACGTCTCCCATGGGATATACAACTTCTTTTACTTTATGCGTTATTAATCTTGTCATTCGAGTTGGTAATAGTTCAATTAAAGCAACATCACCACTTCTGCACTGTTTGTTTGGGTCATAGGCGTATACATATTCAAATTTGGGAAAGTACTAAAACATGGTTAAATTTAAGTATAACCTAAAAGCTTCATAATATTGATTTACCATATTAAGATTCGTATCCAGTTCTAATCTTCGTATTTTAAATTTTGATGCGTTAAGTTTCAAGCAAGGTACACATCGACCTAGCAGCATAAATGTCTTACTTGCACTTTCTAAAGCCATTTTATCCAAAAATTAGAAAAAAATGGACCAAGCGACCAGCACCACACCGTGCGTGCGATCTTGACATGTGACTTTTATTTGACGTTGACGTTTAACGTTTCCTACAACTTGACTATTGAATTTAATAAACAGGAGGACCAACAAAGCAGGTTTGTGTTATCGTGTCGTTAGGTACCATTTTGCGGGCGTAACTTATGCGGGCCATACACTTGGGACTTGCTACTTTTGTGAGCGTTTTTATAGCCAGTGACTCGCTCGTCTCCCAGCAAATATCGAACGAGACTGATTCAAGCGTTTTGGTCGCTCACGAGTTGCCGGCGGGCAAGCAGCAGGTCTCCGCACATCAGCGTTTTGTGTGCTTTTGCGGAGAACTGTTCGAAATGTTGAAGAAGCGGTGTCTTGCATTTCCCCGTCAGTGGCAGATTATCCACTTCAGAACCCCCTACGCAGGATAAAATATGACCCATTTCAATTGCATTTTCCTGTAAGGGTGCAGGATCAGGTTATTCAAATATTTAGGAACCCGCAAGATAAGGCCCATTTCAATTCTCATTTTTAAATATAAGTCAATCGATGAGTGCAGCTGCAAACCATGATTGCTAATGGTTGGCGCATAAATTAACACAAATTTCAATGCAGTCTGCTCACTGCTCGATTGTGCCAGTCAAATAAGAGATAAGACCATTCGTGCGTATTTTTTGTATTTTACTTTCTGTCATAAACTAACACAACCTGCAAATTCAAAGCTATTGCGCGCCTAAATTTCTGGACTTAGAAAGAGATGCAATGATAAACAACAGAGAGGGCAACATATACCTAACCAAGTAACTACCTAGACGAGTAGGTTACATGGTATGGTTACGTAAACGTCATTGACTACGTCATGGTATGATGCGTTACTCGCGGAAAAATGAAACATGAGTAACTAGATAACGCGTTATGTTGTGGTTACCTCGCGGAAAAAAGCTTATTATTTGTGTGCCCTGCGAAGTTCAAGCGTTTCGAGTCCCTACTCTTCCGTTATCTAAGAGCTTCAGAGTTGACTAGCCCAAAGAATATAAGTAAACTACTTCTACAAGTAGTGCAAATGTCTTATACCTTAACCTATATTTGGGTACTGTCAATCTGTTCTCCGAGGTTGAATTTAGAGTTTAAAACTCCAAGTTCAAAGTGATTCATGAAATCTTGATTGTTAGTATGAGTAGCTCTGGAAAAGATATTAAGTCATTTTTAAAAGAAGCAAGGGAAGCAATAAAGAAACATGATTTCAGCACTGCTGCAAAACTTTGCAAGGTAAGACCACATATTTAAAGATAGGTCAGGTCTAAGTACCTACATTCAAAATATTTTAATTTAATTAACATATAGTTACTTAATATGGTCGGATATTAATTAAATAAATAAACTGGTATAACTATATAAATATCAAAGTTTCACTCCCGTTCGGGGGCTTTGTCACTATTTATTTGGCATAAAAATATAAAATATGTACAAAAAAAATTTGTTCTTGTCAAAAATTTTTATTGACAATTTTGTATTGTATATTTTTATACCAAATAAATCTTGACAAAGCCCCCTGGCGGGGGCGAAGCGTCGATATTTATATAGCTATACCAGTTATTTATTTAATTAAGGGAGTATCTACAGAACCGAATATTCGGACGAATAATATTTATTATAGAACCGAATACTAGTTATACCTTATACTTAGATTTAAGTACTTCGTTAGTCAAAACTGCATCCAGCGGCGAAGGTAGATAGGGAGGTATCACATAGAACTGGTAATTTGGTATGCTTAGCCCGGGTAGGATCGGCTCCCGTAGAGGTTAGTTTTTTGAGGTTAGGTTTTTACATTATCTTTTTTGCAAAAAATGCGTGTGTCTGGTGCGAGAGGGCAACTAAGGGCTTTGTTTATTCGTCCGAATATTCGGTTCCGTAGACACTCCCTTTAATTAATGCCAGAAATTCACAAAAATTGAAGAAAAAATTAAAATTTGAACTGGCACAAATCAAGCAAGAATTTTTATTTCTAAAATAAAAGACATGCCTTTTTCTCTCCCACTTTTTCTACCTAATTTTGTCATGTGAACGTTATCTCTCTTTTGACAAAAAGTCAGCATGATATCTTTGGCGTAAGTAGCGTGCTAATTAAATAGCATGAAATTTAAACTACCAATAAGTATAATAAATTATTTTATTAACCGGTTTCAAGATTCACAAACGATCTCATCATCAGAAATGGTAAATAAAATTGTAAAATTTTACAATTTTATTTACCATTTCTATTTCAATTGTAAAATTTTACAATTTTATTTACCATTTCTGATGATGAGATCGTTTGTGAATCTTGAAACCGGTTAATAAAATAATTTATTATACTTATTGGTAGTACGCATAGTAATTTTCTATTTCATCATGGATTTCTACCAAATAGTCAAGACAGAAAATATTAACTACATGAAATTTAAACGTCAAATTACCGGTACACGAGTAAATTTATCAATTATCGCTATTCAAGTTTTGCCTGACAACTCAGGCCCGGTTTTTCAAAGAAACCAACACCGAATTAAGTCTGACACCGGCTTCGTTGTTATGATACAACCAATCAGAAAGCCGGTATCATAGCAACGAAGCCAGTGTCAAGCGCTCGCCATGCCATGCTGCCCATGCTAAATTAAATTTAGCATGGCACAGCACAGAGCTGTCCACATAGGACTTGCTATGTAAATTTAGGTAACCATAATTATTTATTTGAAAACTTATTTTTGTCAATTGGCAGCTGTCAATATTCATAAATTTAAATAATGGAAGATGTTCATAACGTTGCTTTGGGGTTCATTTTACTCCAATTACTATTTTTGTTGAAAAAGAAAAGGCTAAACTGCGTAAAACCTAAAAGACCACGGCGTTGGTGGGTGAGACCCATATATCAGAATCGGGAAAGGCAAGGACATTTTAACGATTTGGTGCAAGAGATGCGACTTATTTTCATGGAAACATATCCATAGAAACAGCATAGAAGTCGACTTCGTTGCTACGTAAATTGCTTTAAACATGAACAATGTGGACACTACCATTTGAATTCCATTGTCTCTACTTCTGTGTTTTACATTGACATAGCATAGCATGGCCTATGTGGCGAGGCCTTAAGACTTAATCCGGTGTTGAATTCTTTGAAAAACCGGACCTCAGAATCTTGTGAAATCATGGTTACCCAGTTAATGTCAGATTTGAATTTTTGTCTTAAAACAGATGCAAAATCCATTTTTGCGTGCTCCAAACTAGAACGGAAGACATGTTTCAGTGCCTTTTTAGCTGAGGTAGCGTTCTGTGTTACCTCATAGTACAAGAAAGCTGGATTTAGTTTTATAATTCAATGCCTGACATGCTATTTGCTCGATGAGTAGTGTTTTGTACTGTCCAGTACTTATTACTAATTAAAATATTTGGCACGAAATAATTATGTCTGCCAGATGATTACCATAAATTGCGATTTATGCACATTTGGTTAATGCAGAGGCACGTTTGACTTTTGTTTATTTCAGTCGATACCAGTGATCACGTGACGGACATCTTTAGTGAGAAGGGAAACGGTTTATTTATTATGACCTGAGATTATTAATTAGGACTACTTAGTGATGTGAGTTATCGAACGTTCCGATTGTGCGCACCGAGCATATTCGTGAACCTTCTCATGATCGCGGGAACGTTTCCCAGTGGAAAATGTTCTCGATTGTGCTCTTCGGATAAGCACATTCAGCACAAATGTAATTGCATTTTTTCCAATACCAATCGATTTCGACCGATTCACGTGTTGCATTTGCATCTCACATTATTTGCCTGCCGGCATTTTTACGAGAAAGTCGAATCTTGCTTTGCCTAAAGCTTCTCTGGAAACATAATAATGAATCATGTTGATAATTCTCATTTGTGCTTGATTATGCTCATTTGTTCTCTTGTATTCTCGGAGAACGTTCTCCAAAAATATGTGCTCGAGAATTTTACATCACTAATTAGGACGTTATTTTATGATTGCTAAAAGTATATATTGTTTAATGTTGTACAGCAAATATACATGATTAAAAGTAATTCCCTTCAACTTTTTCTGGGACTTTCTTTCTTTTGGACATCCACTAAAAATCATTGTATTTCACAGGCTGTACTTAAGGAAGAGAAGGATAATTATATGGCCTGGGTTTTCTTGGGTGTATCTCTTCAAGAGGTAGGGCCTGCTGAACAGGCACCTAATGCATTTCGAAAAGCTATACAAATTAACCCAACAAACATATTAGCATGGAATGGTTTATTAAATTATTTGGAGAAAGCCGACAGCAAAACTAATAAAGAGTTAATAGGTGTATATTGTAAGCTGTCGGAAATAGAAAGGTCAGTGTACTGTATACTTCTTTTTCTTTTTGTAATATGCCAGACACTGGTGTAACGGAGGGATGTAATCATAGTTTAAGTAAATCGTGTAACATAATGAAATATTATATATTTCCAAATTCCAATAAACCAAGATTTAGCAAAAAATAAATATAAAAATGTTTGCAAGAGGAATTCTGAAATTCCAATGTTTTTGTATCAATTCTCCGATATATCTTTCTATTCATATTGCAATCATTCATCTGAAAAACATCACACCAACTATAAAAAAGACACGGTTTATATAAATATTTGAAGGTAAAACAAATTTCCTACAAAACCATTGCAATTCTTTATTTCGTGGCGTCCAGAAGTAAAAGAAACCTCCGTTAATTATTATGGACTAAAGCATTACTACTACGTAACTGATTGGTAGAATAAATATAAGATGAATGGTATAACCCAAGGTGTCCCCGAACAGAGCCAAGTTACTACAAAATCTGCATGAACCAACTTCCTATACCCAATAACATTTTCAAAAAATCGTTAGTAATTCCGGTCAAATATTTGTTTGTTTCATTAAAATATTCAATCAAATTCACTTCATTTTATTCTTCTTCAAATTGTTGATAAAAACAGTTAGGTTTAACTAGAGATTAAATGATTTCGTTTTCAATTTTTCAGGACTAGGTAAATATCAATAAATTGTGTTAAGACTGCAACCTTGGTATGCTCCTAGATAAGTCAAGTAATGTAGATGGCAAACTACCATGTAATATTTTGAAACCCAGTTCATAAAAAGCATCTAGTATCACTATCTCCTACTTTTATGGTAATAAAATATAAAACTATTAAAAACTTTAGCTTTGAGTGTAGTGGTTATTTATTTAGAAAGTAAATTCACAGGAGTAGCAAACAGACAACATGAAACTGGATACACAATAATACAAAGCAGACTTCTTTTGATACAATACTATTACTTATACAAACACATTATCTACTCTATGACATGGACGTAACTTAACTTGGGCGCGGTCTGTCTAAAACATTATTAATTCTGAACAAACTAGGGTCCCTATATTTAGAGAGTACCGCAATCTCCGCCATATTTACTCACAATAACAGCCGCCAAATTTGAATTGTGGCGGAACGTCAGAATGATATTTTGCTGCTGACACGGCAGTCCGCCATATTTACTCACAGTTCTGAAACATAGTGGAGCTATTGATTGCGGTACTCTCTAAATACAGGGACCCTAGAACAAACTGCATCTCTGCGCCATCTATTGACATATCAGCTTACTTTAAACTTAACACAATTTATTAGTACTAAAGGTAACTGTAACAAAAACTTCACTTGGCGGCTTTCGGCACCACCTATTACAGGAATTATTCAATACTACTAAATAAATCAAGATACACATCGTTTGAAAGGCCTTTCAATTCTCTTTATAACAGTTTTAATTTTTTGAAATCGGACCACTGACCTCTGAGAAAATGCACTTTAAATGGTATAAAATTGCACTTAACCCCAAAGCAGGAGTGTAAAGCATACTTAAATTTTTAAATGGAAGGCGGTGTCAAGATACACACCATATGAAAGGTCTTTCAATTCTCTTTATAACAGTTTTAATTTTTTAAAATTAGACCACTAACCTCCGAGAAAATGCACTTTAAAGATAACATTAATTAAGGCACCTTAACATCAGTAAGTGCAATTTTATACCATTTAAAGTGCATTTTCTCAGGGGTGAATGGTCTGATTTCAAAAAATTTAAACTGTTATAAAGAGAATTGAAAACCTTTCATATGGTGTGTATCTTGACACCACCTTCCATTTAAAAATTTAAGGGTGCTTTACACTCCTGCTTTGGGGTTGAAGTTACATGAATTTTATATCGAATTCAGATGTCCCCCTTACAACCAAAATCGACGTGTCCGAGCTTTTCTCGTGAAAATGATGCTAAATGGTATAAAATCACACTTACTGTTTTCAGTGGGCCACGCTATATAGAGATCCCCATACTTGGCATAATTTTGATTGATTACCACAGACAAATAGAAAATTACTCTGGTCAGCATTCATTGGTTCACTGATTTCTTTGTTTACCCACAAAATTGAATAGCACAAAGATTGGCAAACTGAAGGAATGACGGCCTTCCAGCTGGAGGGGTATCGTCTCGTGGCTTCGTATTGCAGAGGAGCAAAAAATACTCACGGAGGAGTGGCTCTGTATGCTTTGAGTGCTTTGAATTCGGTTTCTCGAGATGACATAACGTCTTTGAGTGTGGAATATGTTTTCGAGTCTTCAGCTGTCAAGATCCGGTTGAACAATATTGTATATGTTGTCTGTGTTGTTTATAATCCTTCAGAGGCGAATTGTGATGTGTTAATAGCGAAGCTGGAGGAAATAATTGACCTTGAGATAAGTGGAAATCAATCTCCAGTAATTGTTGGAGATTTCAATATAGATATGTTGAGTTCGGCTAGAAATATTAATAGTAGGAACGCTGTTACTAACCTTCTTGATTCATATAACATGGTATATACAATAAATGAACCAACTAGGGTGACTGAAAATACATCTACTTGTTTAGATAATGTTTACAGTGAAACCTCTCTTAAGCGGACACCAGTGGTCACCGATTTTGTGTCCGTTTATGGGAGGTGTCCGTTTAATAGAGATAGAGAAAGCCCCATAAGCGACAATTCGTTCCCTAAAAAGTGTCCGCTTATCGGAGGTATCCGGTTAATAGAGGTGTCCGTTATGGGAGGTTTCACTGTATATATCACGGTTCGTCCCATATGAATCTAGAGTTTTAGAAACTAATATTTCAGATCATTATGGACAGGTAATTGATGTATTTTCGGATAAACTGATGAAATGTGAGGAATTTCAATATAGGCGAATTGTTAGCGCTGATAATTATGAAAAATTTTATGCTTTTCTTCAGGATGAGTCGTGGCTGGAAGTTTATGAGGTAGGGTCGGTGGATGCCAAATATGACCGTTTCATTGTTAAAGTGTCAAATTGTTTTAATTCTGCATTTCCAGTAAAAAGATTTAGAGTTGGTAATGTTGTTAAGAGACCTAAGTGGATAACCCAAAGTGTTCAACAAGCAAAGGATACTTTGAATTTGATGGCGGAATTGCTGCAGCATGGTCTCATAGGCAAAAATGAATTTAGTGACTATAAAAATTGCTATAATCAATTGCTTCTCAAAGCAAAGAAACAATATTACAAGGATCAGATTGGTGGTTCCGACAATAAGTCGAGAACCATTTGGGACATTATAAACAGGGAAAATGGTCATGTAAAAGCTGGTTCGAATATGTTTGGTGGGATAAAGCATAATAATAAGGTAGTCATGTCCCCTGAGGAGGCTTCTAACATTTTTAATAACTTCTTTGTTTCAATAGCATCAACCCTGGTAGGTACTGTAACAGATGCTTCGGGGCGAACGAATATTGCGAGAAATCCGAGTTCAATGTTTTTGACAGACACGACTCAGGATGAGGTTTTGAGTATAATGGATGGGTTGAAAAACAAAGTTTCATCAGGTGATGATTGCATCTCAAGTGTGCTGATTAAAAATATCTCAAATTTCATCTTGGGCCCCTTGACACACATCATTAACGCGTCGTTAATCAGTGGGGTTTTTCCATTAAAATTGAAACTGTTGATAATGTAACGTGATGAACGATGAAATAAACTGTGATGCACAGGTAACTAGCTTTTATTGAAAAGCAACAAAGAACATGTGTACTTAAAAATGAAAAATGTAAAAATACATGTGTCTGCTACCACGAGTAAAGTCAGAATGCCCTTTTTTGCGCAGAATCTCCCCCGGTCGCTACGCGATCACGCCACCTGTTTGAAAACCGTCTGGCAAACAAAACGCGGCACATTTCCACCACTGCAGGGCGCAAAGTACATTACAATTACACCAAAATATGATGTACAATAAAATAAGGAGAATTCTGAACATACTCCCCCCGTTGGAGGAATGAAGATGAAGCGAATGACTTCAACTGATTGTTTAAAAATCGCTTAAATTCGACCGCACAGAGCACTTCGCGCACAAGCACAAATGAAGCGATACCATGCCCGTCAACCCCATGCAGGAAGTAGTTTTTTCCGGAGTCGAACCTTCTACCGGAAGTGGACATATTTTGCTTAAAGCTCGTCGAACAGAGCCAGTTGCTGTACGAATTGATACAACGCGAACTACGTTGTCTTTTCCTGGATGGATGCCGGTGACACGTCCAAGGCGCCATTTCATGGGCGGGAGAGTGTCATCCTGGATAAGGACTAGAGTGCCCTCCTTTATGTTAGAAGATTGCTTCTTCCATTTGGTGCGGAGCTGGAGCTCGGAAATGTACTCCTGAGCCCACCGTTTCCAAAAATGTTGACTTATTGACTGGAGTTGCTGGTAGACATTCAACCTGTTTTGCGGAATGTGTTCCACTGAGGGGTCCGGAACAGCTGTGGCATTTCGACCGATCAGGAAATGCGAGGGTGTTAACGGAACCAGATCATCAGGATTGGAGGAGAGCGGGCAAAGGGGACGTGAGTTAAGAATGCCCTCTACCTGAATTAAAAGGCTATAATATTGTTCAAAAGTTAAAGACGTATTGCCTAAAACGCGTTTCAAATGGTATTTGGTAGACTTAATGCCTGCTTCCCATACCTCCCATGTGAGGCGAGTAGGGGGGTATAAATATCCAATTTATGTTATGACATAAGAATGCCCTTTCCAAATTATCCCGGTTTTTGAGAAGAAATTCGCCTAGGTCGCGCAGCTCACTCTTAGCACCAACATAGGTTTTCCCATTATCGGAATAAATTAGTATAAAGGCATCTGTGGTAAGATTTGTTACAAGTTCAAGATGAACTGCTTTGGTTACAAAGCAAACAAATAGTAAAATGTAGCATTTAGAGATTTTTGAACCTCTGCCTCTTTTATCCTTTATATAGACAGGGCCTGCAAAGTCAGTACCAGATATCTCGAACGGATACTGAGGTCTAACTCGATCACCTAAAATATTTTGAATTAGCTTAGGTTTGGCACGGAAACATGTTACGCACCTGTGAATGATAAGTAATGTTTACTGGACAGTATGATTGGGTATTTTTTGTCGTGTGCAAAGTGAGAGTGGGCCAAGCGGCCACCTACACGTACCAAGTTTGTGGTTTGGTCGAGAAAAGGGTTTAATGCCAATAACTTGCTCCCATTATGAATGGGCTTGTTATTGGAGAGAGCCGTTATTTCTCTGAGGAATGACTCCATTTGTGCAATTTTTAGAAGAATTTGAGTAGCTTTGGAGACTTCATCGACTGTCAAGTTACCTACTAGACGATTTTTCAGAGTAAGCCTTGAATTGGTGATAAAGCGGAGGCAGTAAGCGGTTACTCGTTGTAGTCTGGTGAAACTTGAGAATTTCTCAAATGGAAAGGAGAGTTCCTGTTCTTGAGAGATATGAGTGAGAGTTTTTAATCTCAACTCTGGGACTTGTGGAGTCTTCTTTGTTTTGTTTTGGCCAATGAGACTTATCTTTCATTAGAAAATTGGGTCCATGCCACCAAAGCGAGCATTGTGAAAGCAGAAGAGGACTATTACCTCTAGTCAAGAGATCACTGGGATTCTGCGCCATAGGAACGTGAAGCCAATCGGAGTTAGAGGAAAGCGATAGAGTCCATTAGTTAGGTTATGTTCCTAGTTTCGCGGGCTATCATACTTCAAAATTCTTAACATGGAGCTCTTATGGGACATAGACTTTAAACACTGATTATTTAAATTCAGTGCATTTCTTAACGGGGATTCTGCAAGTGACATATAGACTGCTCTTTCCAGCTGTTACATTTTCAAAAACAACTTAAAATACAACTTAATTTCAGAAATATTTTAAAACGGAGCACAGTACATATTAGAAAAGAACGTATGTCGCGTTCAGACCAGACCAGTAACCTTGGAGATTATTTTGACGTTTGCTGCACAGGGTTTGAGGCTAAATTGTTTATTTCTCCGGTTATTTATTGTTTAATTTTTATTTAATAGGTGGTTTAAGTCCTTATTTATATTTAAAAAGTGTAAAATGGAAAAAAAAGTGTTAAAAATTAGTGTTGTTAACGACTTCATTTAAATAATCTACTGCGCCGGTTCTATCACCGACATTCTCGCGCCGTAAATTGCAGTAGTTTGTTGAATTTTAGTTTTAAACAAAATGACTGCATAAATAAATGCTTTTACAAGACAAACGGCGAAAAAAGGCTTCATAGTAATCGCCATATACAGGGTGGTCCAGTTTATATCATCAGGATTTCACCAGCCGAAAGTTTATCAAAAAATAAAGGTAGTTTGTCTAATAAAACATGGTCTAATTTTGCTTCCGTTTTCATGTACAGGGTGTTAAAGAAAATAATCATTAATGAAAAAGGGTAGCCTTCTGAAATTTTGCATAGATCATTTCTTTTGTATTCTCTGTTAAATAGTGATTGTAATTATTTTATTTAGAACACAGAGGCGTGCGTACGGGTTTCGTCAAAAGTACTTTATTTAATACAACGTGCGCCACTGGTTTTCTTAGAACACCAAATACAGAGACGATTTCTCATTCAATTTAGAAACCTTGTTGTATCTTACAATTTTTTGATAACTCAACTCAAAACAAAACATCATGTGACCAATTACATACTGAATTTATTCACTTAAAAGAAAAACAACATTAAGCTTAGCTGAAATATCAACTAGACAAGAATCGCAATTGAATTAGTGTATTAACCATTTTGCTGGATGCACAATTGCACAATTGGCATTAACAAAATCTCATTCTGTGATCTTCATCCCCTGGCTGCAAGCCCTGAACTGGTTGTAAAATAGTAGTTTTTGGAATTCTAAGGGCCGGTTGTTAGAACGCGGATCAAAATGTAATGCGAGGCTACTTTCGTTGCTATGATACAACCAATCACAAAGTCAGTACCTTAGCAACGAAAGTCAAATTAAATGTAGCCTCGCGTTACATTTTGATCCACGTTCTAACAACCGGCCCTAAGAGTTCTTGTTCTAGAAACTCTTCTCTGACTTGTTCTAGGATCTCTGGCAAATTCAAGCAAGATGTGATTGTTTCTGATTACCTCGTTAGCGATACGATGATTGGGATTTCTAGGTGTAAATCTCAATCCTTGAGTAACAAATTGATGGTGCACATTTGCAAATACATCATGTTGTGGCTGTCGTCTATTTGGAAATCGCAAGTGATATTCTTGAGCTGCAGCAGCTGAGTTTCCATCGCAAAATCCGTATACGTAATGCATGTCAGCATATTCTTGATTTGAAAAACGAAAGGGCATTTCATATTTTAATACTTTAACCATACGTACACTAATTTTATAACTTAAACGTAATTTATTTACTTATAGCACAGGACAAGTTCAGCCAAAGTGCAAAACGTCAAAGCCTAATCACAGCCTGCATGTGATCAATGGCTTTTGGACTCTGTTCAAAATGATGAGAATTTCATAAACAATATTTTATGGACAGACGAATCATGTTTTACTCGAAGAGGAATGGTTAACTTCCACAATCAGCATGTGTGAGCACATGAAAACCCTCATAAAATCAGCTTAATGTTGTTTTTCCTTTAAGTAAATAAATTCAGTAATTGGTCACATGATGCTTTTTAATGTTTTTTTTTTGTTTTGAGTTGAGATATCAAAAAATTGTAAGGTACAAAAAGGTTTCTAAATTGAATGAGAAATCGTCTCTGTATTTGGTGTTCTAAAAAACCAGAGGCGTACCTCGTATTAAATAAAGTATTTTTGAGAAAACCCGTACGCACGCCTCTGTGTTCTAAATAAAATAATTACAACCACTATTTAACAGAGAATACAAAAGAAATGATCTATGCAAAATTTCAGAAGGCTACCCTTTTTCATTAATGAGTTATAGCAAATTATATAAAATAATTTATTTTCTTTAACACCCTGTACACCAAAAAGGAAGCAAAATTAGACCATGTTTTATTAGACAAACTAGCTTTATTTTTTGATAAACTTTCGGCTGGTGAAATCCTGATGATATAAACTGGACCACCCTGTATTGATTTAATGCTAAGAAATCAGGATGAAAGGTAAAAATAGAATGTGAAGTGCAAGGTCATCTTACCTCCATTTAAAATGCATTGAAAAATTTTATCCAACTATTCTCTTAGGATAGCGTTTTAAATTTCGCGCTTTGATTTCGCCGTTACACTAATGAACTCTATTGTATTTGAGAAACGCGATTTGCCACGTATGTCTTTAGACAGTAGGGTTCTGTTTTAATCCAAGCAAGGACAATAGTTGAATCACACCAAAACACGGTGGAGTGGATAGTGAGATCTAAGGCCTCCTTCACCTTTGTTGCAAGTTTTGCCGATAGCAATGCAGCACAGAGTTCCAGTTTTGGAATTGTGAGTGTCTTTAAAGGAGCGACCTTAGATTTCGCGCATAAAAGTCGCACCGACGTGTTGTTAAGCGAATCTCGAGTTTTGAGGTAGATACTTGCTCCGAACGCCTTAAGGCTTGCATCCGAGAAGCAATGCATCTCAACGTATGTGGATTGATGAAGCATGGCGTGACGTGGTATTCGTAATGAGTTGAGTGATGGCAATTCTTTGGTGAATCTTTGCCACTGTTCGAGAAGTTCGTGAGGTAAAGAATCATCCCAGTTGCAGTTTGTCAACCATAGGTGTTGGATGAAAATCTTGGCGAGTATAGTACAGGGTGACAGAAGCCCTAATGGATCAAATATCTGACTGATTACAGATAGGTTTGTTCTTTTAGTTGGCTGTAACTTGGCTGAATTGAAGTCACGAATGTTGAAGAATAATTCATCGTGGAAGGGACTGTATGAGAGGCCCAATGTCTTTGTGTCGTCCTCTGGACCGATATTGAGAACTTTGTTTGAGATATCGTCTGTTATCATGTGTTCAAAAATGCTAGGGGTATTAGAAGACCACTTTCGAAGAATGAATCCACCGGATTTGAGTATTGCGGATATTGTCTGACAGATAGACATCGATTCCTCGACAGAATCCACGCTAGTCAATAGATCGTCGCAATACATGTCCTTCTGGATGATTTTTGCTACTAATGGATGTTCGTGTTGATATATTTTAGCCAATTCGACAAGACATCGAATTGCCAAATATGACGAAGCTTTCTGGCCGTCGTGATGGTGCATAATTCGTACGTCGCCAGTGGTCGAGATGGATCCGACCGCCACAGGATTCGTTGTAACGATCGTTAAGCTGGATTGACAAGGATGCATCGGAACATCTTGGAACAATCAGCAGAGAGTATATACTTGAAGTGCCGAAAACGCAAGACGATTGAGAAGAGATCATCTTGTAAGATGGGGCCGTTCATTTGAATGTCGTTCAAGGAGAGGCCTGTTCTAGAAGGAAAAGACGAATTGAAGACAACACGGAGTTTCGTTGTTAAGCTTTGTTCTTTCAGAACCCCGTGATGAGGCATGTAATAAGCGTATTGAGGTGGGTCATCATTGTCGTCGACCTTGGTCATGTGACCGAGTTGCTCATATTCGGTCATGAACTCTACATACAAATGTTTTAGTTGTGGATTTAGAGCTAAGCGTTTCTCCAGAGCACAGAACTGCTTTAAAGCTCTATCTTTGGATTCTGCTAGAAGTTCAGGAGAATGTGCAAGTGGGATATTGACAATGAATCGACCTTCGGTGTTTCTAGTGGTGGTCTTTTCAAAAATGTCTTGACATTGTTGTTCTTCCATAGAAAGCATGGAATTGTGTTGGTCGCAAGTTTCTTGTTCCCAAAACCGTGATATTTGTTTTGAAAGGCTTGATAAACTGAGATTGCAGGTTGTAGCATTGCTAGAAGACGCAAGGGAAGTGCTGATATTACCAGGCACCACATAACCAAATTCTGTATTGATCAAGTACGGGTACTTCGTGATTAATGGTTGGTCAATTTTGATTAACCTCCAGAAAACATCTACGCCTAGTAACAGATCAACGTGAGTTGCATCGTCTAAGTTTGGGCTGGCGAGAGGAATGTTCGATGGAATTATTAATGAATTGACACTTTTTCGAGGAGCCGGTAAGTTTTCTGTGATTTTGGGCAGAACCAAGAATGATATGTCAGCGTTGAAGTCGCTGTGACGAGATTTGATAGTAATGTTTGCATAGGATAGAATTTTTGTCTTCATTTGATTTATGCCGATTACCGAAATGTTTGTATCATTAGTAGAGATATTTAGACGCTTGACGAAGGTCGCGGTTACGTACGAGCGCATACTACCACAATCCAACAAGGCAATGCATTCTAAGGGGGCACCAGTACGAGTTGATGCAAGAACTTTGGCAGTAGCGAGAATTTGCGTTGAAGTACCGCAAGAATATGTTGAATGATTATTCAGAGTAGTGGCTTCAGAAGCACTTTGCTGAATTTGGGTTGGTTCATCCTGATGTAGGAATGTTGAGTGCTGCTGTGAGCATTTTTTGCAATGGCTTGATTTGCAGGTTTCGATGTTGTGCCCTGAGCGTAGGCAGTTTTTACAGAGATTTAATGTTTCAACCTCAGAAAGTCGCTGAGGGATGGACATATGCCGAAATTTTGGACAATAAAATATATAATGATCACCCTTGCATATTGCGCAGATGGGCTCGGGTTTTGAAGAAAAATGAGACATTGTTTTGAAAGTGCTGGAATCAGATTTGTTTCTTCCAGATTTTGGAGATGCGTGAAAATCATTTGTTTTGACCTGTTTGTCAATTTTCTCCAATAGACGGCAACGTCTTTCGAGAAAATCTACCAGGATTTGATATTTAGGAAATTCGTCGCTCTCATCCTTCTCACATTCCATTTCCCATTCCCTTTTTGTGAGGTAGGAAAATTTGTCAGTGACAAGATAGATGAGGAGGCTTTCCGACGAATTCAGTGCTTCTCCCAGCGAATTTAAGTCGCGCATGTGACTTTGCAGAGAATCCAAAAGTTGCCTCAAAGAAATGAATGATTCTTTAGCAACTCTGGGATACTCCACAATACCCTTAATATGGTTATAGATCATCAACTTTTTATTTTTATACCGTTTTTCTAAAAGAGACCAGGCTATCGGGTAATTGGAGGCTGTTGTCTCCATTGATTGGATAACTCTGAATGGTTCATCAGAAAGTGAATTTTTTAAATACAAAAATTTGTCGACGTCATCGAGTTGATCGTTATTGTGAACGAGGCTCATGAATGGGTCCGAGAATGCTGGGAAGTTTTCAGGTTTGCCATCATACTTCGCGAGTTGCAAAGGAATCAATTTTACTTTCGTAGGGGGTGTTGACCTTTGTGAAATTTGTGATATATTATTACTTTGACCATCAGAGTCAGTACATGAACGAGCGAATTATTTTCATCATGATTGAGGCTAGTAGAATCCCCAGAAATTTTGTTTGAGATAATTAAATTTACTCGAGATGTGATTTCAAAAAACTGATTTTCAAAATCCGCGCGCTCCTGAGTTTGTTGTTGTAATTCCTCATCCGGAACTGAGAATTCAATTTTGTCTTGAACGTTATCAAAATCATTGATAATATCTTGAAAACGCGACAACCGTGCTTCTACTTGGCTCATGATTTCGTTTGGATAATTACCCGTTGGGTAATCCGCGAAAATTTTGTTAATAAATGTGGTAAATATTGTTAATTTACCCTTAATCGTAACGCGTGAACGTATGAGGGCTCGAATTTGATCGTTGGTATTTGTATCAGGCATGCTTAACGAGTACGAGAACGAGGACGAGATATGTAAATGGAAAATTGGAATGGACTTACGTGATCGGTCGTGTATTTCCTTGATTTTCTTCGCTATCGGGATCGAAGGACCAGTTTCTATGTTGATAATGTAACGTGATGAACGATGAAATAAACTGTGATGCACAGGTAACTAGCTTTTATTGAAAAGCAACAAAGAACATGTGTACTTAAAAATGAAAAATGTAAAAATACATGTGTCTGCTACCACGAGTAAAGTCAGAATGCCCTTTTTTGCGCAGAATCTCCCCCGGTCGCTACGCGATCACGCCACCTGTTTGAAAACCGTCTGGCAAACAAAACGCGGCACATTTCCACCACTGCAGGGCGCAAAGTACATTTCAATTACACCAAAATATGATGTACAATAAAATAAGGAGAATTCTGAACAGAAACATTGCAACGATTACTTTGTCTCCTCGTCTGGAACGTCACTTATGCAACGGTCTCGGTTCGGGCCCCTAAATATACACCTGTGTCCCTCGGTCTCACTTATTGGGCCACACTGTATATTCAGGAGGATCTGCATGTTCTCTTATGAACGGTACTCGGTACTCCACGGTCTCTACTTGGCTGAAAGCATAAAACACTTGTCGGTTACAAGTAACTTACTTATGGCGGGTCGGATTCCCTCCATCTTGCGGTAGCCTGAATCGGGTTTCTAAGGCCTGAGACGGTTCCTCTAGAACGGACATTTCGCTTAGAACTGGTATGCAGACGGTGCCAGCTGATTAAGCCCGTAACGGATTCGGGATCGGTGGCGAAATTCATACAGAAACGCCCTGGTATCTTCTTTCGGTTCGGTAACGGATTCAGGGTCGGTGGCGAAATTCATACAGAAACGCCCTGGTATCGTCTTTCGGTTCGGTTGCTATGAGCGCGGCATGTGCTACATAAGCCGGTTTCGGAATAGGTGATGACGGTGAATTTCAGTCGGAAATTTCCATCGGATCATCCTTCGGTTCGGTTGCTTTAAGCGCGGCGTGCGCTTTATAAGCCGGTTTCGGGTTAGGAGATGACGGCAAATTTCATTTCAAAATTTCTTCGTATCATCCTACGGTTCGGTTGCTTTACGCGCGGCATGCGCTACGTAAGCCGGTTTCGGATTAGGAGATGACGGCGAATTTCATTCCAAAATTCCCTCGTATCATCCTTCGGTCGGGTAGCTCCATTGTTACCATCTTGTTTATTTGCGATGTCAGCTTTTTAGCTTGCTTCAGATAAGGAGACGGCGGCGACATTTCTACGAAAACGCCCTGGTATTCTCCTAAAATCTAAACAAGCACGGGAGGCTATTGAACTTATTTCTTTTAGGTACACTCAATTCTGTACCTCGGTTTTTAAATTTAAATGCGCTCGGTTTTGCTGACTTTTTGCGAAAATAATTCATATGTTCGCTAAATAAAATCGAGTTTATTTCTCGATTCAAAATACATACATCGCATCAGGCAGGAATAAAATATTCAATATTTGCGAGAAAATTATTTTATATTTTCCCAAAGAATTTCTTTTTATCCCGGTACCTTAACAAACATTTGATCTGGTCGGAGCTCCGGTGCGGATTTCAATAAATTCTTTCGGTCGGTATTATAGCATCGCCGTAGCTCTTGAAGATTCTCCAGCGAGTACTATCGGTTCAGAGTTTTTGTCAAACTTCACGTTTCACTCTCTGACGGTGTCACACGTAGATTTTCTTCTCTACCTGTGAGCATAAAATAAAACACAAAACTTACTTGTTTTCAAATAAGTACGGTTCAGTCCTGGTTCTGGTTTTTGAAAGAAAACTTTCACGGTGCTTACTCTGGAATACTGGAATTGAATCCTTTTCGGTCCTGGATCAGGTTCGGAAATTATTTTTCCACGGTTCTAGTCAGATGTTGGAAATAACTCTTCCACGGTGCTGGTTCTGGATTTTCGGTGCTGATTTCTTGCCGGTGCAGGTTCGGGTTCTGGAAATAACTTTTCACGGTGCAGGTCCTTATGTCACTTTTGCAATGACGACTACGCGTCACTGCCCTATTACCTCATTAATTTCGGATACTGTGAACAAGGCAATTTAAATTCAATACATACTTACTTAAACCCAATTACGGTGCGGTGCAATAATTACGAATAATCGTCCCTGCTCGGGCGCCAATTTTGCAATGATTACTTTGTCTCCTCGTCTGGAACGTCACTTATGCAACGGTCTCGGTTCGGGCCCCTAAATATACACCTGTGTCCCTCGGTCTCACTTATTGGGCCACACTGTATATTCAGGAGGATCTGCACGTTCGCTTATGAACGTGCTCTGCGTTGCCTGTATAGTCTTGTCGGGGGACGATCTATTCGTTGTTCACCCTTACTCTCTTAGTCGCAGAAGGGTTGGGTTCATTAATTATTGCTAAACGATGATTGAATAAAAGACATAAAGAAAATATAACTTGACTCTATTCTTTTTAACTATTTACATTGAATAAAATTGCGGTGAAATTATACTACGGAATATGTACAAAAATACGAGATATATTTACAGTGAAAGAAACAGAAATAAAAACCCGGTTTTCGTGGTGTACTCTGATAATGCGGTTTGCTCGACGTACGGTCCAATACTGAATTATTTCTACGGCCTCGGAGTCTACGTGGGAGCACCAAAAGGTACAGACTCCTACTAGGGCTTCGGTGCGATATTCTCGTCGCAGCACCAGGCTACTATATCTCCGGGGAAATACCCCTAGTCTATACGCTGCCAGCAAATAATTATGAGTCCGCCCTCGGCATGTCACCAGTGGCCGCCAGTTACCCGGATACGATTGTTTTCCGCCAGTATGTCGCCTCAGTTACAGGCACAAGTGCCACACGAGGTTGCCAAAACGATCCCACCTTCACCAGCAGAAACCCCTAATTCCCGAGTTTGGACACACAACTACTCACTGATCTCAGATAAGCCAGGCCATGACTGGATGATGTTTAATTGTTGATATCGTAGTGATAACAACCATCAAGCACCAGGCAACTATTCAAAATTGTCTTACTCAGATATTTATGGGTCAGTTACTTTCAGTGGATCACACGGCGTCGTCAGAACGGTTTATCAGGTACTAGTATTTCGGATGCGGCGGCCAGCATCATCTCCGATGCTGGGAGCACTGGTCCCAGCTGATGGCCGGACGACCAAGTACTGGCTTCTGCCTTCTGCTGCAGCTACTTTTATAAGCTTGGAGGGGAGCTTGGCCAGCGGTTTATTTCGAGATTTCCTACGTCAGCGCTGGGGGTCGTGTGCAGAGATTCAGAATTCCCTTCTTCTCGCGTGACGTCTGTCGCATCTGGGACTTGCTCATCTCTTTCTTTGGTGCATGCGTAGACGGACGGACGGATTTATTCAGCAATACATTTGCTTTTGATTTGCCGGCCGCGGTCTCGTAGAACAATGATGAAATGCCACTCTAAGTTCATTAGAGCTTTTAGGCATTTTTACGGTGCATTGTTACCAACATGCTGTTGTGAAACCTATTTTAAAAAAAGGTGACCCAATGGTCATTGAAAATTATAGGCCTATTAGTTTGTTGTCTTGTTTTTCCAAAATTTTTGAAATTGTTATGGCAGAGAAACTGCTTTCTTTCTTGGAGTCTGGTAACATTATTACTCAATATCAGCATGGGTTTCGAAAGAATAAAAGTACAACAACAGCAGTTTTTTCCTTTTTGAGTCACCTTATAGAAATGTTGGATGGTGGAAAAGTGGTGCACGGAGTGTTTTTGGATCTGACAATGGCCTTCGATTGTGTGAATCATGACGTTTTTTTGAGTAAACTGGAAAGCATTGGAGTGAGGGGTATAGCCCATGATTGGTTTAGTTCATATCTATCTAACAGAACCCAATCTGTGTGTATTAGCGATGGTGCTACACGATACTTTTCTGAGCATGGTCATTGTACTATGGGTGTGCCCCAGGGCAGTGTGCTTGGTCCAATCCTATTCTTAGTATATATTAATGACGTTCATTGTATTTTAAATGATCCTTCAATCTTCCTTACCAAGTTTGCTGATGACACTAGCATCTTAATTTCAGACAAGAACTATGATGACTTGAGGGAGAAGACAACGCTGATAACTGAAAATATAGCTCAGTGGTTTCGGGAGAATTCGCTGCTACTTAATATTAATAAAACTAACTGTTTGCTTTTTAGACATAGCAGAAATACAAATATTTTCCCAGATAAAGTCAGAATAAATAATGTTGATATTGAATATAGTCAGTCAGTGAAGTTTCTAGGTATCTCAATAGATCACCATTTAACCTGGTTGGACCATGTGCAGGTGCTCTGTGGTAAACTGAATAGGGTGTGCTTCAGTTTAAGGGAACTTAAGAAGGTTGTGGACTTCGATACTTTGCTTACAGCTTATTATGGGCAGTTCTATTCGGTTCTCTCTTACGGCATAATTTTTTGGGCTGGCACTACCATGGGTGGCATTTTCGTTGCCCAGAAGCGTGCGGTACGTATCTTAGCCAATTTGAAAGTTAGGGAATCGTGCAGAACACATTTTAGGGGGAATAACTTGTTGACAGTACCCGGAATTTTTGCTTATGAGAGTATCTGTTTTGTGTACAAAAATAGTCATTTTTTTAGTGATTGCATTATGGAGCATAAGTTTGATACTAGAAATAGGGACAATTTGTGTTATCCACTACATAAAACTACATTATTTGAGAAGGGATGTTTTTATCAGTGTTTGAAATTCTTTTGTTTGCTGCCAATCAGCATGAGGGGTATTACATCTCTTAAAAGATTTCAGAGTGTTATTAAAAGGCACCTCATTGCTGCCGAGCCATACACCTTGGGCGACATTACTGAGCATGTGTTTAGATAGTTTAATTTAGACGTGTGCAATGTTTTTTTCCTTATATTTATGCTGATGTATCTTTTTGTCCATGTATATTTGACCTGTACTATACAAATATTTGTCCCTGGTATGAATAAATTATCTATCTATCTATCTATCTATCTACTGAAAGTATTTCAAGGTCAAACAAATGACAAACAGATACACCACAACAGTGTAGCAATTTCCACTAGACACCATACAGAAGTCATCAAGATTATGACAGGAATACCAGTACAATATAGCAATTTCCACTAGACACTATACAAAAATTCCTAGAATTATACAAGTATGATGGCCACCACACCCAATTTTTTATACTCCCCCTACCCTACAACTATCAGATGAGAAGTATACTATCTGTTTATAACTGGGCCGTATTTTTTAGTAACGAAAACAAAATAGTGGATTATTCAGAAAAATTAGAAAAATTGTGCACATATGAGAACTTGTCAGAAATTTGGCAAGCTCTTTACAAACTCGGCCAAAATGAAAATTTTAGTCAAGAAACCTTGTCGAGTGTTAGAACATCTCTTGTGTCAATTTTGGTACAGTTCCATCAGGAAGACCCTGAACTTCTTTCCGTTGTAAGAATTTGTATGATGCAATAATTTGGGTAAATTTTACATTCAATTTTTAGTTAAAAGAAATGTTAGTAATTCTAATCAAAAATCCTAAAACAGTTAGCCAGCTTTTTTACAGCGAGTACTTAAAACTGCTCCATAAAGAAAATGATAAAGAGGTGCTAATAAGTGCAGCTGAAGATATGCATAAATTATATGAAGGTGGTGTTATTCCCTTGGAATGGATTTGCAAAGTATATAATGACTTGTACATGGGAGATGAGTTACCATTACCATTAGAAGATAAAATAAAAATCTACTGTGAAGAACTACTAGGTAGTGAACCTAAATCAAGAATAGGATTGTTTACAAAAAGTATTCTTTTATGCCAAGAAGGTAAATTTGCAGAGGCTTGTCCACTTTTAAAACAAGGTAAATATAAGTTTATAGAAATCAAAATATTTTGTACCTAGATTCTTATTGTCTTAACTATTATTATTAATTTATCATTTACTGTGACACCGCACAGTGGGATAAAATCAGATGTTGGTGGCCAAAATTCTGAAACTCGCCAAGTCGTCTTGGAATGTGTAGATCATGGGAAAATTGTTGAAAAAAATTCGGCTTGCACTTGGGGTGAGATTTGGGGGGGTTGAAAAAAATTACCGCGAAGAATTCGAAAAGTCGTAGAATAGTCTCAGGATATGGTCCAAAATTTGGGAGTAATGATTGAAAAAGTTCAAAATCGAATATAAGGTGCAGATGGGGGAGGGGAATCATAATAATATAAAGGGAATTTTTATACTAATTTTTTTAATGGATTAAAAAATTTAAAGACTTCAAATGGAAGAAATATTAATAAAAACATATTATTTCATAAAACATCACATGCCTATATTACTTTATATCAATCTTGATATTCAAAATCACCATCGTCACTCTCTCCTGTCTCAGTAGTTTCTGAATCGACGTTAGCTTCTCTCTAATGAACTTCCTCTTGTTCCAAATCGGATTCCTGTAATAGATTCACAGCATCCTTGGATATTGTTAATGCAGATTTTCTAGGTAGTGGTCTCATGCTTGTTATTAAAGGGTCAGAAGATACTAGGAGAGCGTTAAATAAATCTGTCATTGTAGCTACCCTTGTTACCTTCCCAGTGTGCTTCTCCCTGTAATATTTCAGGTCCTTGTTCCTCGCTTCTTGTGCTTCTTCAGACAATTGACCTATTGGTAGAAATTGCTTCACCTATTACAGTTAAAACGACTGATTTTTGTACCCATGCTGCATATTTTTTCAAAAAGAATTCCTGTTTCCTGGAGCTCTTGGTCCACCTTCTGTTTATTTCGTTGCAAAGCAGAGACAGCTCCTCCTTCCATTTAGCCACTGTCTCCTCTGCATAATTTTCGGCGCCAATGACTTTAAAAATTTATGTGCAAACGTACTCTTTAGTAGCATGAGAAGATCCAGTTGCCTCATTCCATTTTTCAAATACTTGCCGTCGATTTATTGTTATTTCCTCTGTAACTGAATGTGAGGCCACTGCATATAAAAAAGTATGTTTGAATTAAATTTCTTTATGAAACAATTCGTGAGTTAATAAAATACTTTGCGTACTACCAATGGAAAAGGTTTATTATTATGTAAACATTTTCTGATGATGAGATTTTTTAAATCTTGAAACCGATCAATGTTATAATAAACCTTTTCCATTGGTAGTACGCAAAGTATTTTATTAATTCAACATGAATTACTACCAAATAGTAACAGAACATAATATAAACTACTAGTTTTTAAAAAATAATTTGTTCAATTATCAAATAAAACAAAAATACAGTATATTTGTTGAAAATAATGTAACAACATCTAAGTTCTAAGCAATCTTAAAAAATATCAGCGTCTTTTGAAGCGCTGCACGCTCAGGGTGAAATTCCGAGACTGCCCGGCGCTCGAGCCGAGCGTCGAGCGTCCATGCAGCTGTACACACAAATTGTAATTACGGTCACTTTCGCAAGTATTCGCAACTTATCCTTTTTTAGGTCTGATAGCCGAAACTTCAAGGAATCTCCTGATGAAAAAATTACTGCACCCTGGTGCACCTGGGTACTTTGAAAGTCTAACTAAAGTTGGCCCGCACTTATAAAACTTGACTATATACACTAATATAAACAACACACTTTAACTAAACAAAGTTCAATGCAAATGCACGACTTTTCGATACTTCTTTATGCTATAAGGTTCAGTCTTTCATACAAAAAAAAATCAAAAAGATCGCCCAATAAATAAGCGAGATTTCGAAGATTGAACTTAGACGATTTTTCACGGTACTGCAAGCTTCAGGACTAAGCGCTGACTGAGCTCTTGTGTCGAAGGGCTGCAGCGGAGGGTAAAATGACCTGAGGCGCCTATTGTTATAATTTTATGAGGGTTTGGAATGTTATCTTTCAAGAAACTATACCTTACGACTATATTGCAAAGTTAATTTTTTGGAATTTTGGCCGCGACTTTGAGATTTTACCCCACAGTGCACCGGGACTCAGAGGCATCAAGATGTAATAAACTTTTAATAATGCAGATCTTTGGTTGTCCTGATTCATGAGGTACTAGATTACTGTGGGTGCATTGCCAATACACTTGATGCCACTGAGGCATAGTTGCGACGCCACACGCGATATCTCGGACAGCGTTAATTTGAATTTTGTTATACAAATATTAAATTAAGAGATACAGACCATTCACAAGTTTGTTACCATGGAAAATAACACAATTTGGCCGACCAGAACTTACCGACATGCATTTGGAGATATTGGATGTAGTAGTGTCGCAGCGACATCTCAGCAGCATTGGGAAAAAAATTATCGTCTATACTCTCCTTACCAGGCCACAAAATTCCAACATTTATTTTTAAATCACTGCATATACAGGGTGATTCACGGAGACGGACGATTAGACGTTTCTCAGAAACGGCAGCGAATTAAAATCTGAAAATTTGCACACAACAGTTCTCTGCTTAGACCATTATAATTAAAATATTTTCAACGTCCGGGAACTTCCGGTTATACCGGAAACGAGTACCTACTCTTACAACGATTGCTTTCTCCTGATTTCGGACGTCACTTATACAACGATAACTTTCGTCTGGGTTTATTTCGTACGCCAATTCTGGACGTTCTAGGTGCGGTCCCTAAATATGCAGCGGTACCCCTCGGTATCACTTATTGGGATACGCTGTGTACTCAAGCTGGTCGGATCGTTCGCTTATGAACGTTTTTCTTGGGTTGTATTTACGGTCAGGTAAGACTTGTACATTGGTCACCCTTTTGCTCGTAGTCGCAGAAGGGCGGGTCCAAATATTATGTTACTATTGCTAAACGTCGAATAACACAACAGAAAGAAAATGAAACGGTACTCTATTAATTTAACTATATACACTTGCAAAAATCGGAACGATAAATAAAATAGAATTGAATAGATAAAAACATAATATATACAAAAATACGAGATATTTACATTTAAATCAAACACGGTTTTTACGGAGTGTCCAGATAGAACGCTTGCGGTCCGCCGGGTGATCAATACTGAATATTTACGGGGTGTCGGAGATTTCGTGGGAGCACCGAACAGTGCCAGTTCCGAGACGGGATCGGCGGGCAATTCTCGTTATAGCACGCGAGTGCAATCGCATGGGGGAACGCCGCTAGCTCCTCCGTCGCAAATAATCAATTCGTTCTACCTTAAGATTTCACCAGGAGCCGCCCGTTACCCGGATGCGATCGATTTCCACCAGTATGTCGTCCTATTACAGGCGCTAGGGCCCCCACAGGATGGGAAAATCGATGGATCTTCATAGACAGCAGTCCCAATTCCCCAGCATGAACAGATTGAATTTATTTGATACGAACGAGGTAGGGTACTTACTTTCGGTTTGATCACACAGCGAAGTCTGAACGGTCGATCAAGTACTACTAGGTCGGATCGGCGGCCAGCATCATCCCGGATGCTAGGAGTATTTGTTCCAGCTGAGGGCCGGACGGCCAAATACTGAATTCTCTTCGGCGGAGCACCCACTTTTATAAGCGAGGAGCGGGAGGTCTTCGGCGGCGGGTCACTTCGAGTTTCTAGCGGGAAGAGTAGTGCCGGGTGCAAAATGCAGGACGTCAGATTAGTAACGGCCGCAACTACCATCCATCTCGCTTGACGGTCGTCTCAACTGGCGTGCGCTTGCGTCTCCCACCTGTGTCTACGAACACAGGTGACGTGCATCTCTTCGGGATCCGGGCGTGACGTCAGAACGTTAAAAGTAAACCCAATCAATTCTTGATTACCTAATGTGTTTCTTTTTGCAACTTTACACTCTCTTATTTTAAATGGAATGCCCACATTTTTATTACGGATTTAGATTTTTGGTCGAATTTTAAGGTCACTTTATGCAAAACATCACATGTGTAAAGTGCACCCTCTTCGAGATATTAGACGTTAAAAATCACCATTTTTCATATTTCATCAATTATAACTTGGAAACGGTACGAGATAAAGAAAAATGGTTTACATGCCCTATCCTAGTTTTTAATTCTCTATCTAATGTGTCTGGAAAATACTGCTTCCTGATTGGCAACTTTTTGTCATTTTTTGACCAATCAGGAGGCAGTATTTTCCAGACCCTTTAGATAGAGAATTAAAAACTGGGATAGGGACATGCAAGTCATTTTTCTTTATCTCGTACCGTTTCCAAGTTATAATTGATGAAATTTGAAAAATGACGATTTTTAACGTCTAATTTCTTGAAGAGGGTGCACTTTATACATATGATGTTGTGTGACCTTAAAATTCGACCAAAAATCTAAATCCGTAATAAAAATGTGGGCATTCCATTTAAAATAAGAGAGTAGGTACTCGTTTCCGGTATAACCGGAAGTTAATGGGCGTTGAAAATATTTTAATTAGAATTGTCTAAGCCTAGAACTTTTGTGTGCAAATTTTCAAATTTTAATTCGCTGCCATTTCTGAGAAACGTCTAACCGACCGTCTCCGTGAATCACCCTGTAAGTATGATACTACTGCCAATTCCGTTGCATTTAGCGGCGCAACGGATGGGCCTTCTATGTCACAGAAAGCACTTGCTTTTTAGCTCTCTCCGTTATACTGTTTTTCTAATTGCATATTTTTCTTTTAGCACGACACATAATCAAAATTTTTACGTGGTTCGCGTTATATATTCTATTTGTGCTTGATATTACAGTACTAAAAGTAATAAATTCGATTAAGCGGTGATTTGCAAACGATGACAAATGTTCTTAACAGGTTTTTTGAGTTAGAAGTTTACTGTAAGAGTAAACGAGGAGTGGGCTGTTGAAACCGACGAAGGCATAATTGTTACAGAAGATAAAACCATTGCAAATGTGTTAGATAATGGTGAGGAACCAGAAGATGATGACCACAATGGCTTGCTGAATTCTGTTACTCATAAGAATGCCATTAAATCTTTTGAAACGTGCCTTAGGTGGTCAACGGAAAATTGCGTTCCAATTCACCAATTTTAATTTTGCGTTAAATGAGAGACCAGGCAGTTAATATCTCAATAGGCATTTACGAAAATTAAACCGGTGAGAATCTACCATTAATTTACTGGCCGGTAATCAGCTGGTTTAAAGGTGAATGATACTGGCGGGGATAGTGATGTGGATAGGCAAATTTTAAATTATAGCTGTTACAATAGGCTAAAGAATAAAAAACATTTGCCCAGCACAACTGAATTCATTTTGCATTTTGTAGTACTCAAAAACAAAACTTACAATCAACCACCCAAAATTTTTTGAGGTTATATTTTATGTTCATGTTCGTTGGTTCGCCTTCTACCGGCAATTTCTCCCGGTCCACCGATCATCAACCGGGTAGAGGCACTGGGTAAGTTCGGTTCATTTTTCAAACTCGAGACAGAACAACCAGTAGCATTTTTGAACGCATTTGGTAGAAGCGGTGTATACCGGTTTAATTTTCGTAAATGCTTATTTGGGTAGACTGAAACATTTTTTCTCTTCGTAAATTTTAAGGTTATGTAAACGTAATGTAAATGTGTGCCAAAAATATTTATACTCAAGGTTTATTTCTTTATTTTTATAGAAATTTTATATTTTTTTGTTGCCGGATTTCTTACTTAACATTCAGAAAATATGTACACACATATGTACACGCATACCTATACATACATAATAATAATAATAATAAATGTCTTTATTGTACACAACAGAAAGATAAATGAACATAAATTACATTGAACTAAATTATTATAATAATTATTATGCACAAAGGGCGAAGTTCAGCAGTGTGAGAGTATAATACTCAACACAGGCTGCTCTTCCACTTAACCCCAGGAAACCTTGAAACCCTAGAGAATTATAAAATTAAGGAAAAAAGAAAAAAGAAATAAAAGGAAGAACAAGAAGGAAGGAAGATACACAGAGTGTCAAACATGCGTTGCAGAAATCAAGAACACCGAAGGAGGTTGAATGAAACGAATGACACACGATACACCATGAACAGCAAATAAGTGCTTCATCAGCAGACCCCTCAATAAACTGATTGAATTCTATTATTAGACCAAATTTTGATTTACTGAGACTCCAACAAACTTTTCTTTAGCAAAACCTTAAATTTATGAGTACTAAGAGATTTAATGGCACGCGGTAAATCGTTATAAATTTTACTAATATTATAAGTGAACGATCTTTGATACAAAGCCGATTTATGGACTGGTACAGTAATCATAGATTTTCTCCTAATGTTCACGTTATGAACATCAGTTCTATATCGTATCTTATTGTATAAATATGGAGGAGTCTGAGACGTAATAACTTTATGGTAGAATACAGACGTGTGCAACATTCGCCGATTGGCCATACTCAGCCACTTCATCTCCTTAATCCTCCACGATATATGTTCCCTCCGCCCAACACCACAGATTAGTCTAGCACAAGCATTTTGTACCAGTTGTACTCTTCTACTTGTATCCGAATCAATGCAGCTACCACACAAGACATCAGCGTACGAAAAATGAGACAAAACCAATGATTCACAAAGTAAAGCAATTATGTTTTTATTCAGAATGTGTCTGTTCAAATATATTTGTCTCAAATTACAGAAAGCTTTTTTTATACAAAAATTTATATGTTCCTTGAATCGCAAGTCAGAATCCAATATTACGCCCAAATTTTTTGTCTGAGTAACACACTTCAACTTAATAGAATTTATTTGTATATTCATCAGATCTTCTGCGACATTTCTCAGAGAAGACCTCCCAAACAGCATTAAATTGGACTTTGAAGGATTTAATATCAAATTGTGATTCAGTGAAACCTGTTGTACATACATATTTGTACTTGTCTATGAATTGTTTTGATGTTATTCTAGAAATTTTATACGTGTGATATTACCAGTTTTCTCACTTAAATACAATAAATATCATTCTCGGCAAAATTTCGCATGTTTTTAGAGCAATTCCGGTAATCCAAACATAGCCCGGTCCCAATTAGTTCGGATTACCGAGGTTGCGCTGTATTTAAATACCAAGCCCAACTTTTCAAAAGAAAAACTAGCTTTTTCTTAGAAGTTTTCAGTTTTAAGACTTCAAGTTTCGCAGATACAACAAGACTACATCTTGAGCAAAATAAAATCTTACCAAACATACAATATGGATTTAGAAAAGATTATAGTACTTGTACGGCACTTCTGAAGGTGGTGTCTGAAATTTGTCAGCTATTGATAATGGAGAGTTAACATATCTGTTGCTGCTGAACTTCAGTAAGGCCTTTGATCTTATTGACCCCAAATTGCTTATAGCTAAACTGGCGCATATTGGCATAAGAGGGAGGGCTCTGGCATGGTTTAGAAGTTACCTAAGTGATCGGAAGCAGAGTGTTAAGATTAAAAATGTAACATCGGAGCAGTTGCCTGTTGAGAGGGGAGTACTACAGGGTAGCATTCTGGGCTCTGTTCTTTTTACTGTGTTCACTTCTGATTTACCCGGGATGGTTCGGGCATGTCGTGTTCATTTGTACGCTGACGATACCCAAGGACATAAATGCTGCAATTATTGATATTAATAGGGATTTAGAAAGCATTGTGCAGTGGACAGTGGATAATGATCTTGTCTTGAATCCAGCTAAATCTAAAATAATGCTTATCAGGACAGAAAAAACGAGACAGCAAGGTTTGTCTTACAAAAATACTGACTTTAAGATGAGTAGTGTCGTGCTCAATGACGTCTTGGAAGCAAGAAATCTTGGTGTGATTTTCGATAAGAACTTGAGTTTCGAAAAACATGTGAATAGGGTTATAAGTGCGGCAATCGGGAATTCTTCAGACTCAACGAAGAACAGTTTCATTTCATACTGAGTCTTGTTCAAGATAAGCTGAGGAAGTCAAGCATGTGATTTATCAAGAACCCAATACCGATCGGTATTTTTTTTCTTTTTTTATTGCCAGAGCTTGCCCATAGTTGGCTCCGATGCACTGCAACCAAAAATGGTCTTATTGTGCTCGCCTTCTAAGTCACATTTATTTTGGGATCTTGAACGATCGGTACAAATAATATACTGAATGCGTAGAGAAATCTTCCGGTTCTATTGAGCATTACCAGAAAAAAACGCTGCCTCGCCAACAACCGGAGTAGACAAACAAACAACAGAAAACTTTCCTATTACAGTAAAAAAGTAAAAGAAATAGTTCCAAATTTCTCTTCCAGCAGGGTCCATGTATACAAGCTTTGATGTGCCTTTGTCTTGGAATCCTGTTCCAGTAATGCCTAGAGCAGGTTCCATTCATTCTAACAACGGGTTAAAAAACTGCTAAAATTTCAGAAACTTTGTCGACTTAACGAAGCATAGTTTTACATTCTATTGAGGTTTGTTCAAGAGAATTGAAGGAGTCAAGCGCACGATGTACGAAGAACCCAATATCTCTAAAGAAAAGCTGCTACAATAGCCTTTCACAAATATTTTCTTCCGTGCACTGAATTTTGTAAACAGCATTTTGTAGGCCATAAACATTTTTTAATACAGATTATCAAATCATCCTAACTATTGAGCAACAATTGCAATCAGAGCCGACCGTCGTTGCCCGCTCATGTAGACCGGCCGTTCAGCAGGTGGAACAAAAACACATGCCGACGGACGCATCGGCTGGCAGGCGAAACGCACAAACGAAAGCAGTTCTATTTAAATACTAATGGAGCAGTACACGCATGTGTCGGCTGCCGATACACGCAGCACCTACTAGCGCGAACGAAAGCGTACCTTTAATTTGCCATCTATCGATTTCAATGAAACAGAATGTAGAACATGACTACATATGACATATTATTCTATTTTAAAAATATAATTACGAATTTTCAAATTTCAAATCGTTGGTAAGACCCTGGGTTAAATTTTAAGTTTTTTATTACAGCAGTTATTTCTAGATGTTGCTCAATTGTAAAAAGAATAACTTTAACTCAAAAAAGCTTGTCATGTTTCTACATGTATAACAAAAATAAAGTAAGTACATACTCTTTAAAGAGGTTCTTTTATAATTTTGCAGTAACTTCTGAGAAACCAGGACTATTAAATGTGTGGATTTTGTTAACGCAATGCTACTTACAATTGAAATTTCACGAGAATGCCATAGAATCTGTCGTAATAGCAAAGAACTTGGCAAAATCTGATAAGCATGGCGAACAAGTGAAACGAAAAGTAAATTTACTATATGCGGATGCTCTATCATATAGTTGTGATCAAAATAAATTAAGCGAAACTATCGAGTTATGTGAAGAGGTACCTACTAAAAGGTTTAACTTAAATGAATGAGTAGATTGATGGTAACTTGTTATAGATTCTGCAGGAAATACCAAGTGAATCAGAAATTAAGGTTTTGTGTCCACTCATTCGTGCTCTCATTGTTTCTGAAGATTTTTCGAAAGCCAGTTTTTATTTAACCAAGTTAAAGCAATCTTATGGCACAACTACAATTTATAATTTACTTGTTGCTAAATTACTTCATAAGCAAAAAAAGCTTCAAGAAGCTCTGAATTTACTTAACAGTGAAGAAGGTGCTACGTCAGAATGGTTCATGGAGCTGGGAGATTTATACTGGGATCTAGGAAACTATGAGAAAAGTTTGGTGCCATTTTTAAAAGTAAGTATTTTATTCCACCATTAAAATAGTGAACATTGTAATTGGTTGTTTATAGGCTGCGAAATGTGATCCAGAAAATTATATTTGTTATATGCAATTGGGAAGGTATTATAGAAAAGTTAATGATTTGGAGAAATCTAGAAGATGCTTTGAGAAAGCTTTGATTCTAAACACAAAACATGGCGAAATTATCTTTGAACTTAGTGAAATATACAGGAAGCAAAAAAATTATGTAAGAATTGTGTTGTTTTGTAGACATTCGATATTAAAAGCGACAATATTATCCGCTTATAAAAAACCTTCAAATTGATCGCAAAAGTAGTGGCGTGGTTTTAATTCCAAACAAACCCCCGCTATCTACCAACTAATCCATGGCTGGCTGACTGGCTGCCCTCCATTCCCTTAGTTTTATATGTACCTTCTGGTTTTCTAGCACTACAGAGAAGGGGTTTGTTTGGAATGAAAAGTGAATTGTAGTGAATTGCACAGAATTTGATTTATTGTAAACAAAGTTTGCCAATCCGAGCACCACCTAGTCCAAAGGTCCAAACTATTCTATAATTCAAATGCCATGTCCTGACTGCACTGAACAAGGCTTCCCTTGTGTCATCTTTCGAAAGTGGAAAATGTATTTTTATGTAAGAAATTTTCAGATATTCCACTTGCCATTTAATGTGGGGGCAACAACTTTTAATAAAGATAATCTGTAATAAAGAATCTTACATTTTAAGGTACAAAATTTATGGAGCTGGGCCAGTACTAGGCCTGTGTGATATTGAAAATTTGTTATCAAATATCGATATACCTAAATCGAAATATGGATATGTATATCGAAGTATCAGTATATCCAAATATTGATATAATCCGAATATCGATATTTCGATATTGATAGATGTGTTGAAATTATATCAGGCTGTAAATTCATTTTTTTGAACAAGCATTTACACCTACCCACTGGGGAGAAGCTATACCCGCCACTGCGCCCCTACCATCCACAAAAAAATATTTTTTGATCATTATGAGCTATCTTACTTTTGCCTATCGAAATCCTAATAGTAGCAACCCTTTTCATTTGCATAAAAGCATTCTAGTCGTCAGATTACAAGATCGCCAGTACTCCCGCTTGCACTCGGATTGCATATCAACCAACTTTATTATTTACGGTTGAACATCTAGCCGGTTTAGTATGTTTCGCTGCCGAGAGCTGGCACCAACTGTCAGTTACGATGCAATCCTTATGATTTTGATCGAATAGCAAGATGAGGATCCTGGGCGCAGTACTGCTTTCCGCTAATAGGTGCTATCTTACTTTGTACTCCCACAGCTAGAATTTGTATTGCCAGCCAGCAAAGCTTCCCGCTAATTATTGTTTCTTTGGTTTACTTACGTGTTGCATGTATTTCTCCTGACTAATTTTGCATTCATTAAATTCAACTATTTTTTGTGTTTTTTTGCATTCAGTTGTCTAAAATTGCTGTCACGTAAAAAGAGTTAACGTGGAATAAACTTACGTAAAGAGTAAGTAGGTGGCTATTTGAAAATTTAATGTTCCTAATTTTAAAAAAAATATTTTGCTACCTCTATTGCATATCTATTTAATGCGGCATTAGGCACTTCTTCACAATATTCCTTGTAAATTTACCTATTTATGAAGTAAGCCTGCACTACAAAAGCTAAGGTATGGCCAAAGGCATGGAGAATGAACCCAGCGTTCTTATGCAACAGCTGATTTTGTTGCGAAGCCTATACGGTCGTAGGCCAGCGGGTCGTGGGTAGCGTCGTTTGTTATTATATTCAAGCAATCGACCAGGCAAATGTTCCGTGATATTCAGTTTCCGTGGCAGCACCTGTTTACTAGACAACTGGTCGGCTGCTTTGTTTTGTCTTTTCCACAAACAAACGCTTAGACAGTGAGTATCCCGGATGCTTCTGTCGTAAATGTAAATAGCCGAGTTCCTTGGGTATGGCCATCTGGCTCTACGCCGAGAAACAAGAGCTGCTCATTTTTAGCCGATTTTGTCCCACTAATAAGTAGGTATCAATCATAAATTCAGTCTTTGCATTCAGCAATGACCATTATCATAAAGTTTTCAGTCCGAAGACTGGTTAGATGTGTACCTCAATCTTTTCCTATCCTAAGCTAACCTACGCATTTTCTCAAAACTAGAACATCTTACACCCCTAACTATTTGCGAACAGTGAACCAATCTGCGCCCACCTCTACTTTTTGTTCCTATTTACGCATTTGGTATATCGGGAACTGAATTTTCGTGTCTTAGAAAGTGTGCTACCATCTCATTTCTCCTACTCTTTATTGTCTTCCATAAATTAATCTTTTCCATAACTCTTTCTAATTTATACCTCCCTCTTACCTTACCGACTCACGTCAGTAGTACATTATTTCAATTCTCAGGTTGACAAACACGGAGCAATTATTTATTTTATAAATTATACAGAACGTAGTATCTTCTGCAAATCGGTCTATTCAGTTTCAAAAAGAAATTGGAAGGGGGGACAATTTTATGTTTAGGATTACAGAAACAATCTGCAAACAAATCCACACCTGTAAGCCGACAAAAAAGACAATACAAACTCTTAAATTAGATTCTTATGTGAGTCAGCAGCTTTTGAAAGACAGGAACGTTAGCGAAGAGGCTTTGTATTTTGTTCATGCCACATGGGTGCAAGTAAGCGGCATCCTTACATACTCGTTGCGGATTCAGAGATTATGATTTGGCTGTTGTTGATCTGTCTCTGCTAGGTACCAACACTTGCTATGGCGTATATTATTGGTTGCTTATTAATTTATTTAAAAATTATGGCCTATATTTGAATTGTACTGTGCTGGAGGGAAAGAAGGTAACATTTCTGTAAATGGCCGAAAAGATTTTATAAATACGTTATTAAACTAACACATACAAAAGTAAAGTTTAGTCAGGGATCCAAACACATTTTTCATTCAGTCTTATGCATCTTTCGGACATACTTTAAAATTAGGTCTATATTATGTAAAATGTCCTGCTGAATCCATATCCGAAGTGCCCAAAGCAGGCTTGCATTCATCCCCTATTTTAATTTTCTACCCCTTTTCGGTGGTATGCGATATTTGTACTTTTTCAAGTCTGTCTCGTGATATCTCAGAATAACTACAAGTGATATAAGAATCTCTTGTATACTGGTCAGTCAGTCAAATCAAATAAAACCAAATATTTTACATCAAGCAAAAAAGCCCGAATAATTCACCTCAATTATTAAGTAAAATATTTTCTAAGACAGTGTTTTAATTTTAGTACTGGCACTTATGTGTATATGTTTTAGGATGCAAATATAGCCCTTCTCCATAATTTTGTTATAGATGGTATAAATCCAGATAATGCTTGGGCTTATTTGCAACTGGGCCTTAACTACTTGGATCAAGAAAATTATCCTTCGGCTATAGAAAGTTTACGTTTAGTAATTCGACTGAATCCAGAAAATGCGTATGTCTTTTTAATAATTTTTTCAGGAAAATTTATTTTCGTATCATATTGTTTATTAGTTACTTTTTAGTCATTGCTGGGAAAGTTTAGCAGATGCTTATCTAGCTAGAGGGGCATACAATTCTGCTTTGAAATCGTACCAAAAAGCTGCAGAAATTTTGCACGAATCTGTATATTCTCATCTACAAATAGCAACAGTGAAAAAGGTGCGCAGATATGCAGTATATCAGATACATATAGCAAATTTTAAGGAATAATATTGAATTATTTTTTATAGATTTTAGGACTCACTGCAGAAGCTAGAGCTGATTTTGAAAATATCATTCTCCGAAACAGTAGCTATATCCCAGCTCTAAAGGGCCTTTCTGAGACATGCTTGCATCAAGCAAAAGAATATCAAAGAGATCATATGATTGGATTAGCCCGTGATTGTGCGCAAGTTGCTTTAGATAATGCCACAGAGTAATTAGCTGAAATAAATATGATTTAATGAGTATAAAATTAATTTTTAGGGGCATAAAAATTCGCAGCGATATTTCATGTTTATGGAAATTGGTTGCAGATAGTGTATTTTTTATAGCACAGTTACCAGAAAAATATTCTTGTGCACTTGCTCTAGGTGCTTTAGTAGAGGGAGAACATCTTGAAGGTAACAAAGCTTTAGAGAAAGAAGAATTGTTTAATCTAGCTACAAGGTAAAAAAATTGCATTTTATAAAGCACATAATACAAAATAATTATAATATAGCAGAATAGTGGCCACTTCATAAATATAAGAAAACTTTGCATATGTAGGAATTTTATTTAAAATAAAGAGTTGAAGTAACATCTATTGGCAGTGGCGTAAAGTACATCCCCTGCAGACCTCGTACGGCGAGGGGGCCTAGCCAACTGAGGGCCCCAATCGTCGAAAGAAAAAAAAAACACGTAATTAACATTATGTAAAAAATTAATAAGGTAATTAAATTGGAATCACAAAATTATCTGCTGTATTTTGATACAATGATTATTCTTTGAAATAAACAGGAATATGGCAGTGCCGAAACCGTAATTCTAATTTTCATGTCGCCCGTCATAGAATCAAGGGGCAAGAAGCTTGATTTCGCGGGGGGGCCTTGTGATTTTGCGTTACACTACTGTCTATTGGAGAATTTCTCTTGCGCTATACAAGGTTGATCATTTTTTTTGACCTCGTTAACTACAGTTTTACACTGCAGTGCCTGTGTTTGTTATCATACAAGTTACCTTTTAAAATAAGTAAAGCAATCCACGATGCCCAGGGGCGGATGGGCCCGCCGGGATACCGGGAAATTTACCGGTGTTCCGTCACTCTGCGTTATTTACCAATTATGTAATTTAATTTAATTATTGTTAAGAGATTTTTTGAACACTCTTTGGAAGAAAAACTAGTATTAAAAAAAACAAGAAACGGTATTCCCCGGCCGGATGTTATGCTAAAATTTGCAGAACACCTGTTTTATTTAGCGCGAGCCGCCGCCGCCACTCATTTTTAATATATCAAAAAATATGCCATTGGTCGGATGGACGAATTGCATAGCACGTGCACCTAGCAAACCAGAGACGCGGCGTCGGCGAGATAAGGGCTGTCTAGGCAGATTCTTATGAGCCATAAATTATGACTATAAACAAAGTTTTTATTTAAATTTAAATAGCTAATATCCTAATAGGCTCAGTCGCGCTGTCCGCTGTCCGCAATTTTTAATTTTCTTTTCAGTATTCAGTTCAGCATTCAGTGTTTAGTCAGTGCAGTGTGTTTAAAAACGTCCAAAAGTCGCTAGCTTAACAAATTAAGAAATAAGATTAAGATCTATGGTACGTGCCAAAGTTTTGAATAACCTTAGTTAAAAACTACATTGCGAGAACTCCAAAAGTAACAAAATTATGTCATCAAAACGAAAAGGAGGACAAGAAAAAAAAACTCGAAAGGGAAAAGAAAAAAAGAGATGAAGTAGCAAAAAAATGCCAGTCCCTGGATAAAAGTGATTAAATTTGATGCTTCTCCAAAATTAAAAGAAGAGCTGACAAGTTAAAATTAAAAGAAGAGCTGACAAGTTTTGCAGGCAACTGGAAAACTATCAAATTACCAATTCAAGATTCATACAAAACAAATTATGCTGGATTTGATGACGCAGATTCAGATGATTCTTCTCAAGCACAATCAAACGCAGAGGAAGACGAAGAAGGCTGAAAAAAGTCGAAAGCATGCGCTGAATCTAAAAAATGTTAAAACTGCATCATTTGCTGTTATAGTGCAATTTTGAAATAAAATCTCTTTAAAGGAGCCTATTCCACATTGGTGCTCGCTTATCAGTATATTTTTTCCTTGCGAGCGGTCATTTTCAACTTTAAAATTCATCAAAAATAGATTAAGAAATGCAGCAATCGTCAAACGTGATGGCGAGAGCCCTAGTTTAAAACAGATTCTTGCAGTGGCGAGAGGTTCCTTAATTTATTATGAAGTTAATCGTGTCCCACTGACAGTTACGTGTGTCCACCGAAAACCAATCCCGGTCGAGAGCGTAGTGGGTCGAGTCATTCATGTTGATGAATATTGAGAATGAGATTCTGCACATCAACAATGAGGAAATTATCAATCGTTTGGGCCAAACAACCAAACTAACGAAGGATGCATTAATGTATTGATATTCGTCATCATAAGGTTCTCAGTCCGAAGACTGGTTGGACGCGTACCTCCATTCTTTTCTATCCTGAGCTAACCTACGCATTTCCCTAAAAGTAGAACATCCTACATCCCTAACTATTTGAGAGCAGTAGTCTAATCTAGGCCTACCCCTACCTCTTTTTATTCCTATCTCTGACTCTAGTATGTCACGAACTATTCCTTCGTGTCTTAGAAGGTGTCCTACCATCCTATCTCTCCTACTCTTTATTGTTTTCCATACCTTTCGCTTTTCCCCAACTCTTTCTAATACTTCCCTATTGCTAACCTTATCTATCCACGGTATCTTCATCATGCGTCTGTAGCACCACATTTCAAACGCTTCTACTCTTTTTCTATCCGCTTCTCCTATTGTCCAAGTTTCGCACCCGTATAATGCCGTACTCCATACATACGACGTTAAGAGTCTCTTCCTAGTCTCTATATTAACCGTTCTCGAGCATAACAGTTGTTTCTTTTTGTTAAACGCAAAATTTTAGTTTTCTTTTTATTGATTTTCATGCCGAAGCCCTGTGTCAAAACTGCTTCCATTTCATTCAAAGCCGCTCCTAATTCTTCTTTGCTAGATGCTAACACTGCTATATCATCCGCAAATCTGAGCATGTTAATAGTTTGGCCCTGTACATTGATCCATGAGGCTGTTCTTTCCTTAACAATATTAATCGCATCTTCGATATATAAGTTGAAAACTAGAGGTGACAATGCACATCCCTGTCTCACTCCCTTCCGGATATCTACTTCCCTTTGTTCCTGCTCACATTCTATAACTGCCTTTTGCTCTTCGTAGAGATTATGTATTATTCTTCTGTCCCTGTATTTCATCCCTACCTTTCTCAGCACTTCGAACATCTTCCCCCATTTTACGTTGTCGAAGGCTTTTTCTAAATCTACAAATCCTATATAGACGCTCTTTCTCTTTTCTATCGTTTTTTCTATAATTACTCGTAAAGCTAGAATGGCCTCGCGCGTTCCTCTATTTCGTCTAAATCCGAACTGATCTTCTCCTAATATTTCTTCCGCCTTTTTCTCCATCCTTCTTTGCACAATTCTAGTTAAAATTTTTGACGCATGGGAAGTTAAACTGATATTGATATTGATATTGATATTGATATTGACTTTATGTTTTTTCTGTATTATAAACTGTTTTTCAAATTCGAATCCACGTAAAATGAAATGTGGAAGTATCTGGTTTTTCCTATAAATCCTAACCGTACTAAACTAAATCCAAACCTACCCAGTGACCTAGGCAGAATAGTGAGACATTTTGGACTTCGAACTTTTAAAAGCTTTTAAAAGTTTTTTGTGAGGTTTTCAGTTTAATTTATTATAGGTACCTACCTACGTACTCTATCCCAAAGGACTTGTACCTTGACGCAGTTCTAGTAATACTGGGACGGGTGGGATGGCTTGCGCGCTTCAATGATATAAAGAGCCGAACCATAGGTTTAACCATATTGGAGGGGTTTTTATTTGAGAAGCCAGACTAAATCAAGTCCCTGGAAGGGGGCAGCAGCTCTTTCAGTAATCATAGTGGCAGAGATCGTGAGGGTTGGTATGACACTGTGATACACACTACTGCGATGTGGAAGGCAACGGGAAACCACCACATTATTTTATCCCTAGTACAGCGTACTTTAATTTATGATGATGGCACCTTCTGGAGTAAAATATTCCGGAGGTAAAATAGTCCCACATTCGGATCTCCGGGCGGGGACTGCTTCAGGGGGAGTCATCAGAAATGATAAGTGTAACATCTCACGAGTCGGAGCGTGGAATGTTAGAAGCATGAAACAAGTAGGGAAGTTAGAGAATTTGAAAATTGAGATGGATAGGTTAGCATTAGACGTAGTAGGTATCAGTGAAGTGCGATGGCCAGAAGCTGGAGACTTCTGGAGCGGAGATTTTAGAGCAATACACACAGGATCTGTAGGAGGAAATTCGGGAGTAGGAATTGTTATGCGGAAAAAAGTAGGACAGAGTGTAGAAAATTTCTTACAGCAAAGTGACAGGGTAGTTATGGTTAGGTTAGATTCGAAACCTGTAAAAACAGTAATAATACAGGTATATATGCCCACTTCTAACTACAGTGATGAGGCCGTAGAGGCAGTTTATAGTGATATTGAATATGTGCTAGATTTTGTGAGAGGGCACGAAAATTTAATAATTACAGGAGATTTCAATGCAGTCGTAGGCACAGGGCGAGAGGGCGGAATAGTTGGCCCCTTTGGATTAGGCAATAGGAACGATAGGGGAGTTAGACTGATAGAGTTCTGCGATAAACATAACTTAACGGTCGCGAACACTCTATTTCACCATCATGTTAGGAGATGCTATACGTGGAAGATGCCAGGAGACTTAGGGAGATATCAAATAGATTACATTCTCGTTAGGCAAAGATTTAGAAATCAAGTTAGGGATTGTAGAAGTTATCCAGGAGCAGATATAGATAGTGATCACAACATAGTCGTTATGAAAGCCAATCTGAAATTTAAGATTTTGAAAAAAAGAAGCGGAAGAAGGTATCTTGACCCAGAGAAACTAAAAGATGATGATATGCGCAATAAGTTCGAGAAAAAGACAAACGAAGCACTAAAGGGCACGGGTGGAAATATTGTTAGGGACATAGAGGCAGAATGGAATTGCATTAAAAATAGTTTAGTTTCCTCAGCTAGGGATATTTTGGGTCATAAACAGAATGAAAGTAGGAAACCCTGGATAACAAAACATATTGTGAGTCTAATAGAGGAAAGGCGAAAATATAAAAATAGGTTAGATGAAACAGGGAAACAAAGATATAAGGCGATCAAGTGGGAAATTATTCGGGAATGTAGGAAAGCGAAAGAGCAATGGATCGATAATAAATGCAAAGAAGTGGAAGATAAATTCGAAGCAGGAAAGACTGATGAAGCATATAAAATAATTAGGAGAAATTTTAGAGAAATTGGATCTAGTACCAAAAACATTAGAAATGAGGCAGGAGATATCCTAATCGGAAGTGGGGAGAAGGCAGATAGGTGGAAAGAATATTTAGGAAACTTATATGCGGGACAGGAAGTGCAAGATATATTAGAAAGCGAAAGCAGTGTAGAGGGGGATAACCTAGGGAGTCCTATAATGAGAGAAGAGTTTGAGATAGCACTAAAAAGTTTAAGGAATAATAAAGCACCAGGTATAGATGGCTTGCAGGCAGAAATCTTAAAGTGCGCAGGTCAAGAGGTAATAGATCGTTTATTTAAACTAGTTAGTCGCATATACCTGACAGGCGAGATTCCAGAAGATTACAAACGGAACATCATAGTAGCTTTGCCAAAAAGAAAAGGCGCGGATAGATGCGAAAATTTTAGAACTATCAGTTTAACTTCCCATGCGTCAAAAATTTTAACTAGAATTGTGCAAAGAAGGATGGAGAAAAAGGCGGAAGAAATATTAGGAGAAGATCAGTTCGGATTTAGACGAAATAGAGGAACGCGCGAGGCCATTCTAGCTTTACGAGTAATTATAGAAAAAACGATAGAAAAGAGAAAGAGCGTCTATATAGGATTTGTAGATTTAGAAAAAGCCTTCGACAACGTAAAATGGGGGAAGATGTTCGAAGTGCTGAGAAAGGTAGGGATGAAATACAGGGACAGAAGAATAATACATAATCTCTACAAAGAGCAAAAGGCAGTTATAGAATGTGAGCAGGAACAAAGGGAAGTAGATATCCGGAAGGGAGTGAGACAGGGATGTGCATTGTCACCTCTAGTTTTCAACTTATATATCGAAGATGCGATTAATATTGTTAAGTAAAGAACAGCCTCTGGGATCAATGTACAGGGCCAAACTATTAACATGCTCAGATTTGCGGATGATATAGCAGTGTTAGCATCTAGCAAAGAAGAATTAGGAGCGGCTTTGAATGAAATGGAAGCAGTTTTGACACAGGGCTTCGGCATGAAAATCAATAAAAAGAAAACTAAAATTTTGGTATGTAGGGGATGTGAAAATAGAACTAAAATGGAAATACAAATTGGAAATGAGAAGATAGAGGAGGTCGCGGATTTCTGCTACTTAGGAAGTAAAATAACTCAAGACGGTAGGAGCACTAAAGATATAAAACAAAGAATGGCGCAGGGCCGAGTTGCGTTTAACAAAAAGAAACAACTGTTATGCTCGAGAACGGTTAATATAGAGACTAGGAAGAGACTCTTAACGTCGTATGTATGGAGTACGGCATTATACGGGTGCGAAACTTGGACAATAGGAGAAGCGGATAGAAAAAGAGTAGAAGCGTTTGAAATGTGGTGCTACAGACGCATGATGAAGATACCGTGGATAGATAAGGTTAGCAATAGGGAAGTATTAGAAAGAGTTGGGGAAAAGCGAAAGGTATGGAAAACAATAAAGAGTAGGAGAGATAGGATGGTACGGCACCTTCTGAGGCACCAAGGCTTAGTTCGCGACATACTAGAGTCAGAGATAGGAATAAAAAGAGGTAGGGGTAGGCCTAGATTAGACTACTGCTCTCAAATAGTTAGGGATGTAGGATGTTCTACTTTTAGGGAAATGCGTAGGTTAGCTCAGGATAGAAAAGAATGGAGGTACGCGTCCAACCAGTCTTCGGACTGAGAACCTTATGATGATGATGACCTACGTACTATCAGCACCAAAATTCCACTTTACGGTTCAATTCCGCTTAAAATGCCATAACCAATTACATTCTGAGGTAAAAAAAACTGAGCAACTGTCCGCCAATTAAAGTTTTGAAGGCGGATCTAAACGATTTTATTTGAATGACAACAAACGTGTTAGCCTTGCACTAGTAAACGAAGGGCAGCAAAATAAATAAATAATCCTGTTCTTTTAATGAAAAATCACATCGTCTATGGGGGGCGGGGCTGACGAAAACATAGCAACGTCCGGCATAAACGATTCGCATTGCAAACTGGAACACCACTTTTGGAATTTATAGTACATACATATTAACATTGTATAGGTAATTGTAATTTGTTTGATTATATGAATTGATCAATGCATTTTGCTAACTAGGTATCATATCTGAAACTAAAAACGCTTTAATTTAAGGTTTTGCATGCCTAAATGACTTTCCCCCACCTTTTTTCGTAAAAAAATTAACTACATTAATCATGATTTGGCCCAAGCTCTGCCAACGCGCAGGGTAGCTCTATCCTTGTCGCACATTATCACATTGGCTGCGAAGCAGAACTGGATTCGCAGCGCTACGTGTGCGTTAATTCTGCAGTATATTAAATGAAATAAAAATAAATTTCTTCACTCAAATTTTATTTTGGTCTCTGTTTTATGTTGCCAGAAAGTGGAAAGTGTTCTCCCAGTTCTGTCTTTGTTATCTGCATATGTCATAGTTGTAAAAAGTGTGTTTCTTTTATTATGTATTGTACCTACTACCTACTTACCTACAGATCATGTACCGCCAAGGAAATAAGTAGGCAGACAAGTATACGTAGATTAATTATGCGTAGATTAAATTAAGTGAAGATTTTGGGTCTAGGAAAAATAAAAACTATTAATTTGGTTCAATTGAATATTAATATACCTACCATATCAACTACAAGTGCCAAAAATGTTAATCTGTTTTATAATCTCGTTTGAAATATTTAGAACAAAAATATTACAATTTTAAGTCAAAAAGCATCATTAAAATCTCGTTCTTCGAAAGTACATACGAATTAATTTATTATGCTATCCGTTTTTAAGAAATGAAAATTAGCAAACTTCATGTACGCAGCGTGGCCATACGAAAGCCGGTTTTATTTGAAAAAAATTAAAATTTAAATACAATTACAAGAATGCTCAAATGCCTCTTTACTGTGAATCACACGTGGATTTTTTAACTAAACTATTAATTTCGTACAGAATGGGGGATATCAAAAGTACCTACCTAAAACAACTTTGTAGAGGCCTGCAATACCGATCCTCTACAAAATTTCGAAAAATGTTATTGCATGTTATTATTTATAAAATTAGTAATAAGAAGTAGGTAACAAACTAGAACTCTTATTTTTCTAATTATATTATCTTAGTCGCATTAAATAAAACGTCATTTATCAAACAGAGAAATGTATAAAATAGAGTTATTCTGCAAGATGTGCCACTATTAAATCAATTTTTGGTACTGCTATCGGTAAGAAATTTATGAATATTTTAAAAACATAAATATTCGATTCTTGCGAAAATTGGCATGTATGCATACCATTACAAAAGTAAATTGTAACACAAGTGAGGAAATGGCTTCATTACAAAAATAATGTTAGGTAGGTATACCTAGGTAGGTACAGGTACCTAATAAATAATTACATATTTCAAATCTTAAGTATTTAAGTTGGACATAACTTTTATGTTGTAAATAGCTTAATAGAATATAAAACTTAATAGAATATATAACACATGTAATGGCAATAGACAAAAAGTAGATATATTAGATAAATAGGTACCTATTATTCACCACTTACCATTCTTAAAGTTTATTTTATGATCTCGTCGACAAGCTACAATTCATTGCTTTGCCCAGTTCGCTAATCTTTGGAAACTTGAAGTAAGTACTTCATATACCTTTATATACCTTCGCCTAGTTGGTGATTTATACAACACATTAGGTCCAAATTGAGCCGGATACAGAATAAATCTGGGATTATTAATTAGGAAACCTGAGTTGAAGAAAATTTGAAACGGCGGCAGGCGTTTTGCGTATCTTAACACGGAGGAACCAACCTTTTGTCTTGCAGTGGAAATTCCCACGCTTCACTACAACACAACCAGGCATTTTAACTTTATTATCTTTATCTTTATTATCTTTATTATCTTTATTATTATTTTACAATCTGAAATACCGTAATATACAGGGTGTCTTGTAACGAACGTTACATACTTCAATGGTAGGTTCTAAGGAACAAATAAAAGTGATTTAACTTATTTTGCTCAAGTAAAAAGTAACTCATTAAAAAGTTATGGGCCTTCAAAGTCTCTGTTTTCATTTTTAATTTTTGCATTAATTCTGAACGTGCTGAACCGATTTCGATAAAATTTGGCACCTAAGAGATTCAATTGATGGCGAATACGATGGCAAGGTCCATTTTAAATCATAATGTGGAGGGCGCCGTTTTAACCTGGTCAGCAAAATACTTTTTCACTGTATCTTTTTTGTTCAGAAATTTTTGAAAATTTCGCCATAAAAAGCAAATAAGGAATTTAATTCTACACAAAAAAGGCATACCTGTTGAATATCCAAAATATGCTTCATTTAAGAGATATTGCAAAAAATATGTCATGGTCGAATCGTATAAAATAAATTGTGGGAACAAAAATACAGTTTGAAAGAGCAAATGAGCAAATAAAAGTGTTAGACAACAATAATTACATTCATTGAGAAAAATAAAGTGTCACACTTACAAAACAAAACTTAACATGAACAAAATTTAACATAACTAAAAACTAAAAAAAATAATGTTAATAATAAAATTTCTTATAATAAATGTTCAATATGCTCTCCATTCAATTCAGTGCACTTCCTTAAGCGTTTAACAAAAGATTGCAGCACGGAAAAAGAATTATAGTGATTTCTAATTTGCTGCCCGGCATTTTGTATTCTCTCCCATAGTACCTCTCGTGTATTAGGAGGTACGTTGCCATATACCATTTCTTTCATATGTCCCCAAAGATAAAAGTCCAAGGGATTTAGGTCAGGGCTACGTGAGGGCCATGGAAATTCACTACCCCGACCCATCCACCTTTGGGGAAACCGTTGATTTAAATAATCTCTTACGATGTTAGCATTATGGGCAGGTGCACCATCATGCTGCAACCACATTCTTCCACGAATATTTAGAGGTACTTCCTCTAAAAGTTCAGGAAGCTGGTTTTGCAAAAAATACAAATATGCCTGGCCATTTAACCGAGCTGGAAGCACTACTGGCCCTAAAATGTAATTTCCAATGACACCACACCAGACGTTAATAGAAAATTCATGCTGAAAGTGGTGGTCTTTTCTTGCATTTGGATTCTCTTCATCCCAAACATGAGAATTTCGCCAATTAAACACACCCCTACGAGTAAATGTTGCCTCGTCAGTAAAAAGAATGCGTCCTACAAAGGTGTGGTCTCTATTATGAATTTGTAGTATTCTTTGACAGAAGGTCTGCCGCATTACAAAATCAGGTGGAAGTAGATTCTGGACAGGAGTAAAATGAAAGCAACGTAGCTGCTGGGTGTGCAGAATAGTAAACACACTATTACGATTTATACCTGTAACTGTCGAGAGTTGCCGGATACTAATTTGAGGATCTTCTTCTACTCTATCCAAGATCTCTTCCTCTTGATTCACTATTCTTTCTACGTTTCTTCCATTTCGGCGGACTGGTTTAAAACTTCCACTTTCTCCTAATCTTCTAAAAAGAGCAGCAAAGAGTGTGTGACTAGGTTGTCTGCGGTTTGGATAAGATTCTTCGTATCTTCTCTTAGCTCCCCGGCCGCTAAATCCTTCTTGTACATAAATAACAAGCATATCTCTCATTTGAGAATTTGTGAAGTCGTTATGACGAGGCATTTTAATAAAATAAAAAAGAATATGAACTTAATATTAAACTGAGTAATTTTTTGACAGACTAATAAATAATTGGAAATAACTAGATATCGTAGATATCCAATTTAATACGCAAAGCCTACTCAGAACATTTTTGTAGATTATTCCAAAACCTTAAAACATATTTTTTGCAATATCTCTTCAATGAAGCCTATTTTCGATATTCAACAGGTATGCCTTTTTTGTGTAGAATTAAATTCCTTACTTGTTTCTTATGGCGAAATTTTGAAAAAAATTTGAACAAAAAGGATACAATGAAAAAGTATTTTGCAGACCAGGTTAAAACAGCGCACTCTACATTATAATTTAAAATGGACCTTGCCATCGTATTCGACATCAATTGAATCTCTTAGGTGCCAAATTTTATCGAAATCGGTTCAGCACGTTCAGAATTAATGCAAAAATTAAAGATAAAAAAATAAACTTTGAAGGCCCATAAGTTTTTAATGAGACACTTTTTACTTGAGCAAACTAGGTTGAACCACTTTTATTTGTTACCTAGAACCTACCATTGAAGTATGTAACATTCGTTTCAAGACACCCTGTATATATACACAATTTTTTTCATAGCATAAATTGCAAATAATGCTTAAACGAATAATACAAAACACTAACAACACCGCGTCATTGCGTTTGCCCAGCACGGAAATGTGTTTCCCTCAAATCTCTGCTTCGCACACTACGCGTCTTGCGCGAGTGGGACAAAATTGGGCTGCCTATCGAGCATACTATATATGCTTATACTATGATTTGGCCCGTCTGCTCATTTTTTCCCGGTCCGATTTACCTATGCCCATCCGCCCCTGACAATGCCACTAATTTAAATTCTGGCATCAACTTTGTAACGTGAAACAATAGAAAACTGGTTGCAATTAGACGAATAATACTGACAGCCAGTAACCTGAGCGCTCTTGATTGTCATTTTTATGAGTCAATTGCTGTCAGGCAACAAAATTGAGTTTGCAAAACAGGAATTTATCCAGACAAAATAAAAAGTTCGAGTCTAATTCTGCTAGGTAATTTAATGATTATGAGAATACGCATTTATGCATCTGAAAAATTCGATTTTTAATCATTTTATAATCAAAAATACGAAATTTGCAAAGTCGTCATGTTAGCAAAAGGTAAATAATATAATTATCGGGGGTAACATCATAACTGCATCAAACGAGTTCATTTTGATTGGTGTGAGTAAAATGGATCCCGAGACCGTAGGTCCAGGGACCTGTTTTTGATATAAACGAACGAGTGCAGTTTTTATGAAGCAATAAGCTTGAATGCAGAATAATCTGTTATTTTTGATGCACCAATGGTGTTTAATGGACAATTTGTTGAAAATAGGCACCCTTATTTTTAAATATAGGTACCTATATAATCTGAACAGTTGACGTTTCTAGAGGTGAATTATCGATGTAATTTTTGACATATTTTATAGTCGCAGGTGATGAAACCTTGCTGTATTATTATGATGTTCCATCTAAATCCAAAAACGGAGTATGGCTGTTTGAAGATGAAGACACTCCGACCACAGTTAAAAAATCGCGTTCTGTCAAAAAGAAAATGATCGTATTTTTTGGAAAAAGGGGAATTATTGAGCGGATTATCTTGGAAGAACAAAAGGCAGTCACCGCTAAATGATACATCAAGCACTGCTTATCCAGGTTATTGGAAAATTTAAAAAACATTAGTCCGAACTCTAGATTCAACACATGGCGCCTACATCAGGACAATGCTCCTGCACATCGAGCTCATATAACAACAGAGTTTTTGCAGAATTCTGGGTTAAAAATTTTAGAACACCCTCCCTACAGTCCCGATCTTGCGCCCTGTGACTTTGGTCTGTTCCTATATATTAAAGAGCAGATAAAAGGACGCCGTTTTGAGACAGATGACGAGTAATTGAAGCTTTGAACGAAACCTGTGCAAACGTATCGCAACAAGAATTTTTAGCAAGTGGTTTCTTCATATGGGGAAGTGTATAGAATGTGACGGGAAGTACTTTGAAAAATTATAAAAAACAGATCCTTATCTCAAATTTTTCATAGTGACCTACATACATATTGTGAGGAAGCATAAATGAATACGAGAAGAACAAGAAATGAGAAAACCGGCTAAGTGAATCAATGAGCATGATACGGGTCAGCCAGCAATTTTAGTTTCAATCTCCGCCTGAACCCAGGCAGCGAGAACACCAAACTCTTGGCTGAGGGCGTTGCAAATCCTTGCAATATTGTAGGAGAACCCTTTTGTGAAGAGAGCTGTACGATGCTTAGGTGGCGTGATTCGGTCCCGAAACCTTACATTACTATTATGTACACCGTTTCTAAATGAAATAGTTTTGTACAAAACTATAGGGTCCTTATCAACTATTATTTTGTGGAAATTACATGCCGTGAGCAAATACCTCTGGTTGTGCATATTGAGCCGACCCAGCAGAGGTAAGGTGTATGATATCCGCTGAAACTTACGCACCCCAAAAATCAGCCTAAAGCACGAATTCTGTACCCTCTTTATCCTCCTGGAAGTATCAGTTGTAATTGATGGACCGTATATTTCACAACATAGTTAAAATGCAAAAATACCAGACTGTAGCATAACAAACACTTTGTCGCTCTGCCCATGGCATCTCTGTTTCTCTTCGTACTTCTCCTACATTGGCTGGTGTAGAATCACGCGACCGAGGGTTTATTTTTTCCTTGAACGCCGTGTGTATCCCTCTTAAGTGTGGATGAAGTGAAACTCCCAGAAACCATACGGAATCAGTAACCACAATAGCTTTTTATAATTTATCCTAACCATTACTGATTTCTGATTACTTGCCCATTTTACCAAATACCAATAGGCCAATTTTTCGAGGCATTGGGTTTTAATGAGTTATTTCTGCACTACTCCACCTTAACAGCCGAAGCATTTCTGAGTAAATTCGAAAGAGAACGATTGACAAACCAGCACTTCTCTATCCACAAGGATATTCATATAAAATATGAGCAAGAGCGACCCCTGAATGGAACCCTAGGGCACACCCTGCCCAAGCATGCCAGAGTCAGAACTATAATTTTGATTATTTTTGTTGTAGTAACTCTGAAGGATTAAGATGTAAGAGACTGTGGTTAAATAATCAATTCAAGAATCAATTGTACCCCTAACCACATAAATTATACGCATTTCGGCAGAAAAATTTATAGAAGAAAAAGTAAGCTGCCATCTTCAGTAGCAGGGAAAAACCTATAGTAATAAAAATAGCAATAACAACATTAATGCAAAAAAAAACCAATTATATATATGACAATAATAATAACAACAATAATGATGATGTGAAACAATGATAGTGACAATAACAATAATATAGGTCAGGTATTTTCTGCTCACCACTCCGAAAGAATCGAAGTGCACTCGATCAGCTCTCAAGCTAGAATGAACTCCGCACGGAGACAATCCCCAATATATACTTAAAGTGACGTAGCACTGACGTTACTTGTGACATCAACATTAATCACACTAGGATAGAAATTCAATATCCGGGCATACGCTCATTTTTATACCACTCTATTCTTATTTTCACTATCACAAATGTACAAAAAGGTTGCCATTGCCATCTTTACTGCAGTTTCAATTAAAATATCCTATCTTCAGGATAATTGACTTGAATGAAACAAAACAAAAAGAGAAAATGAATCCCATATTACCAAATAACCTCGAAGGTCCATGGCTTATATGGGCTAGCAAATAACTACAGTAAACTGCAATAAAGAAGACCTTGACCCCTGCACCCTTTCATTTTTCTGGTTAAACCCTACATGCCTACACATTAACGACATCTAACAATACGGAATCAGAAATTGGACCTAAATCTGAATTAATAAGTTTACCTTCATACTTGCGAATAAACATACTCTCATAAGCGTCTAATTCCCTATTGTCCGATACCGACGAAGGGTACAATTGATTCTTGAATTGTAGTAACTCTGGCTTGTCCTTCAAATAACATTCCATGAGATCAATGCATGCATCATAAATGCCATAACTTTGGATCTTGGGGAGAAGCAATTTGTGGTAGAGGGTATCAAAAGCTTTTGAAAGGTCAAAATAGAAACCCTTTCTTTTGTTTCTGGCAAAAAAAAATTCAGATGTCGGTGCATGAAAAATTTCCAATTCGGTATATTTTGATGGTTTAAATCCAATCTGCTGATTGTTTCGTATCTTGTGGCAATTTAGAAATCACCCCCACAAGGCAATAGCGTTTGATTTAGACCACCCCATTTTTTGCGTGTCTTGAAATTTATGGAGTGGCCATCATTTTATCAGAATTATGAATACAGGATTTTTATGAGCTTCATAATCTTTTGTAGATGTTATTGTAAGGCTATGAATTTATCTGAAAACGATCCATTAATTTGGCATGATTTGGCAACATGTTATTACGTGCATGCTTGCAATATTATCAAATCTGAGAAATCGCAGCAGATGTTTGAGTGGGCCTTATCTGCAGCTCGTCATTGTACAGTTACCAATCCTAAGTACTGGCAGCATTGGAATTTGATTGGGAACATATACTGCCAAAGAGGTAAAATAAACTTGCTTTAATGTAAACAGCAATAAAAAGAATCTTTGTATTTTATTTTATTATTTCCTCCTAATTTTCTAAAATATATTTTAGAAACAAGGAATTACGCTCTTGCGCAACATGCCTTCGTAAAAGCGGTTACTCTAGAATGTAATTGTGCTGTGGCCTGGTGTAATTTGGGCACCTTATACCTTGTGCTAAATGAGATTAAGTTGGCTAATAAGGCTTTCTCAGAAGCACAGCGCTCAGATCCAAACTATTTAAACAGCTGGATAGGACAGGTAAATTTTTGTGACAGAATATTTTGTGTATTAGTTTCAAAATAAATTTTAATTAAGTTCTGTTGTTGCAGAGTTCATAGTAGGTAGCAAAACATTTTGCTCAGTACTTTTAAGTGAATTGAATCTAGTACAAACTATTTTAATAATAATTTTACTGCTCTTTTGTATCATTAGGCACTCATAGCAGAAATAGCTGAACACGAAGATGCTATGGACTTATTCAGACATAGTACACAGCTGGGATCTCACCAAGAGGGGGGAATAGGCTATGGTCACTGGGTGTGCAAAACGCTTATGAATACGCCAACGCATGTTAAAGTTTATTCAATTCATAATATGCATGCTGTACCAGTTGCTTGTGATGCTCTGACCTATTATACAGGTGAGTTAATTTTATATGACTATCAAATAAGTATAAGCAACCACAGGAAAAATGAAATGAGAACACTCACTGACTGGCATTCGAACACAGGTCTTCCACTTTTCGAAGTATAGTCTAACAAACTGAGTTATTAGCACTGAATTCAGCACTAGAGAAGGACTGCAAACCGTTCATTCGAAGTTTATAGGGTTCCCGTTATAATGGAAATATGAAAATTTACATAGTTGATTCCGTTCTCCTCAGGCAAAATACTTTCATTCCCGGAAGTAACTATCAAACTGTGTTATTTTAAATGGAACACCCTGTATATTAGTACTTTTATGGATTCCGCGTTGAATTTTGAACAACCTTTGTTAACGGTTTCTATACTTATCTTTTTTAGCTTTCAAGATAAAAATTTATTTTTGCAATTTTTACTACTAACAAACGTTTTAAAAATTCGCTATAACTTTTGTTCGGAATAAGACAGAAACGTCAGCGATTTCCCATATTGTAGCTGGAAGATGCCTCTATGAGTGGAATATTTTGAAACTGTAATTTCTTACATTTAGTCTGTAGAAAATTGCAATATTCCAGTGTCTTTTTGAATAAGTCATGTTTAAATTTTTTAAAAATATTATCGCATACTTTTTATGCCACGTACCGATTGACTGGATAATTTACAACGACGTTTCTCATCCTGGTTTGTCGGATGTCAGCTATAGCCTGACGTTCTGGATTCGGCCTCTAAATATACACCTGTATCCCTCGGTCTCACTTATTGGGATTCGCTGTATATTTATGAGGTTCTGGACGTTTGCTTATGAACGTGTTCTGCGTTGTATTTACGATCTGGTCGGTGAAAGATTTATTCGTTGATAACCTTTAAGCTTTCAGTTGCAGAAGGGTGGGTTCATTGATCAAATTGATCAAATAATACGGCATAAACAAAATATAAATAAATTCTATTACTTTAGATATGTACAGGTGATTTAAAACGGCAAAAACGGAATACATATTTATATATACAAAATATTTACATTAAAATAAAGAGCAGTTCTCGCGGAGTATTCTGATAGAGTGGTAGGCTCGTCGTGTGATCAAGATTGAACTTTTACGGTGTTTCGGAATCTACGTAGCAGCATCTAGGTGCGCGGACTCCTAGGCGGGCTTCGATGAGAGATTTTCGTCGCAGCACGGGATTCAATCTCGTTGGGTGAACACCACATCGCAAATAAATAATTAGTTCTCCCTCGGGATATCACCAGGGGTGGCCAGTTACACAAGGTGCGATCGGTTTCTGCCGGTATGTCGTCTCAGTTACAGGTACAAGTACCATACGAGATTGCCAAATCAATCTAACCTTCACCAGCAAGCGCCCCCGATTCCCCGGTTCGAACACGTCACTATTTATTGGTTACGAACAAGGTAGGTCAACCAGGTTGTGACTGGTTAGTGTTTAATTGTGGATATTTCATAATAACTGCAAGTAAACACCGGGCATTTAATCAAACTTTCTTACTCAATATTTACAGAGCGGTGACTGTCAGTTGATCACATGGCGAAGTCGGAACGGTCCATCAGGTACTAACAGTTCGGATGGGGGCAGATGAATTCTGATCCTCTTCAGCAGTGCAGTTCTCTCTTTTATGGGCAGTGTGACGCGTGACATCAAATTTTTCTACGTCAGCTTAGTGTCATGTGCAGAGATTCATCTCGCATTTTTGCTATTTCGGAAAGGTGGGCGTCAAGATCTTCTACGTCAGTGTGGGGCCGCGTGCAGAGATTAATTCGGGAATTCCTATTCTCTCGCGTGACATCTGTCGCATCTAGGACTTGCCCATCTCTTTCATCGGTGCATGCGTAGACGGACGGACTTATTTAGTATTTCCTTTTCTGTTGATTTGCAGGTTGTGGTTTCGTCGAACAATCACGAAATGCCACTCTAAGGCCCGGTTTTTCAAAGAAACCAACACCGGATTAAGTCTGACACCAGCTTCATTGCTATGATACAATCAATCAGAAAGCCTGTATCATAGCAACGAAGCCAGTGTCAGACTTAATCCTGTGTTGGATTCTTTGAAAAACCGGGCTTAAGTTTGTTAGAGTTTTTAGGCATTGTTACACATTTACTTAAAAAAATATAACATGACCCTATAGCTTAAAACAAGTCGTTTTTGAGTTATTTCTGTAATTGTAGAAAATTGCATTTTTTGTTAGATAATAATTCATAGTAGTCGCCGCATGAATGTTTGACATCGCTATGATTATCACTTAATTTCGAAATGTCAAAGTATAGTTGAGCAATTTGTTGCAAACTTAACTTCAAATCGGTGGTAAACTTGGGCACGTTTCGTTAAAAGCTCGACAAGTTCTGCTAACAATGCTGTTGCACTTGTCACGTAGAGTGTCATGTATAACAAATAAATTAAAAATTTCTTGTTCTGTAGTTTTGTATGCATTATTTACATTATGATTGTCCATTTTGAAATTATATTTGTAACAAAGCTCTCAACAATACTTCGCTATTTCGAAATTAAGTGGCAATGATAGTGACACCAAACATTCATGCCCAGTATGAATATTGTTATCAAACAAAAAATTCAGTTTTTTACAATTACGGAAATAATTCAAAAACAACTTTTCTTACCTATAGGGTCATATTATACAGGGTGAGTCATTAAGGCGAAATCGGCCGATAACAAAATGGAAAAAACTTTTTCAAATAAAAGTTTTTCAAAAATAAGTGCTTAATGAGATAAAAATATTTTCAAATATGGCGGACTTCCGGTTATACCGGAAATGGACACTAACTATGTTGTTTTAAATGGAACACCCTGTATTCGTTTGCATTTTTGGATTTCGCATGAAAAATAAATGTCAGTTTGTTAATCAAACATTGGGTCTAAGTCGAACCGCTATGGAGTTTTTTAATTTTTTTTGAAAATTTTGACGTTTACAGTAGTTGGCGCCATTTTGAATATCTTCGAAACGAAAGCACTTAGAGGAATGCGGTTTTGACAGTTCGTCTCTGGAAGTAACAGCCTATTAGACACAAGTATAACATGGAATCATAACTTTTTAATTAAATGAAATTTATCCATGCCAATATTTACTAATTCAAACAGGAATAACTCTTTTTTTTTTAAATGGAATGCTACATTGATTCTCACCTCATAAGACGCAACATTAAATTTCCTTTCTGACGATGTATGGTTGTTGGCATCTGTCACCAGCAGTTTTTAAGAAATTTGCGTTTTTCTGGAAATTTTAAATAATATCGTGTTATTGCGTTAACAATAGTTGGCGTTCAGCGATTTTGTTTTGTTTTGCCAACGAAATGTCATTTCTATTAAATTATTGTTAAGTAAGAGTGCAATTTGAGTTCAATTAGTGAGAGTATTGATTTCAATTTTAATAAATATTACAATTAAGAAAACTGAAAATGTACAAGGTGTCCCAAACTGGACGCGTTCTTATGGGAACACCCCTTATTTGAAGAGATAGAAAAAAATTAACCAAGGTGTCCGGAGCTCAAATTTAATGAGAAAACCACTGGCGCAAACAAAACTTTGCTATCTCTTATCGTTTGGTCGCTAGAGGGCGATTCTCAAATTTCGTCGATTTCTTTTATGTCCTATAACTTGTTTATTAATAAAGATAATTAATTTTGGTAAAAACTTTCTTAAGGCACTTTTTTCCGTAAAATCCATTGCAATAGGCAGTTTTTTTACAGGGCGTTTAGATTTTCGTGCACCACCCCAAACTCATTTTTTTTATATAGACCACCCTATATATTATGAGATTTTTGAAAAGCTCGTAAAATTTCGTAAATTTTGATGTCATGTTTATATTAAAAACCATTAGCAACATTACGATTTAAAAATTAAAATATTGTGCCTACAGAAATCAAGATTGCCATGACTAATAAAATGACATAGGATGCTAACATGTTATGATTAAAACCACAGATCTAAAGTTTCATGATAAGATTACTCATAGTTATTATATTAAATTAATAATTCTTTAAATGTTGCTAATGGTTTTTAAGATAAACATGACAAGTGATACATCAAAATTTAGGAAATTTTACGAGCTTTTCAAAAATCTCATAATATATAGGGTGGTCTATATAAAAAAATGAGTTTGGGGTGGTGCACGAAAATCTAAGCGCCCTGTAAAAAAACTGCCTATTGCAATGGATTCTACGGAAAAAAGTGCCTTAAGAAAGTTTTTACCTAAATTAATTATCTTTATTAATAAACAAGTTATAGGACATAAAAGAAATCAACGAAATTTGAGAATCGCCCTCTAGCGGCCAAACGATAAGAGATAGCAAAGTTTTGTTTGCGCCAGTGGTTTTCTCATTAAATTTGAGCTCCGGACACCTTGGTTAATTTTTTTCTATCTCTTCAAATAAGAGGTGTTCCCATAAGATCGCGTCCAGTTTGGGACACCTTGTACACTCGAGAAGAATTAATTGCTATGGTGTATTCCTTGGGTGAAGCAGAAGGAAATTCGTTACTTGCCTCAAGAATGTATGCGCAACGTTTTCCCGAGCATAGACATCCAAATGTAACGGCATTCGCAAAATTAAAAGAGAGGTTTGATCGAACTGGTTGTGTGGGATACGAGAAGAAAGAAGGTGTAAAATCAGTGACACACGAGGAAAATCAAGTTTTAGTAGCTGCTACTGTTGTCCGAGATCCTCATTTAAGTACCAGAGAAATTAGTCGCGAGTTAGAAATAAGCCAAACTTCTGTGTCTCGAATACTGCGCAAAAATAAATTTCACCCGCACCACGTTCAGTTGGTTCAGGAACTAGATCAAAATGACTTCAACAATCGGTTGCAGTTTTGTGAGTGGGCTTTACGTAAACTTCAGGAGCGAAATGACTTTTTCGATCATGTTCTCTTTACAGACGAAGCTTCGTTTCATAAGAACGGTTTTGTTTCAAGATACAACTGCCATTATTACAGTACTGACAATCCCCATTGGATAAGGCCATTGGATCATCAACATAGGTGGTCTTTGAATGTATGGGGTGGCATAATTGGACGACACGTAATTGGACCACATTTTTTCGATGGAAATTTGAACGGTAATAGCTACCTACAATTTTTACAAAACGATTTGCCAGAAATGTTAGACAATTTACCACTTGCTGCAATACAACAGATGTGGTATCAACAAGATGGAGCGCCTGCACATTACGGGAGGGATGTAAGGGAGCACTTGACTGCAGCATTTCCAAACACATGGATAGGAAGAGGAGGTCCGACACCTTGGCCAGCGCGATCTCCAGACCTAACAAAACTTGACTTTTTCTTGTGGGGGTACGTAAAGCAGTTAGTTTACAGGGAACCTCCAACTACTCGAGAAAATATGATGGAACGAGTTCGCGATGCATTTCAAAGTATCAATAAAGATATGTTGATAAATGTGAACAATTCTTTGTTGAAACGATTGCGTGTTTGTTATCGTGAGGATGGCGGTTATGTCGAACATTTAATCTAATTACATTAATTTATTTTTGTTGCTGTTATTATCTAATGATCTTTGAAGTTTTGGAAATAGTATAGAAGATTTGGAACGAACATTTTGTAAGACAAAACAAAACAATATCGCCAAACGTCAACCATTGTTAATGCATAAACATATTATTCAAAATTTCCAGAAAAACGCAAATTTCTTAAAAACTGCTGGTGACAGATGCCAACAACCATACATCATCAGAAAGGAAATTTAATTTTGCGTCTTATGAGGTGAGAATCAATGTAGGCATTCCATTTAAAAAAAAAGAGTTATTCCTGTTTGAATTAGTAAATATTGGCATGGATAAATTTCGTTTAATTAAAAAGTTATGAGTCCATGTTATACTTGTGTCTAATAGGCTGTTACTTCCAGAGACGAACTGTCGAAACCGCATTCCTCTAAGTGCTTTCGTTTCGAAGATATTCAAAATGGCGCCAACTACTGCAAACGTCAAAATTTAAAAAAAAAAATAAAAAACTCCATAGCGGTTCGACTTAGACCCAATGTTTGATTAACAAACTGACATTTATTTTTCATGCGAAATCCAAACATGCAACCAAATCCAGGGTGTTCCATTTAAAATAACATAGTTAGGGCCCATTTCCGGTATAACCGGAAGTCCGCCATATTTGAAAATATTTTTATCTCATTAAGCACTTATTTTTGAAAAACTTTTATTTGAAAAAGTTTCTTCCATTTTGAACTGTACTCTTGTTATCGGCCGATTTCGCCTTAGTGACTCACCCTGTATATTTCTTTTAGTAAATTATCCAGTCAATCGGTACATGACATAAAAAGCATGTGTCATTCTATTTAAAAAAATGTATAAATCTGACGTATTCAGAAAGACACTGCAATATTGCAATTTTCTGCACAGTAAGTGTAAGAAATTACACTTTTTAAATATTCCACTACAATATGAGCTATAATTTATGTTTTTGTTTTATTCCGAACAAAAGTTATAGCGAATTTTCAAAACGGTTGTTAGCAGTCAAAATTGTAGAAATTAATGTTTATCTCAAAAGCTAAAAAAAATAAATACAAACCGTTAACAAACGTTCAAAATTCAATGCGGAATCCAAAAAAGTACAAATAAACCTATAGGGTGTTCCATTTAAAATAACACAGTAGATAGCTATTTGCGGTAGAACCGAAAGTGCTAGAAAGTTTAAAGTATTTTGCCTAAGGAAAACAGAATCAACTATGTTAAGCTGTAAATTTTTAAATTTCCATTATAACAGGAACCCTATAAACTTCTAATGAATAGTTTGCTTGGGACACCCTGTATAAGTTGCAGAAATAAGGAGGGGAAAATTCGATTAAATTAATTACCTATCAACACACCATTTTTCGGAGATCACTGACTGTAGTTGCGATCTTTCGCCGCTTTATACAGATTTGATCTCCCCAGAATAATTTTCAAATCAACTATTCATATACGGAGTGGAAGAGGTTCAAAGGCCGTACCCCATACAAGATTAGTTGATTCAAAATTGTTTTGTGTAGATTGAATCCCTATGAAGGTACGAAAGGATGTTGCGGCTATAATGAATTACATATCTCCAAAATAGTATGTTGACAGTGCCCGACAAGGGAAAGACCATGGTTCAAATCCAAGTCAGTGCTTATTCATATTTTTCACGGGAGGGGGGTTGCATATATTTAATTGATATATGTATATGCCTGGTGCATTTAGCATACAATTTGTTACATATTTACGTCAAGGTAAACTTCAGAAGTGTAACATTGAAAATTCTCGTTTTACTAACCTACCACATGTATTAACCAACCCCAATCCCTCAAAAATTTGTTGATGCTGACAAGGGACAGGATTAACTAAGATTGCAGAAACAGGCGAAGTTTTCTACATATTCCTTAAAATGTTTACACTCAGAGTTTCATAATGAAAGTCCTTTAACTTTACTTATTTTTGAGTTACAGTTACCTATTATGAAAATTGATATAATTTTGGGCTTGTAACTTAATATGTATTTTGAAATATGTATAATATTTTAAAATATCGTTTCAAATTTCCATTCTGTTTCAAAAATTGGTACAATTTCATATTTTATCAATGTGTTAATAGTTTGCTGTTCTTCTGTTTGCTCCTATTTCATAAGAATAGTGATAATTGGGCTTCTCTGTATTTCAGAATCAATAAATGTAGAGCAAATGATACAATCCTATTGTAAATTTTAACAGTAAAGAAGTGGATGATTTACTTATTATAAACAATTAGGATTCCCAAGTATGTACGGTATGCTAAAGTAAAGAGATGCTAACTCTGTCAGAGATGTTTGTACACTTTCTGGGAAAATAATAGATTGTTTACTATATCAATTAGAAGTACTTTAACTCGAGTTAGCATTATTATTGTACCGAAGCATACTGAAAGTATAACTGTTTAAATATTTGTTTTATTTGTAACTCATTTATCACATAGTAGTTGTCATATTTTCAAGTGTTCAATAAATAAAATAGTTCAGGCAGATCCAAAAAGAAATGCAGAACGTCCAGGGACATTTTCGATCATCTAGTTTTGTTTGAAGACTTACAGCTCGGATATAACATCGTGCATTCTTGTATGTTTGCAGGCTTCTTTTCACTTCTGTATTTTGCCAATCCATAACGCCTGTAAAATAATACGTAGGTAATAATAATGCATACTGTATACAATGCTACTTAATTCTTAAACAAATTACGATACCTATCAAAAAACAAAAGATGCAAAAAATTTCCAATCTTGGCGGATAAATTAAAAAGGCATAAATATACTGACCAGTGGTGTACACAAAAATGTTAGAGTGCTGAAAAGGAAATTCTTCGCTACAAAATATCGTCCTGTAAGCCGTTTCTAGTGAATCTAACACAGATTTTTAGGTTTTCCTAAACAATGCATGTATGTTGAATTTCACTTTAGTTTTTGAAAAACTTGGGAGATACTGGGCATAAATGTTAATTTATTGACATGTTTTGACTTTCACAATGATACTCAATATGGTCCTAGGACGATAAAGTACTGTTTATAGCCCGCTAACTTTGTAGCCCACTGAAATTACATTTTATGCCCATGTATTTATAAATGCTTGAAAATTATTGGAAAGTGGATTACACAGTCAAGTGTGTACTATTTTTATGTGAATGCAGGAACATTTGGGGAGGTATTGCAAACTGTTTATGGCATGAGGAATAAATTTACCATGATATAAAGCGTGATTTAATTTCAAGAACCACCACTGGGATCTCACTTATTTGAAAAGATAGAGGGGAAGTTTAAATTTGGCACTGTTCCTGTTTTTGACCGCAATGGCCGCAATATTCAATATAATATGGACAATTTGTATATCAAAATAAGAAAAACATGCTCTAATTTTTCAAAAATAGGAAATCAGGTATATGATTATAGGAGTTTTTCTCCATAATTTTGGTCTAGGAATCGGCCCTTGTAATCGAATTCTGGGACATCTAGTATTCTTCAGCCACTGACTTGTTTAATAAACAGATGTCTCAAGAACTGATTGTTTCCAAGTTCATAATGTACATAATACCAGTTCGTCAATCTGATTATGTACTAGAACTACAAAATTATAGGCCAATATCAATTACTAAAACGATCTTAAAAACGAGACTGTTTAAATATTTCGAAAATATTAAGTATCATTTTACTTTTCAAACGGAACTCGCTAAATAATTTGTCAACAAGTTTGGAGAATTTACTTTTCCGATTTCAAAAATAAATAATGTTCGTTTTAAATTTGCTCAAACGGTCTTTAAAATAGACTCTCGCTTAATCAACCTTAATTGAACTAATCTGATGTCATTTAAGTGAGAAAGTCGGTTAATACAGAACCAACAATTTTGCGCTGAACTGATCATTTCAGTGAAAATTCTTCATTTTAACCAACTAATGCGTAAAATGTTACACAGTGAAAAATTCTAGAAACGTCCACCTCTATAAAATGAACACTTGTGCAAAAGGCCAAATTTTATAGAAACAAGCACATTTTTCAAAATTTTGCCCTTAGTTGTACTTTTGCAAAATGACCATCCTATAACACGACCTGGACCAAATTAAAGTGAGCACCCAGCCATTGTTCACTCATCCTGTCGACAGCAAATATAATTATTTTCATTGTGAAATAAGTTCTATTGAGGTAATATTTTATCGGAGCAGTACTCCAAATTTCCGATATTTACGAATCTGCATACCTACTTATTGGCAAAATTCCTTTATAAATTATTATAGTATGTAACGGTTTGGGTTTTTCCAAGACCTGAGGAATTTCGAATTTCTTAAAATTTAATTAATTTTGGCTTTCTATAATAAATTTGAAAGGAATTTAGAATGAATTTAAATTGGTGGCGTGAAATTACAAAGTGAAATAAAAGTGAGAGATCGAGTGATTATAGGCAGTGAATTAAAGAATCTAAAAGGCACGTTCAAACATTTTTACACGGCCACAGTTTTAATTTTAATGTACTTTTCATTACAATCGGTTGTGTAATATCTGCATAATATACATATGCATGATGTATAGATAATAAAAATTTATTATTCCAAGAAAAATCGTGCATGTCCATAACTTACGTAAATTGGTAAAAGCAGTTAAAAACGAAATTTATATGGCCAATTTTCTTATTTGGTGTATTTTTGAGTTAAATATAACTGCTTCCATTTCTTTCAGAGACATTCCTAATTCTTCTTTGCCGGATGCTAACACTGCTATATCATCTGCGAATCTGAGCATGTTAATAGTTTGGCCCTGTACATTAATCCGTGAGGCTGCTCTGTCCTTAACAATATTAATCGCATCTTCGATATATAAATTCAAAACTAGAGGTGACGCACATACCTGTCTCACTCCCTTCCGAATATCTACTTCTTTCCTTTTCTGCTCAAATTCCATAACTACCGTTTGCTCTTTGTAGAGATTATGTATTATTCATGTGGGGGCTCTTTCCATTTTCTATTGTTTCTTGTATAATTACTCGTAAAGGTAAAATGGCTTTGTGCGTTCCTCTATTTTGTCTAAATTCAAACTGATCCTCTCCTTATACTTCTTCCACCCTTTTCTCCATCCTTCTTTTCACAATTCTAGTTAAAATTTTTGACGCGTGAGAAGTTATACTGATGGTTTTAAAATTTTAGCCTTTCCTTTTTGGCAAAGCGCCTATGATATTCCTTTTATAATCTTCTGGAATATCATCTGCCTCAAAGCGCCTATGATATTCCTTTTACAATCTTCTGGAATTTCATCTGCCTCAAATATATCGCTAACTAGTTTAAATAAACGCTCTCATACTTCTTGACTTGCACACTTTAAAATTTCTGCCTGCAGTCCGTTTACAACTGGTGCTTTTTAATGCTAGCTCAAACTCTTCTCTTATTATAGGACAGCCTAGGAAATTCCCCTCTACATGATTTCCTTTTCTAATATCTCCTAGTTCTTGTCCTTCCTATAAGATTCCCAAATATTCCTTCCAGCTATCTGCCTTTTCCTCTTTTCTGATTAGGATGTCACCTGCCTATTTTCTAATGTTCTTTCTGCTAGATCCAATTTCTCTGAAATTTCTCCTAATTATTTTATACACCTCATCAGTTTTTCCTACTTCGAACTTATCTTTTTTGCATTTGTTATCAACCCAATGTTCTTTCACTTTCCTACGTTTCCGAATAATTTGCCACTTGACCTCTTTATACCTTTGTTTCCCTCCTTCATCTAGCCTCTTTGTTTATTTTCACCTCTCCTCTATTAGAGTCACAATATTCTTTGTTCTCAAAGGTTTTCTGCTTTCATTCTGTTTATGATCCAAAATATCTCTAGCTGCAGAATCTAAACTATTTTTTATGCAATTTCATTCTGCCTCTACGTCCCTAACAGTATTTTCATCTGCGCCCTTTAGTACTTTGTTCGTCTTTTTCTCAAACTTATCACGCGAATCGCAATATTTTAGTTTCTCGAGGTCAAGGTGTTTTCCACCGTTTCGTTTTTTTCAAACTTCTGCAGTCCTTAATTTGATTTCGAAATCGTTGGCCTCATCTGTGCCTGACAAGAATGTAATCTCTTTGATATCTCCCTAGGTCCCCTGGTATTTTCCATGTATAGCGTCTCCTAACGTGATGTTGAAATATAGTCTTCGCAACGGTTAGGTTTATCGCAAAAATCTATCTGTCTAACTCCCCCGTCGTTCTTGTTACCTAATCCAAAGGGACCGATTATTCCATCTCCTCTCCCTGTAGGTACCTACAACGGCATTAAAGTCTCCTACAACTATTAAATTTTTATGCCCCTTCACAAAATCTCGCACATAAACTGCCTCTACAGCCTCATTACTATAATTATTAGATGTGGGCATATACCGTGTGACCACGAGATCAGGCTCACCCCTATAACATTTTTGTTTTTCAAGATATTAATTTGAAATTTGGGACAGTTAAATGGTATGTAAATCTGCATTATTTGCAACACTAAAAATTTTCCTGGCACTTCCGGTTTCACCGGAAATGAACCCACGTTCGAATTTTTAAATGGAACAGCCTGTATATTTTCATATTTTTTGAACCATAGTGTCATTCTAGATACGGTAGGGCCACTTTGGGATAAAAACATTACCATAAAAAATTTTTGGACGCAAAATAAATCTAGCATCTAGACATCCATGACTAAGAGGAAAACATTAAGTCGGGGTCCTAAACTAGTGTAAAAACAAAATTGTCAAATTAGGACAAGTAGTTTTTCTGTTATAGCCATTTAAAAATCTAAGACACAGTTTTTCGGGTATAAGTCAATTTTCTTAAATAGAACCATTATGGCTCATCGAGACATTTCAATAGAGCTATTTTTTACGAACCATTTGATACCAAACACGATATCTTTCATTAAAAAATACTAGGAGACATATTTTTCTTTGCATTTACTAAATAGTAAAACAAGTGAAAACTAACACATTTACTCGAACATTTATTATCAACACTAAACATAGCATTCTTCCCCTGCTTTATCTAAAATTTATTATAACTAGAACAGATTATAATACTAATTATTATTATGCATTAGTATAAAATAAAGTCAGCACCTGAGTACCCTAAGTTGGCTTAGAAATAAAGTACAGGAACAAAGGAATTAAAATTCCTTGACAGTAACTGGAATTCATTTGTTCATTTGCTTATTGTACCCAGGTATCTACCTTATTTTATACTAATGCACAATAATAATTATTATAATCTGTTGTATTCATAATAAATTTTAGATAAAGCAGGGAAGAATGCTACGTTTACTGTTGTTAATAAAAATGTTCGAGTAAATGTGTTAGTTTTCACTTGTTTTACTATTTAGCAGATACAAAAAAAAGATATCTCCGAGTATTTTTGAATTAAAGATATCGTGTTTGATATCAAATGATTCGTAAGAAATAGCTCTATCGAAATATCTCGATGAGCCATCATGGTTCCATTTAAAAAAATTGACTTATACCCGAAAAACTGTGTCTTAGATTTTTAAATGGCTATAACAGAAAAACTACTTGACCTAATTTGATGATTTTGTTTTTACACTAGTTTAGGACCCCGACTTAATGGTTTTCTTTCAGTCATGGATGTCTAGATGCAAGATTTAATTTGCGTCCTAAATTTTTTTATGGTAATGTTTTTACTCAAAAGTGGCACTACCGTATCTAGAATGACACGATGGTTCCAGAAATGTGAAAATATACAGGCTGTTCCATTTAAAAATTCGGAAGTTGTTTCATTTCCGGTGAAACCGGAAGTGCCAGAAAAATTTTAATTGTTCCAAATAATACAGATTTACACGTCATTTAATTGTCCCAAATTTCAAATTAATATCTTGAAAAACAAAAATGTTATAGGGGTGAGCCTGATCTCGTGGTCACCCGGTATACCTGTATTATTACCGTATCAACAAGTTTCGAATCTAACCTAACCATAACTACCCTGTCATTTTTCTGTAAGAAATTTTCTACGCTCTACCCTATTTTCTTCTTCATAACAATTCTTACTCCCAAATTTCCGTCTATCGACCCTATGTGTATTATTACTGTGTTCATTAGTGCATCAAAAACTTAAATGTGTTAACTAATAGTTTTAATATATGATTAACCTTTTTCAATATTCAAAAATAATTTGGGAATCAGCTTATAGCAAATTCAGGGTGAGTCAGAAGGAACGCACCAAACTCCAGGAGTGTGTTCTGTGTGTTCTGGGAAAAAAACTCAAACTTAGTATCCGATTTTCAAGTTATAGCGTCGTAACAAAGTACCTCACCCACATTGTTTTAATAGTAGCATTCTTCTGATAAATGGTTGGATTGGTTGTGGTGGTCCTATTTGTTGAGCTAAGGTCTCCAAAACTCACAGTACTGGACTATTGTCTGTGGACTGGTTAAAAAGTGAGGTATACACTGAAAAGTCGACTCTAGGGTACACTAATTTGACATGTTAGAAATGCTGTGGCCAATATTAAAGAACGGCATGGACAACTCAGGAGAGCAACAGGTGTTTTTTGCAGATGAACCAGGAAACTTACGGAAGTCAATGGCGGTATTTTTGAAAATGTATTATAAAAATGCTACGATTAAAACAATGTGGGTAGGAGATTTTGCTGACGTTATAACTTTAAAACAAATAAAAATCGGATAACAACATTTGGGTTTCTCTTCATTATTTTTTTGTGTACAGTACCCTCCAGCAGTTTGGTACGTTCCTCCCGACTCGTCCTGTATATTCATATTCAAAAGTTCAATCTGATTTAACAAATATACATACATACATACAACATACATACATACATACAACATACAACATACATACATACAACATACATACACATACAACTTCTTCCTTATTTTTTTCCGCAAATTTTCCCCAGCGTATTTTGAAAAAATGCCTCTGACACTCTTACTAACAACTCTGCCTAGTTTTAATAGTCTACATTTTGTCTTACCTCTAGTGACTAACATCAACTTTAATGTAGAATTCGATTTTCTGAGAAATCGACAATGAAATAGTTTGCGAAATATTGAATACCTTTTTGGACACACTGCATACCCAAGGGCGTCTTTGGTTATATCAAAAACGTCAAAATTTATTCTGAAGCTCTCATTTTTACTTTAAAATACTCTTGCCTTTCTATTTAAACCTAATGTATATTACCCTAATATATTCTAAATATCAGAAAAATAAGACAAAAAGTGATAAGGCATCTAAAGCTCGGGGGTTTCTAAATTTTCTATCCTGCACCCAGTATTACTCCGCCACTTTCTATAGAGGTGCCCTGCTTCAACATTTTCTAAATTTGGTGACCTCCCCATATATGAATACTTCGTAAACAGTGAATTACTTACTTATTTTATTTAGTTAATTCAATCATCGTTACAAAAGAGACAATCACAATCAAGTTCAATACTTGGACAACGAAATTTTACTTTGTTGTAACGCCCGATGGAAAACACTCAAGACTCGCCAGTTTTTAGATTTTTTTGAGAAATAGTAATTTGGCGATCTAACCGCATATTCGCCAGTTTATGGACTTATACAAAAACATCAGCAGCTGGAAGCCTCGCAGCCAAGTGCATGACCACAACATTAGGAACGTTAAGGACCTTAATTGCAGCCTATTTCCAATTCCAAAGTTGTGATATGTAAATGCTCCGGTGTTTTGAGTGTCTTTCAGTGGTTTATATAGACCTAATCTGCTGTAAAGTTATACCTGGTTGAACACAAAAATTTTCCCTGCGGGGTGGTATATCTGGGTGGTGCAACGGTATTCTGATTGGATGTGATTTTGGTGTTTTAATTTTGATTTAACAGCTGAATGGATTCCATGTTGAAAAACTCAGGCAGATAAAGAAGTGTAGTTCATATAAAAACATCATATAAAGAAAACATCAATAAAAACTAGCGGACTTCTTACACTGGTTTGTGGTGAGTGAACATTGTGAGTCATGAATGGGCGTTTTGCGTGCTGTGGGAAGGATTTTAGGAACCTTTTTTGTTTGAGTTGTCTGGCGGTTTACCATCAGTCTTGCATTGAGAGGACCCGGACTCACATTGCGCTGGATGGCCATGCAGTTTTTTGTTCAGATGGGTGTAAAACGCGCTACGAGTCTAGGGATGTCCGGGAGCGGGAATCATTGAGTGATGAGATGAGCAGCGACATTGTGGAAATGAAAGCAAGTGATGAAAGACTGAGGGGAGAACTGCAGGGTGCAAGGGATAGATTGGAACATTTTGAGCAGCGAATCAGCGAATTGACTAATCTAACAAACGCTATGAAAGTTTCTATTGAAACTCTAACCGTTGAAAGAGATCTTTATTCTGCGGAGTTAGTTGAATTAAGGTCTGAGCAGATGATGGTGGCTGCTCCGGGGGTGTCTGGTGGGGGACGGCGTGACCTAACTGTTAATGAAGGTGCGCGGGTCTGGACTGGAGCTCGGGCATCGCTGCGTGGTCGGATACTACTGCTGGGTGACAGCAATGTTAGAAGATGTGCGACCATGGTTGGGGACATTGTTGAGGACACTGGGCTGTATGATGTCTTCTCGTTTTTCAAGCCGAATGGGAGATTGGAGGATGCTGTCTCTGGGGCTGTTGGATTCGCCAAGGACTTTAATAGGTTCGACTATGTAATTATTTTTGCGGGCATTGTGAACGCATTGGGGGGGAAGACGCCGAATTTTCACACTCTCTCGAGTATTTTTGATGGGTTGTCTCATACCAATGTTATTGTAATAGGTGCTTCATACTGTGTCAATAGGATTGTGCTGAATAACTTTGTGTACGCCTTCAACAAAATTTTGTATGATGTATGCTCTGGATGTCCAGGTGTTAGTTATGTTGATGCGAATGCGGTCCTATCCTATTACGGGCTTGCTAATAAATCTATACATTATAGTTATAACACAAAGAAAAAGTTGTTTGAGTTTATCATTTATGAATATCTGATTAACGGAAGCATAAATTATGGTAATCTGGTAACTGTTGGGATGCAGGGTGTGGCATCGCATGTGCTCAGTGACACGTTGGATGATGCGACACTGAGTGACACATCCATGGATAGTACCGTGACTTGCGTGAGCTCAGTTGTAAATTGTGATGTTGTTGATGTTGGTGCTGTGGGTGTGAATTCGAATTTTGCACTCACGACGACCTTCTGAGTTGCTTACATGCTCCTCAGGCAGATGATTTGTCTTTCTTATATTTGAATGTGCAATCTATAAAGAATAAAAAAAATACACTAGAAATTTTACTTGACGACAGTAGTAGAGTGGATGTCTTGTGTTTTGCGGAGCACTGGCTCAGTAAACTTGATAGGTTCGGTATTGAGAATTATAGGGTGGCTGCAGCTTTTTATAGAGAGATTTCCTCTCACGGCGGTGTGGCGATCTATTTGAGGGATGGTATGCAATACACATCTGTGGATGTTTCCAAGTATTGTCTAGAGGGAATATTTGAATGCGCCGCTGTCCAATTGAAGCTGGGAAGTAAACGTAGTTTGATTGTTTCTGTTGTCTATAGGAGTCCTGGTAGTAGCAAAGACGATTTTCTGGACTCTTTTGAGCTGGCCGTGACCAGGTTGTTGACATATAGGTCTAGTGGAGTTGTCATGTTTGGAGACTTTAATATTGATCTTTTTTCTAGCGAAAGAGCAAGGGACTTTGTTCAAGTTATACAATCATATAATATGAGACTGCTTGTTGATCGGCCGACGAGGGTTACCTCGAGTTCCAGTACATGTATTGATAATGTTATTACTAATTTGCCAACCCAGGTGTCGTGTGAGGTTGTTGATTTGGGTATATCTGACCATAATGCGATTCTTGCTTATATGAGGAAGGCTGAGCCAAGAAAAAGTCAACCGAAGAGATTTTTTAGATCTTTCTCGACTGCTAATATGCGGGTTTTTCTTCGTAAATTACAATTAGTTGATTGGCAAGACTTATATGACACTTCATGTCCTCAGACTAAATGCGACATATTTTATGATAAACTACTTCCCATTTTGTATAGAAGTTTTCCGCTGAAAGGAATAAAGAGACATAGTAAGCCATGGTTGACGGTGGGCATTAGGGTCTCTAGTAAGCATAAGCGTGAACTCCACTGCTTTGTAAGGAGATTTCCCAACGAGGTTCTCTTTGCATTTTATAAAAAATATGCTCGCCTTCTTAATAAGGTGATAAAATTGGCAAAAAGTTTATACTTCGATAAATTGATTCGAGAGTCGACAAATGTGTCCAAGACTGCATGGTCCGTCATTCGGAGTGAGACTGGTGGTGCGAGCATGTTTGCTCCGATATCACTCAGAACTTCTGAAAATGTGGTCACGGATCCTGAACTGCTTGCCGAAATGTTTAATGAACATTTTTTGCAGAACACTGATGGAAGTTGCGGCGGAGATGTTGTCCCTGTGTCGCCTAATAGTGGCACATTCTTTGTTGATCCTGTTGATGAGGGCGAGGTGACTAGTATCGTTCGGAGATTGAGGAACACTAAGTCGACGGGCATTGACGATATACCTTCTGTTGTATATAAGAGAGCTTCAGCATTATTGGTGCCCATTATAACCAATATTATCAATTGCTCCTTTTCCGCTGGTTATGTGCCGTACCAACTCAAGATTGCGAAGGTCACTCCTATATTTAAAAAGGGTTCCATTGGCGACATTTCTAATTACAGGCCAATTTCGTTGTTGAATACGCTCTCAAAAATAGTGGAAGTTGCAATCCACAGCCGATTACTATGTTTTTTGGATTCTTGTGGTGTCTATTCGTCATCTCAGCATGGTTTTAGGGTTGGGCATTCTACGGAGACGGCAATTTATTCATTTCTAAGCACAATTTATGACTGTAAAAATAACAGCACACCTTGTGCAGCGCTTGTGTGTGACTTATCTAAGGCATTTGATAGGGTCAATCATGGGACTCTCCTTTCCAAGTTGGAAAATTATGGCATTAGAGGTGTAGGCTTGAGCTGGTTTAGATCATACCTGGATGGCAGGTGTCAGTATGTGTCGGTGGAGGGGCTCAATGATAGGAATGAGGTTCTACCATATAGATCAGATTTTAGGGACATAAGTTGCGGGGTGCCTCAGGGATCTGTATTGGGACCCCTATTATTTAATGTGTATGTTAATGATTTGCCCTTGTCGACGTCCCATAGGATTGTGATGTATGCTGATGATATTACTTGCATTGTAACTGGACCCAATCATGATGCGCTGTGGGTAAATTTGCAGTCCGCGGTGAATGATTTGTGTGCTTGGTTTCTGAGAAATGACCTAACTTTGAATGTATCCAAAACAGGCATTCTGGTGTTCTCTGATGTTCCGGGTAGTGGTCGTGAAGCTGTTATGCTTGAGCAACAGCACATGTCGGTCGTTGATAATTGTAGATTTCTTGGACTGCACATTGATACTAATCTTACTTTTGGGGATCACTTACTTCACCTAAATAAAAGGTTACGTTCGGCAAATTATTCGATCAGTTACTTTAAATCAATTGTACCGCAATTCACATTGCTCACCATTTACTATTCTTATTTTTATTCACTGATGTCTTATGGCATTCAGTTTTGGGGTCATTTGCCCTTACATAAACAAATCTTTAAGACTCAAAAAAGAGCCATACGTATAATTTGCAACTTATCGCCTAGAACATCATGCAGATCCTACTTTAAGCAATTGAGGATATTGCCTATGCCTGCAGTCTATATATATTTTTTACTGAAGTATGTTTACATGCATAAGAATGAGTATCGAAGTTCAAGTGCTGAGCATGCGTACGTACTGAGACGAGATCTGTTGAGACCAGCATTTCCATCCTCAACAGCTTACTTGAAAAGTCCATTTTATAATGGCCTTATTCTTTTTAATCAGCTTCCAACGCACATTAAAGACTGTTCAACTTTGATTGCATTTAAGTGTTCACTGAAGTTACTGCTATGTGATGGATGTCCATATTCTCTTGAGGAGTTTGTGGGCTGCTTGGCTGGTGTCTGATCGGATTTTATGTTGCTGTATTAATGTCGCCGTGTGCGTTGTGTATTATTATTGTATTAGTATATTAGTGTATTAGAGTATTAGTGTATTAGTTATAAGGTTATGTTGTTGTATTAATGTCACCATGTGCGTTATGTATTAGTTTCTTTGTATGTATGCTGAAGGCTGTCTGTACACCGTGAAAGGTTATTTATGACAATAAACATCTATCTATCTATCTATCTATCTATCTTACTACACCCAAATACAGACTTGTAACAGGTGCCAGGCAAATAAATGGGTTATATTTATACAACAAACTTCCTGAAATATGGAGAGATTGTCATCAGAACATCATTAAAGCAAGATTAACCGCTCACTTAAAAGAGCATTCGATCTACACAACAGAAGAATTTCTGGACATTACTTTGTATTTATTTATCAATTATCGCTGGTGGGACGTAGCTGTATTATGCGACTTAATACATTTATTATTATTATTATTATTATTAAAATCGTCTAATATGTAATAGCAAAATTAGCCATCTGGCAATTTGGCTACTGGCAGCTTAAACCCTGATGCCATTAAAAGAAATGTAACACTGTATATCTTAAAAACAGTTTGAGCAAATTTAAAATTATAAATTTTTGAATTCGAGAAGACAAAGTTAGGTATGCATTTTTTAAACCTGGAGAACAAATTTGTTATAAATATTGAAAAAGGCACAGGTTTCCCATTTAAAAAAAATAAAATTGTTTAAGAATTTTACGTTTCCGATATTGGTTTATTTCTCCTTTCAAGCAATTGTGGCAGTTCAGGGAAAGCCCTTATTTACCATTTCTCGATAATAATTTTAAAATAAAAGCCTGTAGATAGATGTTAAAATACACGAGAAAACCCTGTATGTGTATGTGTGTTAATATAAGAGTTTGCTTCACATCAGTAACCTAGAATTATTGTTTCTGGAACATTTATTACTATAAATTTTTCTATTAAGTGTTAAAAATGAGTGTGAGAATTTGGTTAGTACGATAATGTAAGTTGAGCTGTAACAGTACTTTTATTGTAACAGTACCCTTACTTACAGCTTCATTAGTAGTCGTTACAACTGATTTAATATATCTACATTTGCAATATGTACTGTATTTGCAACATGTTTATCTAAAGACAAAACAAAACACATTAATCGTCTCTTTAGTACTGCAACACTTTACGACTTGGCTTTAGCTCTGTTCAATTTAAAATTATTTTGTTGATTGCAAAATATTCCGGTTTCATGTTTTATATCTGATTTTATTATTTTAGAGCACCTAAATTTTTATAGAATTTTTAATTTCTTTATTTCTTTCGAATTTTGTAAATTTTTATGACTTACCCGAATAAGGAATATCCTAATGAAATGAGTGAATTTGTTTTTGCTGCAACATCAACTTCACATACATATTTTCTCCTGCAGTTCACATCTTTCATATTCATTGCCTTAAAAGCCATCTCTGTCATATCCAGCTTATCCATCATTCGCGCTACTTTATTTAGATCATTAAATAGCGTGGTCTGAAAATTTCTCTGCTGGTAACCTGCTGACGGCGTGCTCGAGTAACCGTGTCCAAAATAATTTGGAGTTGAAGTTATTGTTGGAAGAGTCTTGTATTTTGTTCTAGTAGGTGGACGTGAGTAGGAAAATGTGTTCATGCTTTCTTGACCAATAGGCGGATGATCCAGATAAGAACTTTTCGGTGGACTTCTTTTAGTCAGGTAACCTGGAGGGCCGAAAGCTGGAGAATCATGATCGTGATCGTGTATTGGTGGACTTTCGTGACTATGGTCGTGGTCATGAGCAGGAGCTGCCTGTATGTATATCTTTTGTGGCTCTACTTGTTTTGATTCCATTTCTCCTACATAACAAAAGTTTATGTTAGAAAATAATTCATAGGTAGGAAAAAATAATTTAAAAATATTCTACGTTTTTTAAATTATGCAAACGGAACATTTTTCTATATTTTTGCTAGACTGTTTTCCAAATTAACTAATGCTGATACTCAGCGATTGTTTGTATGATAGCAAGAAAGCCTGGATAAAAGTTAATCCGTTATCTCTTTTAGATCAAACCGTTGTTTTAGAAACTAAAATCGTTTGTTAACTAAGAAGCTGAAATTATACAGTCTGGTAGCGGTGTTCCTTAATTTTGGAGACTCAGATTAACTGGAAATGAAATGGGGTTAGTCGTATCACATTTTTGCTGCAAATGTTTTTTATGGAGTGGGAAATTTGTCATTGTTCTTCATTCTTTACATTTTGGCGATGTTTAGTAGAGAATATTAATGTGTGATGTGAATTTAAAAAGAACATAATTTTTCATATTTCCTTCGTTTTGAAGAAATAGATAAAGTTTTCGACACCATATTTTTGAAATTTGTGTGAAATAGAAAACAAATTTTTGGTACGAGTGCTTGCTGCAGAGTAACATTTTATTACGCTATATTAGGGGCAGCCATTGCGGTCCAAGACCCCTATACATTGTTACAAGTAATTACGTAAGAACTGGGAACAATGTACATGAGGTAATCAGTGAACTGTTGGTGGATGAAACAAAAGAGTGCATCAAGAAAAGGAAAAGTCAATATCAGATACAGGGTTGTGAAAGAAGTAAAAATCTCTCAGTGTGTGTTTGTGGATGATGTAGCGTTACTCGCTCTAACAGAACAACTGCTTTAAAACAATATGGATACTCTGGAAGCCTGAATTTAGGGTATTGAGGATTGAGATGAAAAGCAGAGAGATAGTGATCAAAATCAATGATGTATAAGTAGGATAAATAAAGGGTTTTACTTACTTGGAGGGTTGAGGGCGACTTTATCTCCCCAAGGGGAGTTACTGGAAAGAAGTACATAACAGAAGAAATGCTGTGACCACAGTACCAATTGCTTAGTATAGTTTTTTGACTAAAAAGAAGATATCAAATGAAACAGACAACTCTCTTCAAGACATGTGCTAACATAAAGCAATGACCCATGGGTCTTCTCTTCGCTACTCATGAAGTTCCTCGAAAGGTAAATCCAGGAAATGCATCCAGGGAGAACAAAATTAGGAACACTAAGATAAGAAAAAGAATGGGTGTATCACCTGTAAATTATGTGATGGAAGAAGACCAACTAAGATGGTGGAGTCAGTTAATAAGGATAGGCTCCAAAGGAAAATGTGAAAATGTAAATTTCATGTGTGCGAACTTAATTAGTGGTACTGGACCGTTTGAACAATTACTCCTCGGGCAAATACCCCGCCAGGCATTGAATTATAGAACTAAATCTAGACGCGAACTTGTTTGAAATTTGAGGATGATAATCTCAAAAGCTACTAATTTTAGAGGCATAAAAGTTTGTTACACACGAATGCATAATTGAAAGTAAATTTGATGTAGAAAAAAAGTATAAGTGAAAATAACGGGAAATTTGTGTTCGAATTCCTGTTGCCTGCTGTGTCATTTTTCGTACAGCTTCTAATTCAATATGTTCATTCACAGCGAGTATAAGTTGGAAACTAATATTTCAAAGGTTACAAGGTTCCCTGACTCCTCCAATAGCATACACTGCTCTTGAAAGTTTGATGCAGAGCTGATCTATGTAATGTTTCCAGTGCTCTCTTGCTCATTTAGGATCAACTCGTTCTTCTTGAACCATTCCATTGCAGCTTGCTTACTCTCGTCTAATTAGGATTGTAGTTGGAGGAAGTAACAGTTATAGTGATATCATCTGCATATAATACCACATGGCGCTTCAAATGTGATGGAAGGCATTCATGTATATGATAAAAAATACTGATCCCAAAATAGAACCCTGGGGAACACCTCCTGTGATAGGTTTTAGCTAACTAGCAAAGTTAGGTTGCCACACGATTTGTGTTCTGTTTGTTAGATAGAACTCAATAATATTAAGAGCTATTCCTTGACATCCATAGTGCCCAGTCTTTTGTTGAAATATTTTATGGTCATAGTATCAAAAGCTTTGCTTAGGTCACATAAATATGACGAGTATTTTTGATGGACTTCAAGACCATTACGTACAAATGATAATAACGAATTCATTGCATCCACAGTTCCTACCTTAGCACGAAAACCAAATTGCTCTGAACAGTAGTAATTTTGTTTGTTAGAAACTATTCACTCATTCCAATATAATGTCCTCCAGGAAAAATATGCAATGCTAATATCGGCTGATAGTTTGAACACATGGTAGGGTCTCCTTTTTGGTAAATTGGATGAACTTTAGCAGTTTTAAGTTTGTCTGGGAAAATGCACTTTAGAAGGCATTCATTGAATCTGATTGCGAGATGAGGACTTACGATGTTTCATAAAGCTTTAACAACTTTCGTGTTTATGTCATATATGCCAGTGGATGTTTTATTTTTCAGTCTCTTAATGGTTTGCTGAAACAGAAGTTATCGTGTTTTCTTTTACTCTACCAAAGTTTGTTACTATTTTTCAATTTCTTCACAACTTGAAGAGTTACAAATTTTTAGCTTCCTATTTACGTGCTGTTCTTTTATTTATTATCTCCCAAATGCTTTTGGTTCTGTTATGCAGTGAAACTGGTTTTTAATTCTTTGCAAAATCTCGTAGGTCTGGGCATTTCCAAACTGATCGTGAACCTTCACATGAAATTCAAGTTTTATTTGTGTCTTCAGTTCGGCAGGAATTGGAATTCTGTTCACTGATTTCGTATTAGAAACTAGTCGACATCGCATATAAAGATGTTTTAAAAATGTGTTCAGGAAATGTTTGAACATTTCATTAGGATTAAATACTTCGTGTATGGTTTTTCAATCTTCTGATTCCATTCGTCTCTTAGAATAGCTGAGATTCTTGGTAGGATATCTTCTTACCTTATGTTTTAAAATTCCTTTGGCTGTTGAAAAGGAAATAATTTCAGATTTATGATCACAGATTTATAATGTTAAAACCTTGGCTCCATCATAATTTTCAGTGTTGATAAATAAACCGAAAGGTACAGGGTTTTGAAATTTTCTGATTTGGTCATGCAATTGCCAATACCCTGTATAATATTTTCGTTTTTTGTAACTGCAACAGTTATTACTGGATATTACTTGTCAGCCCTAAGATATCTGTTTGATTTTCAAGATTTACTTTATAATTAAAAATAATAACATTCAATTCAATATATTTAATTATTGTTTGCTAGAGATCGTTAAAGTATAATATATTTTTATTTAATAATCTAGTTCATTTTTATCTCGTCTTTTTAAAGCCTTGCTTGTTTCTTGGATTGTATGAGTTTGCACTATTTTATGACTTTGCGATGTCCTTATTGAACTTTGTCAAACTTAATTTTAAACATTTTATCTTACCCATCATGTATTTCGAGAACTTCACCAGAGCAAAAATTTTCCCAAAAAATAAAATCATTATGAGGAAACCACCAACAACAAACGCAATTTTTATTTTCACTATCAAAAACGTTAAATAATACAGTATTCCAGCTCCATCTAGAAAATATCACATTTAATCAGGATTTTCACTTGACTTAATGCTCATCTTACGTGATAGACCATAATGATTGTTGTAGTCATAGTACGGTTTTTTTATTCCATGTTCGCACTTAGAAACTGTTACGAAGACACAAAACACAAGAACCAATTTCCACATATTTGCAGCACTGGGGGAAATGTCCCATAGAACTAAGACGATTTTTGGGTCTTCTTTGTATTTATACTAAAAACTGTTACTCTCTCTGATGTTTACGTAGATGATTAGATGCTGAACCACTTTTGATTTCAACGAGTACAAGTTGAAGGTAAAGTATGTCAAAGAATAAAAAATATTTGTATGATAATTAGAGGTGTTTCATATACAGGTCAGCTTTCTTAATATTTCTATTTGTCTTTTCGATATTCCCATAATCAGTAGTAATATTTTGTTTTTTTGACAAATTTTGACATAAGATCATTCACACGATGTAGTCGATCCTACCCCACATTGGATAATTTCTACCCACCGTTAGTTGTCCACAACTGATTAATGAAAGTAGTTAACAATGTCTAGTCGAATTCTCTTACAGTCCGCAATGATTTTAGTTAAAAAGCAGAGCAAGCTTTATAGAATTAAAATTTATTCATATCTCTTATTAATAATGTTGAAATTGTTTATTAAGAAATGGGTGTACACTATGAATTCTATAAAAGTTTACCCCACAAGTCCAAAACAGTGACAGTAATTAAACTAGGCACGTGTTTTGCCGACAACATCAGCTTCTTCAGGAGCATGAAGATTCACTTTGAAAACTTGAAGTTCCAGAACCAACCACTGAGAGTATTAAAAAATAAATAAAAGTTACTCTTAAGGGGGTTGGTTTGCTTTGTTGTGTCCACTTCTAGTTAGAATTTAGAACTTAAAATGCGAGGGAATACAAAATATGTAATACAAAAGTAGAATCGTTCACCCCATTATTATATGGGACAATAATTTACCATCCAGTTGGGCATGCTACCGTGCACATCCAACTCAGGGTTCAACAAGTTGCTTCATGGAGATTTTCTAAAGGCGCAACAGGCATTATGTAAGAAATTGTGCCCAGCATTGAGTAACTTGCAACCCAAAATTATACAGGGTGATTCAAGATTTGCTAACAAGTGTTTGAAGATGTATTCTAACAGAAAATATAAAACAGAAATAAACAATTCCAAAATCTCGGAAAAAAAATTGTTTCACAGATGGAGCGCAACCACAGGCAACATTACAAGAAGAAAGAAATTCTGTGTCGCTGTTTTCCAAACAAATGAATTGGATATGATCATGATATTCTTACATATCACCTATGGATTTCTTGTTTTGAGAATAATAGAAGATAACGTTTATTCTTGCGAAATTGCTGAAGAGTGTAACAATGATTGTTCAAGTCAGTAGCAGAAATAGATGAAGTTTTCTACTTTGCTGGCAATAATGTAGTTGGGAATTACGAAAATATTTTGATCGAGATAGAAATGTTTCTGAACATTTTTATTAAAAAAATATTTTTTCTCTAATTTTTTTATTTCTTCCAGAAACTGCGATTTTTTCAGCTTGTGATGTAACTGTTCGTCACCAGAGACATTGATTTATTTGTTTGCCTATCTATCCGCCCATCTGTCCCTTTTCTAAATTGAGATGGGTCAGTATATGGAATTTTGTACATGAGGTTTTCGACATGCGGAAGCAACGTGTCTTGTAATGGCAGCAGTACGAAACAAAAATTGGCGAAATTTAACGAAAATTGAAACCTTATTAGCAGCGGCTTAGAGTAAAAACTGGAACATCGTGTATATTTTTCATATTTAGAAAGAGCATAAAATTGTGTGTACATATACTCCAAAATTATAAATAACGTGACTGTGGAGTTGGCAGCTTTAATATAGCCGGACTGTGGCTATATTAAGGCTGACGCACATAAATGACAAGTGAGTTAAGAGTCAGTTGTCATAAAAGTTACAAGTAGTTTGTAGATTAACACCAATAAATATATTGAAATAACAATAAGTAAACCATTTCTACATGGTGTCAGGTTAAAAAACAAAAATCAAGAAATTCCAAGCTTTAAATAATGACGGAAGCAACCGAACTCGGGGAACAAAATCGCCAGCTAAGGCAAGATGTGGATGAACTCCGGCAACTTATTGCCCAAATGCAGGTACTTGGATATCCTTCAACAAGTAACATCAATCAGAATACGGAAAACCCACCAGTAACAAACTTCTTAACAACAACTCCTCCTCCTGAAAAGTTCAACTTTGATAAAGAGGATTGGCCGAACTGGGTAAGCCACTACGAGAGATATAGGTTAGCGACAAAGTTAAACTAAGCTACTGAAGAAGTGCAGATAAATAGCTTACTCCTGCATATGGGACTCGAAGTAAACAAACTTCTTAACACCATGAATTTAAAAGAAGATAGTTTTCAAACATACAACGAGTTCAAAGAAGCTTTTAACAACTTCTATATCAAGAAGACAAACATCATATATGCGCGAGCAAAATTCAATCTGCGAAACCAGAAAGATGGGGAAACTGCAGCCGAATACGTCGCGGAAGTGATTGCACTTTCAAAGATGTGCCAGTACACAACTCTGACAGATGAACTTGTGCGGGACAGACTTGTTGTTGGAATACGAGATCAAAAACTGTCAGAAAATCTTCAGATGGACGAAGCTCTGACTTTGGATCGTGCAATAAACAAAATTATGCAGTCCGAAAGCGTTAAAACACAAACAAATGAAATCTGGCAAAATACAAATGGATCCATAGTGAGTCGGTGTAGAACTTCAGATCAGAGGGGGTTAGAAATGAAAAAAGACTGTTCCAGATGTGGTGGGAAACCACATAGATGGAAAGAATGTCCCGCAGCCAATGTTAGGTGTAGGAAGTGCAACATAAAAGGACATTACAGCAATAAATGCAGAACAAAGTTTGTAAGAGTAGTACGGGGTGAAGAAACAACAGAATCGGAGGCCGAAGACCGAGCAGATGACACTTCCCAATCTGAAAGCGACAACTCCATTTTTGTCGGGGAAATAGTAATTGGAGAAGTCAAGAAATACTACCCAGCCTTTGTACTGAAGCTTCAAGTAGGAAATCAGTATTTAACATTTAAGGTCGATACCGGGGCAGATGAAAGCATTATTACAAAGGAAGAATTTGAACGCTTGAGAGAACCTCTAGATCTAATAGAAACAAACACTCCCCTATTTGGACCAGGGAAAGGTAAGGCACGGCAGCTTGAAGTTTATGGTACTGCAAATGTTCCAGTGTTCTTTAAAGGAAAACTAACAAAAATTCAAATGTATGTAGTTGATACAGCAGAAAACCTGCTGGGAAGACCTGCCTATGAACAATTACAAATGGTAACAAAATTTAATAACAATATTGTCCTAACAATACCCTGCGAAACAATTCAAAGATGTAGACGTAAGAAGAATTTGTCAAATAGAAGATAAGAATCCTAAAGATGCAACTAAGTATAAGCTATCGGTTCGAGAGAAATTTACAAATCTGTTCGGACCATTAAGGGAGATGAAGGGAGTTCAATACAGTATCAAAGTTGATAAGGATGCTAGACCCTATTCTGTGGTAACACCGAGAAGAGTTCCAATTAATCTCATGAACAAGGTGCGCTCAGAACTTGACAGAATGGTTAAATTGAAAGTCGTAACTCCTGTTACAGATCCAACCGAATGGTGTGCTCCAATGGTCGTGGTGAAGCGCCCAAATGGAAATGTTCGAATCTGTACAGACTTTACAGAATTAAACAAACACGTTAAAAGAGAAAGATATTTATTGCCAGACGTAGAACAAACTCTAGCTCAACTCCAGGGAGGTAAATTGTTTTCCAAGCTTGATTGTTCGTCAGGATTTTGGCAAGTTAAGCTCTCAGAGGAGTCACGCAGGATTACAACATTTATTACACCTTTTGGCCGATTTATGTATAATAGATTACCTTTTGGTATCACGAGTGCTCCGGAAGTGTACCAAAAGATAATGTCCGACATAATAGTGCAATTAGACCTACCGGGAGTGCATGTGCACGCCGATGATATTTTAATAGTTGGTAGTAATCGTGCTGAACATGATGAACGTCTTTACGCAGTGCTAAAAACTCTAGACATAAACAACATAACCTTAAATTTTGACAAGTGTGAATTTGGAAAAACAAACGTTAAATATTTAGGTAACATTATTAGTCAAGAAGGAATTGAACTTGATCCAAATAGAGTTGAAGCGATTCAGCAATATCCAGCCCCGACCAGTGAAGCTGAATTGCGAAGATTTTTAGGTATAATCGACTATCTGACAAAGTTTTTAGATAACAAAGCAGAAAATAGCCAATTATTGAGAAAATTATTACATAACAAGCGAGTTAACAAGAAACAGTTTACATGGACAAGTGCTCATCAAAAATGTTTCCAAGATTTAAAGCAAAGCGTAATGCAGGCTCCGATATTAGCAGCATACAATGCAAATTACAAGAGTGTTGGCCGATGCCTCATCCTAAGGCATGGGGGGCCTTCTAGAACAGCAACAAGAGGATGGTATTTGGAAGCCAGTTTGCTACTGTTCAAAGACACTTAGTGAAGCACAACGCAGATATGCCCAAATTGAAAAAGAAACACTAGCAATAGTTTTGGCGTGTGAACGATTCGAGCAGTACTTGATTGGTAAGCCGTTTGCAATATTGACAGACCATAAACCACTGGTATCAATTTTAGGAAGTAAACCGATTGGAGAATTATCGATTCGCTTGCAAAGATTTCGCATGCGATTGATGACCTTTACTTATGTAGTAGAATATGTACCCGGAAAGCAGTTTCATGCACCTGATGCTCTTTCTCGTGCGCCAGTTAAAAGTGAAGAAGAAGAGAAAGATATTCTGCTAGAAGAAAGTTCGGCAAAGTTTATTAATGCTATTATTAGGGAAACAATTTCAGATTTTGAGCTGAAAAGTTTAGAAGATGTGATAGTGTCACAAGAAATGGACATCACAATAAAGACAATGAACAATTATGTGAAAAATGGTTGGCCTAATAAAGACAAGTGTGAAGTCTGTGTGTTGCCGTCGAGGGGGTAATCACTCATGTAGTATGCTGACCACCCACTGACATAGTCTTTTTGTAGTATGATATATTACGTTGTAGTCATGCAGTACGATGAAGTATAATGTAGTATTTTGAAGCATAATGTAGTATTGTGAAGTATCGGTGTAGTATCGTGAAGTATCGGTGAAGTATCGTGAAGTATTGGTGTAGTATCATGAAGTATCAGTGTAGTACTATGAAGTATCGATGTAGTATTAGTATAGTAATAATGTAGTACGAAGAAATTCCGTGAAGTAATTGTGCAGTAATGTAGGAATAAAAAAGAATACAAGCTTATTTAGTATTCTCACAACTGCCACTGCAAAGAATGTGTGCTTCAAACGTAAAACTGACCGGCGGATTAAAACATTCTGTGGTGTAAAGCCGACGCCGGCCAGCGCAGATAAAACTTCGGTTTTCCTGCCGATTTTTTGCAATTTATTGCTTATGTTGTATTATTTAAGCCGCACAGCCCTAGAATTGTTATAGATTTATGCATTATAATACAACAATACCACAAAATTATTTACTTACAAATAGTGGCAGGTTATTCTCATAATCAAATCAACCACTCTTTTTTTGCATTTTGCCGCAGCTCATTTTGTAATCGATACCCGTGTGTATTATTACTTGCTACGTGTCAGGCGATCATGCAGGCCATTCAACGTATGTCCAAAAATGCAGACTAAGCGAGATACTACAGGTTGAAATTTCTTAAAAAAATTGTTTTTTTATACCTGGGAAACTACCAGAGCTATTCATTTGAAATATAATAATTTATTGAAGTTTTTTACTAACTAACTTATAAATTTCGAATTTCGTACTTTCACAATTAATATCACTTACGAGGTGGAGAGACTGGCTTACACAGATATGTTTCAAAATATTTGAATCTTTGTTTAATTTACAAGAAAAATCTGTCTTTAATTTTTTTCCATACAAAGCATAGTTTCAGAGACTCTCGAAGTTTGTTACACTTGTTATACAGGGTGTCTAAAAGATCTGTACAAAGCGATATCACATATTCCTGAGACCAAAAAAGAGCTATTTAACCAAACTTAACTCTATCCAAAAGTATTTCGTTAATAAGGCATTATCGAACGTCAAAGATTTTCATAAAATGTGTTTTTTTTCATAAAAAAAAGATTGAATGTAACGACAGAGATTAAATTTGGAATGTGAATCCGTACTGGAAAAGGGTGTTTCTTATTTTTTTTGCTAGAGGGTGTTACCCAAGTGGTCTAAAGTTGATCATCCGTATCCAAAGAAGCTCATATATTTTAACGGTTTGGTCAATATCTTTAAAACTTTTTCCATAGACAGACACTTTTATTTGAAACATTTCTTGTCTCTTTTTTGATTTCGCTATCTGGCATACTTAAGCCAGAATTTTGAATTTTGGTTTGCTGCACTCCGTGCGCCGCAGCCATAAAGTACCTAACTAACGTTTGAAAAACGTTAATAAAACAATAATTATTTTTCTACGTCCGTAAAGAAATTTGTTTTATTAGTTTACACGAAAAAGATGTATCCAAATGTTTCGTGTTTAATACATAGTTATCGAGCGCCAACATTCTTTAAAACAAATTTTTATTCTGATAAACTCAATCACTACTAGACAAAGCAAGCTCTGCCTTTTCAAATGTTATTAAAACATGGAAAAATAATTTTTGTTTTATTAATTTTTTTCAAATGCCAACAGCCTTTACATTCACTACTGCGGTGCACGGCGTGCAGCACACCAATTTTTTTCTGGTTAAACTATGGCAGATAGAGAAGTGGAAAAAAGAGTCACAAGCCGTTTCAAATAAGAGTTTATGTCTGTGGAAAAAGTTTTAAAGATATTGACCAAACCGTTAACAAAATATGAACTTCTTTCTGCATGTGGATGAACTTTTGACCACTAGCAAAAAAATGATGCCAAGAACACCTTTTTCCAGTACAGCTTCACATTCCAAATTTAATATCCGACGTTAATTTACTCTTTTGTTATTAAAAAAAACCTACATTTTTTGATTTTTAACGTTCTATAGCGCCTTAAGGAAACATTTTTGGATAGAGGTAAGTTTGGTTAAATCGCTCTTTTTTGGTCTCAGGAATGTGTTATCATTTTGTACAGACCTTTAGAGATCATCCTGTATAGATACCCAGTTGCTCACTCATATCAAAAAGGGAATTTGCGTCTATTTTCGGACAAAAAGTCACATTTGGCAATAACTCAGTAACCTTGATTTCGCAAGTTTCCGAGTTGTCGGTGTGTGAAAAATTAAATAGGTAAAAATAGTATATTACGTAACGAGCATGGAAAGTGACAAATTTCATACGAGTGTGAAATTTTATGCACGAGGCGTAGCCGAGTGCAGAAATTACGCGAGTTTATAGGAAATACACTTTCCATCGAGTTATGTACACTATTTTTCCCACGACCCCTTAAGAAGACAAATTTATTCATAAAACAGTAACTTTATTTTTAAAGATTTGTTGTCTATGTTAATAGATGTTAAAATTTCCAAGTAGCCTACTAACTTACCATGAGCATAATATTCTAATAATTCCGATCGGCTCATGAATGACACGTTGATTTGTTTTCTTGCCCGCCAATTCATAAATGACCAGTAGTTCGTACCTAAAATATGTAGGTCTTCCACGGGGTAGCCAGTAAAATGTTCAACTGTTGTACCTTTTAAAAGATTTTTCTGATAAAAAATTATTAGATTTTGTCCACGACTATCTTATAATATACTCTTTATACTTGTGTTTCTTCAATCATAATTAGATACATTAATCACTGCAGTGATTAATGAATATTATTCACTACACCAATAGGAACATCGCTTTGACCCTTTTTTACATTTATTTAGTAAGCCGCGATAGCGATGTGTCAGTTCAACTTGAAACGTCAAATCAGCATGGTTTGCTTTTAATTTGAAATGCATATTCTAAAAAAGAAGATATAATGAGTAGTGAGAGTGAAAACGAGGTTTCTTTAACAGCACCAGCATAATAAAAGAAGCTGCAGAACTTGCCTCATTAGATTCATTGCCCAAAAAACCAAGAAAATTATACCTGAGAGCGTATGTATGAATCTTTCTTACACTGGAGAAGGGAAATGAAGGTAAATTCTTTCTGGGAATCTGTTTTGATAGTCGTGGACAAAGTATAGTATACAACTCGTTATAATGATGCTATTATTACCTCGGATGATTACAAAACTCGCTCATTTCACTCGCTCGTGTTGTAAACTTCATCCTCGGTAATAATAGCATTCATTATAAACTCGTGTATAATATACTATAAAAGACAGAATATTTATTCAGTAAACGTCAACATCTCAAAGCTGACTACAAAATTTGAATGAACTATGCGATTTTCAAAAATTACAACACAGTTTTGAGTTTAGCGCACGGGCAATGCAATTGTCAAGTTTTCGGCCTAATATGCTACTATGCAACGTGCGCTTTCCTAGGGGGCCGTGGGAAAATTAGAATTCAAACGACGTTTAAATGTCACACAAATTTATTAGCGACCTAGGGACTTCAAATTTTATATTTTTTATACCTAAAGCGTTATTTTGTTTGACTTCCTAAGATATTGAAAGATATGCATTCCAAAAAATTATACCTTGATAAAAATACCACCAGAATCATGGCGCAAGATCACACAATTTGTCTGATGACAGATGTGTGCAACGGAAAAAACTGAGAAAACGTGTTGGAGGCTACTATGAATTGTTATTTTAATTAATAATATTAATATAACTTTATTTAGCATAGCTATTTACATTACATATCTGAAAAATATTTTCTAATCCTAAAACATTTTCTAATCCTAAAACAATCCCCAAATTAAACATTACCACATCTATTCTTTTAAGTGTAACGCAAGTAATTTTCTAAAAGAATTTAAATTGTCACAGTCACGCAAATTTCTTGGCAATTCATTAAATATACACAAGCCCTTATAAAATAACGATCTACTTGTACGTTTCTTATTGACCTTCTCGATATAGAAGTTATCGGCATTCCTAGTTGGATAACAATGTACAAAATTAACATAAGTAATCCTCTCATGCAGATATGCAGGTAACATTTTCATTTTTATTTTAAATATACACAGCAATGTATTAAACAATATTCGTTTTTCTACAGACATGAAGTTGAGTAGACTTAACATTAGTGATATAGGTGTGTATCTGTTGCATTTAATTATTATTCTCATTGCCCTATTTTGCATCTTTTGCAACTGCTGAATCATATTTTTGTTTAAATTAAATAACACCGCTGAGCAATATTCCAAATGTGGGGCAATTAATGACTTATATATAACCAGTCTAGCATAAAAAGTTAATGACTTACCAATTCTACCAAGGAAGTATATCTTTTTTGACAGTTTGTTCATTATATATACACAATGATTCCCAAAATTTAACTCCTCATCAATCATCACTCCCAGGTACTTCATTTCGTGTACGTTTTGTATCTTTTGATTACTCATTTTTATTTCGGCCAAATTCAAGTCAATTTTCTTCAGATTATACTTGTTGCCCACTACCATATATTTAGATTTTTGAACATTTATACACAATTTATTATTACAAAGCCATTCATATATATTACCCAATATCTCATTCATAGTTTCACACATGTTGTTAAAATTTTTCCCAGTTATATATATCATTGTGTCGTCAGCAAACATATTAATTTGGCATCCATCAGCACACTTCAACATATCATTCACATACAATATGAACAATATAGGTCCAAGTACAGTACCCTGAGGTACACCGTGGGTCGACTCTAATCTACTTGATAAAGAACTCTTATATTTCACTACTTGGGTTCTGTCACTTAAATAAGATTGAAACCATTTCATAACGTTGCCACAAAAACCTATTTTACCCAGTTTATTTAACAACAGTTGTCTATCAATTGTCTCAAAGGCTCTCTTAAAATCCAAAAATACAACCAAAACCATATTGTCATTATCAATGTCCTTCAACCACCTGTCACTTACATTTAATATCAGAGATTCACACGAATGATTTTTACGAAATCCAGACTGATTTGGCATTATTACACTATTTTTATCACAGTATTCTATTAATTGGTTTTTCACAACAATTTCCAAGACCTTTTCATAGACTGGAGATGTGTTTAGTGGTCTAAAATCTTCGCAACATTTACAATTATTCACCTTAGGAGCTGGAATTATACATTTGCATTAAGATTGATAACTACTCATCATCATTATTGAAATTGACTCCCTCTCTTTTGTTGGAAGAAGAGCTATTGCCACTTGTAGGTATAAATAAAAAACATTCCTGGATATTAAATATTAGATTAAGGGATTCAGGTTGGCTTGGAACTTAACATCTGCTACTGTCAGATTAGCAATTACCATATTTTGAACAAATGCGAACTTTTTACGTTACGCTAATTTTGGGAGCCAATCGTTTTTGAACTGAGTGGATGAAAACGACACTACACGCCTTTGCTTTCTGCAAAAGTAAAGTTTTATCATTTATTGCAAGAACGTTTCATTGAAAAGATCTCCTAGTTCGCAATGTAGATTAATGTAATATTTGGCAGTATATTTTAGTATTGATGTGGTATCGTGTAGTCAATATGTAGTACCGTGTGGTATTATGTAGTACCATGTAGTATTATATAGTACCTTATAGTATTATGTAGTATCCAGTAGTATTATGTAGTATCGTGTAGTATATGTAGTATCGTGTAGTATTATGTAGTGTCGTGTAGTATTATGTAGTAATTGTGCAGTATGTAGTACGCTGACCACCTTTCCATGTAGTGATTACCCCCTCGGTTGCCGTATTACAAATACCGGAAAGACATATCGCTCTGCGAAAAGTTGTTGTTATATAAGGACAGAATCATCATCCCAGCTAAATTACGGCGAGAATATTTAAAAATGTTTCATACCGGACACATGGGTTTTGTGAAGTGCAAATTACGGGCTAAAGACACTGTTTGGTGGCCGAATATTTACAAACACATTGAAGAGGTCCTCAACAATTGTGAAAAGTGCATTAAAAATAAAGCTATGCCCACTGAACCATTAATACCATCCGAGATTCCAAAGTTACCGTGGAACATAGTTGCAGCAGATATCTACGAAGCACAGAGTAAACAATTTATAGTACTGCAGGACTATTATAGTCACTACCCAGAAATTGCATACCTACCCAACTTAAGAAGCAAGACCATCATAAATAAGATGAAAAATATGTTTTCACGATTTGGAATACCTAAAGAAGTACGCAGCGACAATGGACGACAGTTTGATTCTTGGGAATTTAGAAATTTTGCTAAACAATACAACTTTGAGTGGATATCAATTAGCCCTCGCTATCCCCAATCAAATGGCATGGCCGAAAATGCGGTGAAACTAGTAAAAAATATAGTGATAAAATCAGAAGATCCATTTTTGGGAATTTTAGCATACCGTAACACTCCGCTAGCTTCGGGTTATTCACCAGCTCAATTATTAATGGGAAGACGACTTCGAGAGCCACTACCTGTAAATTCAAAATGTCTGGTCCCAAAACTACCTTCCCATAAAGAAGTACAAAGAAAAATGACAAGAGAAAAGGTGAAGCAGAAGGAAAACTTTGACCGTCGTCACAGAAGTAAAGAGTTACCAGAATTGAAAGAGCAAGAAAGAGTGTGGATTTATGATCAGCAGAAAGAAGGCATTGTGATCAAGAAAACCAAAGAACCCCGATCATACATGGTAGAGACAGAGGAAGGAGGAAGGAAGGAAGAGAAATAGGAAATTTTTACATGCACTGCCAGAAAAAATAAATTCAAGTCGATCAAGAGAAAGTTACTAGCCCTTTGGGAAAGGAAATTAGGCCAAGAAGTTCCAGAGATAAAAGAAGACCAACGTATTTGAAAGACTTCGTAGAATACAGAAAAATAAAATATTAGGAAGAAGGATGTGGAGTTGGCAGCTTTAATATAGCCGGACTGTGGCTATATTAAGGCTGACGCACATAAATGACAAGTGAGTTAAGAGTCAGTTGTCATAAAAGTTACAAGTAGTTTGTAGATTAACACCAATAAATATATTGAAATAACAATAAGTAAACCATTTCTACAGTGACGTAATCACTAAGCCCTTTTAATGGAAATGTAAACATGCAAGAAAACAGGTCCGGATTACAGATATTTCTGCTTTTAAAGAAAACCGCAGTGTAACAAAATATAAATAAATTTACTGGTATAGTATATTTAAGAATTTCCAATAACCATACCCTTTCTCTTTAATACCACCCTTAAATGTGATCACTACCTGCTGTAATGATAATTTTGTGGCTATTTTATGGAACCCTAAATTTATTTATGTGTTATGGTATACTGGTATAACAGTAAAAAGGCAGGGCCAATTATCTTGCAACCTACTATACATATGTACATACTTTTAGTATTAATATACAGGCTGTCTGAAATTCGGTGTGCAACATGTGGATCTCTGTTATCTTAACAGCTAGACCCTATGTTCAAATTCGGCAAAGTTGCCAAATATTATGCTAACTAATGTCCTCAAAAGAAATCGAGATATTCTGAATCGTTCTCCTGAAAACTGAAAAAAACTTAAAAATTGCATTTTCGTTTTTTGGCTGTAACTCTGTCATTCTGTGAAAACTTTTACATTGCCACTTTTTATTCTCTATTTGATAGCATCATTACCATTTTGCTAAGTCGATTCGCTTTTGTTTTTTAAGGATCAATTTCATTTGTTCTTATAGGCTCCATATCTGATTGACAGGTGAGCTAATCCGCGTTATTTTCCCGAATACGACAAAATGCTTCACTTTTCATATTTTTAGTTTTATAAATTTTTCCCGGTTTTTATTCCTGCCTTCTAGTTATCCATGACAAAATCAGAAACAATATGAGCTACCACGGAAACAAAGTCACCTAACGTAAAGTTTATAATTTTCGCTTACAACTTTTTTCGATTTGTGCCGCATTTGTTTACATTTTCCCCGTTTTGAATTTGTTTTTATTTTGTTCATTTTCGTTTGTGTTCTTGAGTACGTACTGTTAGTTTTTTTTTTCTTTTTGAATTTGTATTACATATTTGTAATTAATTTTGAAAATATTCTTTAACGGAGAAAAACGAGATATGATTAAACTCTATTATTCGTTGAAACAGAATAAGAAAATAGTCATCCAGCCAGCAATCGTTTTACCGCTGCCGTCCCGAAAGGGATAAGCAAATATCCTAAAGTCAACCGTTAAGGAGTTATTCTTTATTTTATAAGCAAGAGAACACTCTCATTTAAAGCGCCGTTCTCACTTCGAACAAAGATTTAGAGTAAATGTGGCGACTAGTATCGTAAATGATTACTTAATTGGACCATTTGAATTACCACAATGTTTGCATGCTGAAAATTTTCTGCAGAATTTGTTGGCGATATTACTGGAAGTTACCCCACCAAATGTTAGACATGAAATGTGTCTACACATAAGACAGACATCCCAGAAAGATGACTTGGAAGTGGAAGTGGCATTTGCCGCTTTCACCAGACCTAACAACCCTATACTTTTACAGCTGGGGTCACATTAAACAGTTAGTTTATGCTGCACAAGTACATACTTCTATGGTGCACAGCCTCGTTCATCTACAGTGGGTATAGTTTTGACATTTTTTTGTGTATAATAATAATTATTTTTATTATAGTTAGGTATTAAAAAGTTTGTTTGATAAATTCACTTTAATGAATTGTTAATCACATATTAGAAAATAAAGAATTACTCGCTTAACGGTTGAGTTCAGAATATTTGTTTATATAAACTTCTCGACTCTAAATGAGTTACCCACTTGATTCCTAAAATATTTCTGGCACGTTTTTGGACATCCTGTATATTTCAAATATGTTGGGATATGAATTATTAAATATTTCACAAATTTATTTTACGAGATTAATTTTATTTACAGAAAATAATCCAGATGACCCATGTGCATGGAATATGTTGGGAATCCTCCGTGAAAGAATGGGATTAAAATCTAGTTCTGCAAATGCTTTCAGAAATGCTTACTTGCTCTCTGATGCGGAAAATAAAGATGCTGCTAGTGTTAATTATGCTCGTACCCTTGTTAAACTTGGAGACTATGAAAAGGCAATCAGGATATACTCGGACATTAAAGCTGCTACATTTAAAAGTGGAAGTGGCCTGGCTTTGGCTCTGTTTAAAGGTATTTATATTTTCATTGTTTCTGAAGATCAAGAAAAAATTAAAGGATGTTGTTTACTAATTCATTCTAATGCCTATGGAAATGGTTCTCTTAAATGTTTATGATAAAGAAAACAGTTTTACAGATAATTCAGTTGCACATTTAAAAAAAAGATCATTACAGTCTCTTGATTTCTACGGGAGTTATCATAAAATAAAAAATCGGGAGGGACACACACGCACGCACAGATACCAAGCTAAAACAACTTTTCTCGACGTTTTGGGGCTAGTGCAATACGAATCTGACCTTATATCCAACACGAATTTTTGTTGGATAGAAATCTAGAATTTATGACTTCTGTTCTCCGCTAATTTCCGAACTTCCTGCTCTTTTAGTGATGTTTTTGGAAATTTATAGCTCAGCAGTATGAAGAGGCATATGAAGCCTATGAGGCAGCTTTACATTGGCTAACAGAAGAGCAAAATGTGCAGTCAGATGTATTAGTAGCATTGGCATCAATTGCTTATATGTTTCAAGGTGCTGATGTTGCAAAAACACTTTTGTTTCAAAGGTAACAACAAAAATAATAAAATCTATTTGGTTACCGTATTTTTATTTTTGAACATTTGCAGTATACAACTTAAGCCACCATCACATTGGGGTCTGTTCGCTACTTTATCTTTGGCTCTGCTTCATAATGACTTGAAATTAGCTAAGTTAGTTTTGAATGAATTGGATGATTTTAAAGATGACCATCAATGTTTGCAACATTATATATTCCTTTTCTCTTATGTGTTCCTGTTGCAGGTAAAATTTCTTTTATTTTCGTAATTCACATTAGAGCTTTAAAGCAAGTACTATTTTGCTTAGATTATTACAATTTTCTAGGATGGACCAATAACAGCCTTAAAAGAAATAAGCAAACTAGTCCATCGCCATCCAGATGAAGTTTCAGGATGGTTAACATTATTTTTACTTCAATTATATGGTCAAGAAAGTAAAAAACCTTCGAGTGCTATAATAAAATGTGCCAAAATAGCAATGAAGTTAGGTAAAATGACAATGGACATCAGCAAAGTAAGTAATAGAAACAAATTAAAAGGGATTTTATTACTTTAAATATGTACATTCTATGAATGTTGAAATGAATCCTATTAGCAATAATATACAGGTTGTCCCAGATAAGTCTCGACAACATTGATATCTCACTTATCTTTAAAGATAGAAACACGTTTAAATGGGGAAAAAGTTTTACAATTTAGATTTCTCCAGTCCCATTTACAAATTATGTACCATAATTTCTTTTTCAGATACTTTGTTTGACATCCCTTGCTTCACACCGCATGGGTAATAATCAGGGGGCTTTGAAATCCGCCCAGAAAGCAGTACATTGCAATCCTAATATACCTGATTCATGGACGGTACTGCTGCTCTCTTTAGTTTCTCAAGATTTGAAAAATATGGACAAAATAAATGGCATAATAGATTTTGTGAAGAAACATTTTAATCCACAAAAGACACTTGTAGAATGGCTAGATTTGATAGAAATAAGGTAGTAGTTATTCACACTTATATTATTTAGCAATATCTAATTACCACTGTACGTAAATGCTTAATTGCAGATTATTGTATAACATTATTTTAAATGAATTTTGTTTGTATAACAACTTTACACTATTAAAAAATGTCATATCTAAAATCTGCTCTTTCAATTCAAAACATATTTATAAAGGTCTTCCAAAAAAATCTGACATTAATAACTGCTGCGTAATTATTCTGTAGTATGTCATCAAATCGAGAAAGTATGTGTTGCCAATATGTTACGCAGTGGCGGATCGTTCGATGACACAGGTGAAGCGTTGCTTCCCATAAAATTTACAGGTTAACTTTTCTTTTCTCTAAATTGTTTTAATTTTATTCTGCCAAATATTTTGATCTCCACCAAAATTCGCTTTTCTAAACTTAATTCGTCTTATACAGGATGATTGATCTATAACGAGTGTAACAAACTTCGAAAGCAGATAGAATACTTAAAAATATTGTGAAAATCCCTAAAAACCATATGTCCAAAAATGGCAACTAAATGAGATTCAGGATGTTGACATTTCTTAAAAAAATTTAATATCTGCTTCTGTCGTTACTTACTATTTTCGACTGTTTTGTTCTTTTCTTGTGTATTTACACGCTACTTATATATTAACAACACTTTACTGTTACAAAGGATGACTGACAATTTCGTTTTTAAAAAAGTGGACTGAGCACCATGTTACACAAAATTAGTTCACTCTGAAACTATTAGGGTTTTTTGGCGACTCACCGGTTACACCATTACTGGTAAGTCATGGTTACGCTTACTACATCATCATTCAGTCTGGTTACTCAGGATCACGGAAATACAGTGGTTAGTTGATTCATTTGTCAAATTTATTAATTGTTCATTTTAAGGTTAAGTTGTCCCAGAAATTGTTGCTGCCGTGTGTTAAAAATGTTTTTCAAAATGTGTGAAGTGGCAAGTGGCGCCTATTGTGTTTCTATTTGAGGATTTTCTCACTGGTACACAAGCTATCACTTCACGTCCCCTATAAGTTAATATGATGGGCATGTTGAATTTGCAAGATTTGATGCTCACAATAATGTGTTTCTTTTTTGCCTAGGCTGTGATCACTGAAAACTTCTAGGTATATTCTTCACTACTCCAGATCGCATAAAAGTCAAATGCCAATTAAAAATCAAAGTGCCAACTGTCAACTGTGTGAATAGAGCAGGAACAGCAGAGAAAGACAACACTCTTACCCTGCTCCCTGGTTAGTAAAACACTAACCGCGGTTACTTATATGACTTCATGAAAGTTGTTAAAAGGACTAACCGGTAACTCAACAAAATGTTTTGGTTTATGCGCAAATACTTACCACTAGTAACTGGTTAGTCGCCAAAAAATCCTATATGCTTTGTACAGAAAAAATCAGAGAGATTTTTTCTTGTAAATAAAACAAAGAATCAAATAATTTGCAACATATCTGTGTAAGTCAATAGCGTAACATAGTTTTGGTAATAAATGTGGTCTCCCCGCGCCAGTGGTGAGAGTAATCATCATCATCATAAGGTTCTCAGTCCGAAGACTGGTTGGACACGTACCTCCATCCTTTTCTATCCTAAGCTAACCTACGCATTTCCCTAAAAGTAGAACATCTTACATCCCTAATTATTTGAGAGCAGTAGTCTAATCTAGGCCTACCCTACCTCTTTTTATTCCTATCTCTGACTTTAGTATGTCGCGAACTATTCCTTCGTGTCTTAGAAGGTGCCCTACCATCCTATTTCTCCAATTCTTTATTATCTTCCATACCTTTCGCTTTTCACCAACTCTTTCTAATACTTCCCTATTGTCAACCTTATCTATCCACGGTATCTTCATCTTGCGTCTGCAGCACCATATTTCAAACGCTTCTACTCTTTTTCGATCCGTTTCTCCTATTGTCCAAGTTTCACACCGGTATAATGCCGTACTCCATACAAACGACTTTAAGAGTCTCTTCCGAGTTTCTACATTAACCGTTCCCGAACATGACAGTTGTTTTTTTTGTTACTTAAACGCAACTCAACCCTGCACTATTCTTTGTTTGATATCTTTAGTGCTCCTACCATCTCGAGTTATTTTACTTCCTAAATAGCAGAAATCCGCGACCTCCTCTATCTTTTCATTTCCTATTTGTATTTCAATTTTATTTCTATTTTCACTCCCTCTACATACCAAAATTTTAGTTTTCCTTTATTGATTTTTATGCTGTAGCCCTGTGTCGAAACTGCTTCCATTTCATTGAAAGCCGCTCCTAATTCTTCTTTGCTAGATGATAACACTGCTATATCATCTGCAAATCTGAGCATGTTAATAGTTTGACCCTGTACATTAATCCCTGAGGCTGTTCTGTCCTTAACAATATTAATCACATCTTCGATATACATATAAGTTAAAAACTAGAGGTGACAATGCACATCCCTGTCTGACTCCCTTCCGGAGATCTACTTCTCTACGTTCCTGCTCAAATTCTATAACTGCCTTTTGCTCTTTGTAGAGATTATGTATTATTCTTCTGTCCCTATATTTCATCCCTACCTTTTTGAGCGCTTCGAACATCTTCCTCCATTTTACGTTGTCGAAGGCTTTTTCTAAATCTACAAATCCTATATAGACGCTCTTTCCCTTTTCTATTGATTTTTCTATAATTACTCGTAAAGCTAAAATGGCATCGCGCGTTCCTCTATTTCGTCTAAATCCGAACTGATCTTCTAATATTTCTTTCGCCCTTTTCTCCATCCTTCTGTGCACAATTCTAGTTAAAATTTTTGACCTGTGGGAAGTTAAACTGATAGTTCTAGAATTTTCGCACATAACCGCGCCTTTCCTTTTTGGCAAAGCTACTATGATGTTCCGTTTGTAATCTTGTAGAATCTCACCTGTCAGGTATATGCGACTAACTAATTTAAATAAACGATCTATTACCTCTTGACCTGCGTACTTTAAGATTTCTGCCTGCAAGGCATCTATACCTGGTGCTTTATTGTTTCTTAAACTTTTTATTGCTAGTTCAAACTCTTCTCTCATTATAGGACACCCTAGGTTTACCCCTCTACACTGCTTTCACTTTCTAATATATCTCGTACTTCCTGCCTCGCATATAAGTTTCCCAAATATTCTTTCCACCTATCTGCCTTCTCCCCACTTCCGATTAGGATATCTCCTGCCTCATTTCTAACGTTTTTGGTACTAGATCCAATTTCTCTGAAATTCCTCCTAATTATTTTATATGCTTCATCAGTCTTTCCTACTTCGAACTTATCTTCCACTTCTTTGCATTTATTATCGATCCATTGCTATTTCGCTTTCCTACATTTCCGAATAATTTCCCACGATCGCCTTATATCTTTGTTTCCCTCTTTCATCTAACTTATTCTTATATTTTCGCCTTTCCTCTATTAGACTCACAATATGATTCGTTATCCAGGGTTTCCTACTTTCATTGTCATAATGACCCAAAATATCTCTAGCTGCGGAATCTAAACTATTTTTAATGCAATTCCATTCTGCCTCTATGTCCCTAACAATATTTTCACCCGCGCACTTTAGTACTTTGTTTGTCTTTTTCTCGAACTTATCACGCATATCATCATCATCTCTGTTAATCAGACAAATTTTTATAGTCCCGGGGTATCGGCTCAAGAGAATGCAATGAATGAATGTAACAATGAATACAAAGCTTGTGTAACTCATTAACAAAATTGAACCCTGTGTCATTATGCACTAGCCTAGACCTAACCAATCCGGCCATAACTAATTCTTACTGCATCTTTGCATTGCATCGTGTTGAACCGACCCAGGGTGGTTTACATGGTTAAACCGATTTGACCAGTTTGAGTTGACCAAATCAGCTTAAGTTGACTGGTTACATGACAATAATTTAAACCGTGGCCTGAACCAGTTCAGTTGGCTGGGTAACCCAACCATATTGACATTCAAGAAAAGAGATTTTACTGTCAGGGAAAACCTGGAAAAGTGAATTTGGGGCATTATTTAGAGTTTATACCTTGTTAATCTTGAAGTTTTTATGTACAAATGAAAATTTGAGTTATTGAAGTTCAGCTATACCATATACTATTTCTCTTTATTTATAGTTTTTTATTATGTACAGGTGATAAAAATAAAACAAATTCAATGTCAATAGTAATGAGAAAAAGTCAAGGATTGCATTACCATTCAAGTGTTAATGCAATTTGTTGTTCAGATGATAAATAGTTATGATTCTAAAACTTACTGAACGATTATCTTAAAAGCATATTTATATTTAGTTTATTTATGTACTGTGTTTAATTTGATATTTTCACAAGATTGTGGTACCTTGTCTGAGAAAGTAAGTTCTTGCAATTTCTAAGTATGTACATAAAATATAAATGGTATTATATGTTCTTTGATTTCTTCATGGTTTTAGTGTAGTGATACCAAACAGTGCTGTGGTGGCTGCTGCATTAATGGGATATGTACAATAGGTAAGTCAACATAGTTAATTTTAAAAAAAATTACTGCCAGTTGTCACTAGTAAAATTTGGACCTTTAAAAATATTGAATGCTTGAATGTTACAAGCAGAGTATTTAGGAAATTGCTACTTCCAAACATAAACAGAAGTTCATGCAATAACACACGATGCACAGTAAACAGTAAAAAAAGTAGTGCTGGCTTGACTTGGAACTGCCTGTATTTTGTTAGTTAAATGTTATTTTTATTTGTTTCGATGGTGATAAGTTTTTCAAGGTGCTTCATGGTGTTAAAAATTTGAATGCTGGTCATTTTCAAATAATTTGGACAATCTGCAGCAGATCAACCTCGCATTTCATGCAATAAATTCAGATCAATGTGCTATACTTGTTTTTGGGCCATTCTTCGCACCTAAATTTTCTTCCAAAATCTTTCATTATTTTTCTCATTACCTAATATGAATAACTCGTATTAATCATTATTATTATAGAAATTCTGTAATTTTTTTATTAATATTGTGGACTAGGAAATGTATAATCGTTTTTCTAAATTTTATTCTGTTCTTCAAAGAATTACGCTAAATGAAAATCATTACTACATTCATACTTTGTGTTATTTTTAAGTTTAGGAAACTATACAATAAAGCTTTGGTTTGCAATGAGCTATTTTTCAACTACTGCGGTGAACTTTACTGTGCCTATATGAAAAAAGGGCTCAACTACGTGAGGATGTTTCACACCACATATAGCACACCACCAAACCGCTCTTTAAAAATAATCGCATGTTTTAAAAAAGCGTACACGAATACAAAAATTATGTTTGTACATAGGATGCATTACTACTTTGCAGAAAGATAAGAAATATGTGATACATTCACCAATAGGTTCACCTTATCTAATCTTATCACATGGAAATTTCCTTTGATGTTCTGCAAGCATAGAAAATATCCCGAAAAGTTCTTCGCATATTGTCTAATATCTGTTAAAAGTTTCGTTAAGATTTCTCCTTGGCCTAATGAAACAGTTCTAAGTGTATATAAGTATGTACTTGCTGAACAAACTTTATGTGAAATGTGAAAGTAGTTCTGTATGTAAAACTAGTATATTCTTGTAGATATGCTTGCTAATAATTTATAATATTCGTCACGACCAACGCTGTTTAGTTTAAAATGTCATGACCACCATCTGCCATACAATTCTTGCCAAGGATGTACCCGCAAACTTTTCATGTAGTTGCAGCAACGCAATTGCCCACCGCAAACATAGTATACAAGTTGGGAGTTGCCAATTTCATATAAGCAGATTGCTTATGTCCTAGCAGAGAAAATGTGATATGCTACATGCCCATCTCTTGGCTGTTGTGGTGCTCCCTCTTCTCTGTGCTCCATACACAGCTACAAACCACTATCATAAATTCCTTAAATAATTCTTATTAATGAGAAATACAATTCAATGTACATTACTTTGTTTAGTATAAAATAGCTGATTAAATTAATGTATATTATGGGTTTTAATCTCGGTTTTAATTGGGTTAGCAAGAGTTTTAGGTGTTGTCACGACTTTTATTTAACAACAAAAGCAAAATAAACATATTATGAATTGTAACTGGATAAATTGAATGAAATTTTTTAATACGCGACACACACATATTTTTTATAAGGTCCATAATAATATTCTCCTCTCTTTTTCTAGCATGTGTGACTTGATAAGCTGCTAGGGCAAATTCCACGTTTACTTCTCGTTACATGTATAATATTGTATAATTATTTTTCCGTCAAATCTATAATTACAAGCAAAAGAGATCTAACATTTTATACTTTTTAATATCATATATTTTTTTTTGCTATACCTACCAACTACTTCATGTATATTACACTACAATGAAACTCTCTAAAAACATAAGTTTTAAATTTCAGCTTATGATGATTGCCATGATGATGACGATCCATGTTTAGATGATTACTGTCCCCCAGGAATGGAATGTTACATGTATCAACCATCATCTGCCTGTGTCGGTTGTGGTCCACAAAAAGATTGTCGGCCATTCAAAATGCCAGAAATAAAAAAGTATTAGCTTGAGGAAGATGCCAAACGTAGCCGAATTTCTCACATTCTTTCAGAAAATAATTAATCTTCCTTCTCTCAGAAATTAATAATTTATGGGAATCTATGTAATGGAATTAAATCATTCTATTGCCGCTTTACGAAAATATAGAATAAATTCTAGCCTTAAAAATTTTATTTCCACTTAACCTATTCCCAAGTAGTGTAGAATTTTATAATAATTATCGACTATTCAAAGGTATGAAACAGTTTTTTACTGAATGAACAATAAAAATAAATATATATATGACAACATTAGGTATGTATCACGCGATGAATTATTACTAAAAGAGTATATTTCGAATACATAATTTTTTTACTTATGGTGCTTGCGTGGTATTCTCAGGCATCATGTAAGCTGGCTTATTTCCTTCGATGCCTGAAAAATGAATTTTCCGTTATAATAAATTGTTTATTAAAAATTAGGCAACTAAATTCAAAAGACTTCTAATAATAAAAATCGGAAAAATTTATCATTTTTAAAACAACAAAATATTAATCTTACCTTCAGGCATTGCCATTTCAACATCCATATTAACAAATGTTGGATTTAGGCTTGTTGCATCTCGTTTGATAATGTTATCCAATTCTCTATTTGTCATATTATCATTTTCGCTGGGTACAATTTGTGGCATTGCCGTATCTTTCAAATTGCAAAAGCTGATTTCATAAACCTGAAAAGAACATTCCTGTAACAAACCTGAAGAATATTCGTGAAAGTCATGTCATTACTAATATGATTATTAATAAGCTTTTCGTCCCTTAGCAGTCAATAATATTATAATTACAGTTGCTAACAAACTTACTCATTATTAATATGAACATAAACAAGGATTCAGTTAGCAAGTGCTAAGGCTTATAGTCGGAGAGCAAGAGCTCTGAATTCGACCCATGGTATGCAACTTTCGAACATACAAAAACAGACGATGAGTTCTTACGTAAAAACACCTGACAAAACATATTTTTGAGGTCGCGATTCGATTTGGAATTGCCAAATTGAAGAAAATTGCATTTTTTCATTTTTCTTCTCAAATATGCTATTTTCGCACTTTTATTGTTTCTCCTTCTGTATATCTGTCACCCATTGTCGTACAAATTTGAAATTTTAGCATTAGGATAATGAAACTATCCGCTTTCTAACGCTGTACGAGAAAATAGTAATTGTTGTGATTTGACTGAAAAATTAATAAATATTCGAGGAAGAGTTGCCACTTTTGTGTCATTTACAGCGAAAAAGTGTGTATCGGGGTAACTTTTTTATTTTTGAAGATATACTTATACTATAAACGAGTAAATTGTAGCGCATAAAATGAGGATGTTTTTTTATTTTCAGTATTTTTTCATAAAATGCATAGTAAGTCAGAAAAAGTGTGTTAAACGTGAGTCATATGTCGCGCCCTGCGCGCGTTGTCGCGGACAAAAGCTGACTGCCGTGCCAACGCCGTCGGAGTTTAGAGTTTTCATTTATTAAATGTGTGTAGGGCATTTTTCTTAAATCATTATATGGTCATTTCAATAAAACAAAACTATTTAGTGTTTTTCACAGGTTTAATCCGTTACCTACAATATTGTTTCGACTTCAAAGGTTCTTACAAAACAAATCTTAAAACTAAAGCAGTGCCTTATATACAGTATTCCATTTTATTTTCGTGTGGTGGGGTAAGATTGCTTCTATGATTGATGAATGGTTAAATTCCAACTGGTCATTTGTTATCTTTTGATCTAATTTAATAGCTTTGCAAATTTCAAAACTTTCCACTTAATTTAATTTTCTACCTTTAGATCCTTATATAATATTTTAAACTCACATTCGACAAAATTATGATTGTTTACAATATGTACAATGTTCCCAAAAACCCGTCCTGTTTGAATTGTTGGCAATAGACTTTATGTTCTTTCAGTATGGTATTGAAATCCCTCCCGGTTTGACCTATGTAAATTGCGCTGCAATCATTGCAATTTAACTGAGAAACACCACTTTTATCTCCTGTGTTTCTTTTTTCTTTATTATTGACCAATAATGAACTTAAATTTCTTTTATTTAAGCAAACCGGGTTTTGATCAAGTTTGCTTAGAAATTAGATCAACAGATAACAAATGACCAGTTGGAATTTAACCATTCACCAATCATAGAAGCAGTCTTACCCCACCACACGAAAATAAAATAGTATATATGTAAAAAGCGCCCCATTCCCGTTGAAACGGTCGCAGGGACCATCTCACGGACTTGGGTCGTATGCGACAAGTTCGATCGTGAATGGCTTGGTCGAAGGGCGAACCATACGATCAAGGTCATGTCGGAGGTTCGTTGAACAAGTCTACGAACCTTGCGACACGACCGCACTTCTCACCAAAGACATCCATATTTTGCAGGACCGTCCGTTCAATCGAATATATCATAATGGAACTGTTGTTGCGACGGTTCCATCGACAGTCCCTGCGACCGTTTCAACGTGAATGGCGCGCTTAAGGCACTGTTTTAGTTTTAAGATTTGTTTTGTAAGAACCTTTGATGATGACCTAGCAAGTCGAAACAATATTGTCGATAACGATTAAACCCGTTGAAAACACTAAAAAATTTTGTTTTATTGAACTATTCAATATGTTCCACCAAATGTCAAGCGAGTACAGAGTGAAATTCAGTACATATTATGGTCGTCCAGAATTTACCGGCAGTATGGACCATTTAAGAGCACATTTGTTTCCAACATGCAAAACAGACATTAGGTAAGTAAGCAAACGAATATGAGTAAGGTACCTATTTATTACAAAACAAATTTCGCTTCTTTACCACCCACCGAAAACACGTCCTCAGGACGTATGTATTTGTAGTCTGTCGTTTACAAAACTGCATACCTAGTTCGACCAAAACTATCAAGGTCCGGTTTTTCAAAGAATCCAACACCGGATTAAGTCTGACACCGGCTTCGTTGCTATGATACCGGCTTTCTGATTGAATCATAGCAACGAAGCCGGTGTCAGACTTAATTCGGTGTTGGATTCTTTGAAAAACCGGGCCCAAATCTTTTGGAATTTGGGTGGTGCATGAAAGAAAACGGTAGCGTAATGCCAATCATGACCACAATAAGTGCGAAACCAGATTTTGTAAATATAACACCATTTTGCAAATGTGAATATTTCAATAAATTGTAGCACAACCTGTATTTGTTTAAAAGCTAATGTACTGTGTTCCATAAGCTGTTTTTGTGGAGGAAAATGTACGTATATCGAATAATAAAAATGTATTTATTCTGTAAGTACAAATTTAAAAAAATAAGAACAGTTCTCATTGAAGTTCTCCACGCGGTCTGCTTCGGTGCAACCCAGGAGACAACGTAGCGCGTACAACGCTCGACTTTATTAACCTTTTATGACCACCAAACTTTTACCAACAACATTTTTTTGTTTTTTATAAATTAATTCAGACCTTAAACTATATTTGACTCGCTTATACTATTACTCTATCTCCAATAATAAAAAAGTTACCTCGATGCCAACTTTCTCAATGCAGTTACTGAAAAATCCATGGGATCTGCGACGAAAATATTATTTTTCTACCATATCTTTACACATTAGTGCACATTTATGTATGGCAACGGATTCGGCATATTTCAGACTATATGTATGCAAAGTTTTAAACCGATCCAATTGTTACAGACAAAGATATAGAATGGGAAATATAAAATAATGTATTTCCGAGAAATTTTGTAAAAATATGATAAAGTTCGATTTTTTTCAATTTCGCAATCCCGAATCGATTCGCGACCTCCAGAATCGAATTCAGCAGGTCATTTTACATAAGAATACGACATCAGTTTTTGTATGTTCGCGAGTTGCATACCCCACTTTTATTTTGCATATTTCGAACGTCCTGCTCTCCGACTATTAGGTCCGTCTGACATGAGACTGATTTTGGTATTAAATTGCACAGAGTAAGTTTGAAATTTAGAGTATGATCGTTGCAATTGGCGAAGAGTAAAAACCATTAGCGTCGGATATAATTTTATTGTCTTGAATTGCAAAATGAATAGTTACATATTGGTCTAATTCTGAATGTTGTCTTGTGTATTTATGCAAGCTCGTTATTTTGTATATTACGTGGAAGGTTACAATATAGAATTTACAAATATGTACACATGATAGGAATGCGCTTAGGTTGCTTCTTGGTCAAGCCGTTCCAGATAAGTGCTAAACTGGGTCAGCAGTGTTCCAGTGGCATAGTCGTCACAAGAGTGACAACAGAATTGTTTATCGCAGGTAAGTACTAATAGTTAGGGAGTCGCAATGGTAAATTATTGATGTATTTTCTACCATGTCGGACATTATTAATCTTAATGTATGAAACACAAGGAACAAGAATATGGCTGTAATAAAGTTGCATCTGAGTCGCAGTGAAGATGGCGCTCCTTTAAAGTTAATGGTTAAATTAAAAGTTGCTACTGATATATTTTCTGCTAACTGATTCTCATTTTAATGACCCTTTGCAACATGAGGAATGCCAAAATAAGACTGCCAGATACATTACAAGTTGTGTGTGGTTGCCAGAGAATTCCAAACTTATCTTGAGCGGGAGCGTCACGTGGCATATTTTCTACCAACAGATTTTTATTTTACTGACTCTTCGCATCATGAAGAATGCCAAAATATCACTGCCAGACACATTAGACAGTCGTGAGTGGATGCCGGACGATCCCAAACTTTTCTAAAAAGAGCCATCAACAGTGAGACTCAAATGCAACTTTCTTATAGCCATATTCTTGTTCCTCGTGTTTCATACATTGAGATCAATAAGGTCTGGTATGGTAGAAAATACAGCAATAATTTACCATTGTGGCTCCCTAATTATAAAATAAGTTATGTGCGATTAAAAACAAGAATTATAAAGACAAAAATGCTGGAACATATTTAACATTTAACTTAATTTGGATCAATGCGCATGCCAACATACTTATTTTAGTATTTACATGACATACACAAGTCTGTTGTCACTCTAAATTTCAAACTTACTCTGTGCTCGCTGACATTGTATTAAATTTAGTCCCGAAATCAGTCGCGTGTCAGACAGCCCTTACAGATTACTTTACACATTACCGCATTTGTTTTTAAATTTCCTATAATCATACTTCATCTGTTATACTACAGATGGCACAAGGTTTGAGCATGTTTGGCGTTAGTATCCATAAATCGGAAAAGTATTTATTACGTGGACCTGTATCTGTTTTGCTCGAAACAGTTTGGTAGAAATTGGTACACTATGTAATTTCATAAAGTTGGCAGAAGGTTTTAATGCGTCAGTACACATGAATCAGAGCAGCTTTACGTGGAGTTAAATCTGGTTTTGCTCTGAACAGTCTGGTAGAAATACTGATATAGGTCCATTAGCATTATACAGTGTGATTCAAACTCAGTGGCCTATTAGACGTTTATGGAAAACTAATTGTGTTTGAATTCTGGAAATTTGCATCTAGAGGTTCCTCATAACGATCTTTTCACTAAAAATATTTTCAGCTACATTACACTTCCGGTTATACCGGAAGTTGGAAGCAACTTTCTTATTTTAAATAGAATGCCCACATTTTTCTCGTATTTTTGGAATCTTCACTCAATTTTAACACAAGTTTTATCAGAAATCCCTATACCTAACGCTTACGTTTCTTGAAAAAAAATTAAATCTTTGAAAAAATGTGATTTTTAGAGTAACATTTAAAAATCTGTAACCGATGTTTCTGGATATCTTGGAAATCAGTGATACTTTATTCTGTTATCCGTTTTAATTAAACTGTTATTAAAGTTAGGGATGTAGGATGTTCTACTTTTAGGGAAATGCGTAGGTTAGCTCAGGATAGAAAAGAATGGAGGTACGCGTCCAACCAGTCTTCGGACTGAGAACCTTATGATGATGATATTAAAAAAGAGGGTACCGACATGACGTGGTCTAGAGCCAGTGCTGTATAATACTTTGGTCTACACTGAACGCCCGTTCATTCGTGCGCTTTCTCCCACCATGCCAAACCTTGAGTCTCGTAGTACGCGGGAGTGAGCCAACTTCTCATACACAGACTTTGCAACCAGACTACCCACGTCCAGTAAACTTGTTTCCATTTTATTTTAAACATCTCAGCACATTTTGATTGTTTTGCAATTAATTAAAGATTTAATAATTTCTGCCATATTGTCCCTGTATTTTCTTTACAAGTATCAAACAAATAAAAAGTGTGAAAAGTAGGAGTAGGTACCAAAGTAACTGTTTGCAATCATTTCTTTGCCTATTAAATTTGAAATTGGCAGAATAGTGTAATCAGTTTATTGCAACCACACAAGAGTACAAAATTATGGATCAAGCATAAGTTCTTATCAGTACATGGGACTACTAATATCTACTAAACTGTTCCAAGTAGGTTCACATAAACCATTCTGACTTAGAGTCCGAAATTGTTTCACGGAACAGTACCTGCTAAATCTGAAAACGATACCTATTCCATGAACCTGTTCTAAAATAACAGATCCAGTATTTTTGTACCATCTCTAAAATAAGCAATTATAAAATAAAAAATTATTTGTATTAATGCACAGAAAATGAAAAATTAATAGGTAATATCAGAAAAATCGCCATATTAAACACTTGAGCAAGGGCTGAGGGTGTTAACGAATCGGTTTGTGCATGTGAAAATCCCTACCTAATCTGTCGGGCCCAGTACGTCACAGCGTCATTCAAATACATATTGTGTTTCAAGTGTGATGCATGTTTCATATTTATTTATGACGAAAATAAGTCTCAAATATAAAAAATGAAAGGTGCGGAATTTATTTTGGATAAACTATTTAATAGGATCATTTTCAATATTTGAGGGTTTTCCCCATTAAGTACGTACATAAATACAAATAGAAAAATAATATGAATGAAATGAATTTTAATTTTTTTAATTAAAGCTGATCTCAGATAATGGAGAAAACTGGTAGATTTTAGGAAAAGGTTTTAATCAATAGTTTACTATGCAGAACAAGTTCCGTAACTTTTACTTTTTATATTAGATTCGTTAAAATAAAATAAGTTACAAGGCATTTGACGGACTGATTCCAGCCACCTTCTATTTGGGGGGGCCATTATTGTGTAGCATCGCATCATCCGCATTATTCTGCATACTCCTTGTAGATTGACCTACTTCCAGAATGATGGCAATTTCGTTATTACAAACACATTTTTTATATTAAGCAATTTTACAATAGTATATTACAGTACAAGTGGAGAAACTGAAAATTTCGCTCACGCAATTTGCCAGATTTGCACACGAGCCGCCAGACGAGTGTGCAAAGGCAAATAAGTGAGCGAAACGGTTTCTCCACGAGTGCTGTATAACGTTTTGTTCAATCCTGCCACTGAACTAAATATTATTTCAAAAATATTCAAAATTAATAATTCAAATTGGTCTGACAATTGGGCAGGTATACATAATAACATAGAGAGCGTGTTTCATGATTTTTATGGTTACCGTTACTATAAATAATAAACAAGCTAGAAGAAGTCAATTTTTGTACGTTTCAGCTAAATTTGTACCTAAAATAAGATTTTACTGAGAAAATATGGAAAAAATTACGATTTAATTTTACCGGAGGATATTAAAAGAAGCTGATGTCGCTGCATACAATCAGAAATCTAAAGGAAGGTATATGAACGAGCTGACAAAATTCCGTGATTTGATGCATACAAAGAAAGTTCATCTTATAACGGAGGAAGTGATCTTGGCCTATTTTAATGGATTGGTAGAAAATTACGAGCCATCTTTGTGGTCCACATATTCTATGTTGAAGACAATTTTATTTGTTTTTGAAAAAGTAGATATTACTTACATAGCAAGTAAGTTTCATTGCTATATTTTCTAAAAGTATTGACTTTAACTCTGTAAAAATTTTCATATTACCTAATGGAAATGTTGACAGTATCTACTTAATATTAAATAAATATCTAATTAATTTTGAATGTATGCCCAAATTTATTAAAACGCACACAAATAAAATTTTTTGACAATTGAGCTAGTTTATTATTGACAGAAACCATCATAAATTGTCATGTCAATTTGAATGATTAATTTTGAATATTTTGTAATTTTATCAAAAAATGGAGTGGGTGAAAGTAATAAGAGTGAACGAAAGTACTTTCGCTCACTGCTTTCGCCCACCCGTTGCCAAAGAAACGAAGTGAGTGAACAAAAGTAATGCTTTCTCGCATAGTATCTAAGGGTGAAACAAGATGAACAAAGAATATTTGTTCAATCCTGCCATAGAAATATGTTGTTTCACCCTTAGATACTAACGAGAAAGCATTACTTTTGTTCACTCACTTCGTTTCTTTGGCAAAGGGTGGGCGAAAGCAGTGAGCGAAAGTACTTTCGTTCACTCTTATTACTTTCACCCACTCCATTTATCAATAAAATTACAAAAATATTCGAAATTAATCATTCAAATTGACATGGCAATTTATGATGGTTTCTGTCAATAATAAACTAGTTCAATTATTGTCAAAAAATTTTATTTGTGTGCGTTTTAATAAATTTGGGCATACATTCAAAATTAATTAGATATTTATTTAATATTAAGTAGGTACTGTCAACATTTCTATTAGATAATATGAAAATCTTACAGAGTTAAAGCCAATACTTTTAAAGAATATAGCAATGAAACTTACTTGCTATGTAAGTAATATCAACTTTTTCAAAAACAAATAAATTGTCTTCGACATAGAATATGTGGACCACAAAGAAGATGGCTCGTGGTTTTCTACCAATCCATTAAAATAGGCTAAGATCACTTCCTCCGATATAAAATGAACTTTCTTTGTATGCATCAAATCGCGGAATTTTGTCAGCTCGTTCATATACCGTCCTTTAGATTTCTGAGGCAATTGTATGCAGCGGCATCAGCTTCTTTAATATCCTCCGGTAAATTTAAATTGTCATTTTTTCCATATTTTCTCAGCAAAATCTTAGTTTAGGCACAAATTTAGCTCGAAATTTAGCTGAAACGTACAAAAATTGACTTCCAGCTTGTTTATTACTTATAGTAACGGTAATCATAACAATGATGAAACGCGCTCTCTATGTTATTATGTTGTATATCTGCCCAATTGTCAGACCAATTTGAATTATTAATTTTGAATATTTTTGAAATAATATTTAGTTCAGTGGCAGGATTGAACAAAACGTTGTACAGCACTCGTGGAGAAACCGTTTCGCTCACTTATTTGTCTTTGCACATTCGCCTGGCGGCTCGTGTGCAAATCTGGCAAATTGCGTGAGCGAAATTTTCAGTTTCTCCACTTGTACTGTAATATACTATTCCAATCTTCCTGCTGACAATACACAACCATAGTAACCTACATAATGTATTATTATTATTATTATTTATAACTGTTGTTTAATCAAAATCAGATTCGACATCCAAACCTCATCGTGATGTTATTCTCTTCATCCCGCATCACATTCCTAAAATTGTTTTAAAGCTAACCAATTACTGTTACACGCAATAACACGTCATGCACATTAGTGCGTGTTGATATGTGATATTTTGTTGCAATTTAAATTGCCAGATATTTATTTTATCGCAGCGTATCTTGAAAATTTTAATGCAGTATGAGATGGATGTTATATTTGAGCTTAAGATTTTAATACTAAAAATTATATGTATAGGTTATTCTACTGTATTTTAAAATAATTGATTATTCCAGAAAAACAAGTTAAAATATTTTCAACTTACTTTAGAAACTTCATTTTCTGGCTCATAATAATCATATATCTTGATTGTAGAATTTAAACGAGATTCAACGACAGAATTCTCGCTGATAACAAATGGTGTACATATTCTTTCATTTGTAACCTTTGTAAAATATATAACCACTTTATCATCCAGCTCTTCAAACTTCTTCACATCTAAAATTGAAAAAAAATCAGCCTACATTCAAAGTTTATTCATTTTTATGCAGTACTATTATTCGATTGTCCAGTTAATTGATATAAAGAGGTTCTGTCGGGCTGATAACCTGATGGCATAGACACTTCTAAAACTGCCATATTGGAAACTAAGTCCGGTCCAGAATATGCAACGCATGGGTTGATGTTGGCAATAGAGCAGCGATCAATTGTTGAAACAGGGGTCACATCAACATCTAATTTGAAGGAATCTCCTGCTGCTAGGTGGTATAAATTATATGAAAGAACTGCCTAAAATGTAGTTTTTAATGATATGAACATACGAACTTACATTATTTTTCAATAAATAATTTCCTCTTAACCCCTTCGGTACGGTGAATCATAAAGGTGCATCATGTTTCACTTTTTTGTACCTTCATGTGAAGTGGCAACTAATATAAATTTTATGTGGAGTTGTGATTGATGTGTTTATATGTACGTAGTGGTAGGTACATTATCGATAAACTATTTTTAGGGACAATACTATACTATTACTATAACGTGATGTCACATTTATACCGTTTGGCAAAGGATCATTTCTAATGAGTGTAATTTAGTTTGAATTTTAACTGACGGTAAATCCTCACTTCTACATATACATAGGTAGCAGACCCCGCCATATGCACGTAAGTGGTTAACCTCAGTCTCATTATTTCAGCCATCGACGCTTTTTCAACATCAAAACACTAACATATAGCTTAGGTTGCTCCAACATCATTGGAGGAGCTGACTGTAACGATTCTTTATACCTAATATTTTAAGACAAAAATTTGAATACGAAACTGTCAACACTCCAATTGTATTGGAATGGTACACTAGTAAGCCGTGGAAACCATTGGATTCTCGACATTTTTAATGACAAATTTTGTCTCAGAATATTATAAAGAATCCACCATTGACAGTTCCTCCTGCAATTTGAAATATCCTGGATACAAGGTGGGTGTAAAGTAGGGAATAATGCTCAGACGCCTCGATTTTCTTTATTGAAAATATGTCTTAAATACTCCATTTCGCATTTCTTCTGCCATCTTTAAAGGATATATGGCAACACAGTAATTTTTGAAATAACATTTATATTTTAAGCTACAGGTCCAGAACGAAAATTATTATCTTTCCTGCCACTTGAATATGAAATTATTGTGCATTTTAAACAGTTTTACTTTGAATTCATTCGGCTAGAAGAGGAATGTTCTATACATGAAATAGGGAGAATTAAGAAAAGCATGTGCCATAGTAACTGCTGAAACCACACTGTTGAGGAAAGACGATAGACTTTAGTTCCTTTTATAGGAAGATGGACTAATAACAGTTTAGTTATTTTATTTGCCAGGGGGCCGATTTTTGAAAACATTCATTAATAAACGTATTCGTTTAAAAACGAAAATTGAGAAACGTTAATTTGTGTGGGTAGCAATTTTTGATGTCGTTCGTTTATACATATCAAGTTAGTCGGTTTTAAACGAATGTCATATTTGACAACATTGCAAAAGCAAAAATTCATTGACAGTTGCACAGCGAATAAAGGTGTTGTAAGTATTTCAATTTATTTGTTAAGGGTAGTTTAGTATTATTCAGATGACGTTAATAATTTTCAACGGTTTCTCTTATACAGAGATTGACCAGATCATCGTGAAGATGAAGATTAAAGAAAATAAAGGCTTCAGTACCTATGTTAGGGAAGTAACTGGTGGTGGAGTTCATGAAGAAACATCCGGCATTAATATAATATAATATATTTTTTCACAAAAATAAAGTTCACTTTGGCGTGTTAACTATTCATCATCATCATAAAGTTCTCAGTCCGTAGACTGGTTGGACGCGTACCTCTATCCTTTCCTATCCTGAGCTAACCTATGCATTCCTCTAAAAGTTGAACATCCTACATCCCCAAATATTTGAGAGCAATAGTCTAATCTGGGCCTACTCCTGCCTCTTTATTCCTACCTCCGACTCTAGTATATGTCGCGAACTATTCCTTCGTGTCTCAGAAGGTGTCCTATCATCCTATCCCTCCTGTTCTTTATTGTCTTCCATACCTTTCGCTTTTCCCCAACTCGTTTTAATACCTCCCTATTGCTAACCTGATCTATCCACGGTATATCCATCATGCGTCAGTAGCACATTTAAAATGCTTCTATTATTTTCCATCCACTTCTCATATTGTCCAAGTTTCGCACCCTTGCAAACTCCATACATACGTCTTTAAGAGTCTTTTTCGAGTTTCTAAGATAATCGTTCCCTATCATAACAGTTGTATCTTTTTGTTAAACCCAACTGGGCCCTGCGCGATTCTTTGTTTTATATCTCTAGTGCCTTTATGCTCTGAACTCGGCAAAATCATATTTATTCAGATATCCCTTTTGTTCATTCTCGGAGAAGATAACTTCCTTTACAAGAGTAATGCACGCGAGTCGATACAATTTGCTGACCATCATTAGCCTTCAATATTATCTATTTCTTACTTTTACAGAATTCAGAAATCTAAAATTAAATGCCAATGAAACTAACGAATTAGGTTACCTTTCACAAAAGTAAAATAAGGTATTTAAGTTTAAAATTCAAATTCAGTTCTTTTCTTATGTTTCTCACATATTATATTGTTGAATTTCGTAATACTCATACAACGTGTTGTTCCTTTTATAATTATTGTGTGTCTTCATAATTTTATCTAGTCCGTTTTTCTTTTCAAATTGTATTTGGTTTAAATATTTAAAGAACATATATATTATTGTAATCCTGGATACTCTTCAGCAACATTCAAGTTACTGTGTTCGAAAAGGACCTATTTTTGGATCGGGTAGAATAATCATTATATTACATTATATTATATGTTTTCTGCGTTTTCCAAGTTACGAATTATGAGAATTGAACAGAGTCATTATATTACATTATATTAAATGTTTTCTGCGTTTTCTAAGTTACGAATTATGAGAATTTGCATTAACTCATCCATCGTTAGAAAATACTTTTAGCGGCAAAGGTTTATCAAATCTGCACATAAACTGACATGAACTAATAACAAAAATGACTGGCAAAACGCATGACAGTCACCGCTCAATGAAAAACGACTGCTAATTGATCCTTTCGTTAAAAAACGAATGACCAAAAATTGCATTTTAGTAACATTCGTTAATTCACTATTCGTTTTTAAAAAACGAACGTCCAAAAATTGACACCCTGAGCGTTTGATCAAGGTTTTGGCAAGTTTTTGTTACCAAGGAAATAACAAACCAAGAAAAAATAATATTTTTCTAGACCTATTTAATTATATGACAATTATTCGGATTTTCTTCGTGAAATATCGTACCCATAATTCACTGTAGTGAATTATGAAATCATAATTATGACCATTATTCACTCAGATGATTTGAGCCACTCGCCTTCGGCTCGTGGGCTCAAACATCATCTTCGTGAATAATGATTGTCATAATCGCTCATATAATAATATACTATTAGGTATGTAAAAATTGAAATTCGTGAAAATTGTTATTATAGTTTAATGTTCAAATAACCATACACAAAACTGAAAATGGTTGTTCAAGAAAGAAAACAACGCACACAGAAGAATATTACAACACACACTTAAAGCTTCCCTCAGACCAGCGCGGACATATTCGCTGTGGTAGAAATACGTAGCAGAATAGGAATATGTTCAGACCTAGGTGTCTGTGCCGCGCTGCAAGTGCGATCTTGCAGCATATTTATCATCGCAAAATTAATTTCGCTACCGAATGAACTTCTATTGCTTCCGCACTTATTTTGCTAGTTATACAATGGCAATAATTGTCATTTGAATAGAAAAATTCAGGTCTGCACCAAAGATTTTGCTTCTATAGAAAGTTATTGCCTCGAGTCTGTAAAACCACTAGCCCAGCACAGAGGTTGCAAAAATGATTTATTGTTCTCAGTCTTCGGACTGAGAACCTTATGATGAATAAAATTTCTAAGTTGTTTATAATAATTCCAGTCATTTATATTGTTCATTCATTTATGGAATTTATGGAAGCAGTTTTGACACAGGGCTTCGGCATGAAAATCAATAAAAAGAAAAAAATTTTGGTATGTAGGGGATGTGAAAATAGAACTAAAATGGAAATACAAATTGGAAATGAGAAGATAGAGGAGGTCGCGGATTTCTGCTACTTAGGAAGTAAAATAACTCAAGACGGTAGGAGCACTAAAGATATAAAACAAAGAATGGCGCAGGGCCGAGTTGCGTTTAACAAAAAGAAACAACTGTTATGCTCGAGAACGGTTAATATAGAGACTAGGAAGAGACTCTTAACGTCGTATGTATGGAGTACGGCATTATACGGGTGCGAAACTTGGACAATAGGAGAAGCGGATAGAAAAAGAGTAGAAGCGTTTGAAATGTGGTGCTACAGACGCATGATGAAGATACCGTGGATAGATAAGGTTAGCAATAGGGAAGTATTAGAAAGAGTTGGGGAAAAGCGAAAGGTATGGAAAACAATAAAGAGTAGGAGAGATAGGATGGTAGGACACCTTCTAAGACACGAAGGAATAGTTCGTGACATACTAGAGTCAGAGATAGGAATAAAAAGAGGTAGGGGTAGGCCTAGATTAGACTACTGCTCTCAAATAGTTAGGGATGTAGGATGTTCTACTTTTAGGGAAATGCGTAGGTTAGCTCAGGATAGAAAAGAATGGAGGTACGCGTCCAACCAGTCTTCGGACTGAGAACCTTATGATGATGATTCATTTATACTTTAGCGAAGTCTCATTCCTTTCTCATTGCATAAGTCGAATTCTACCAGTGTACCAGGGTGATCCAGATCTTGTTACTCTTCGCAAAGGTGCATAGAGATCAAACAAGGTTATTAACAAGTGAAAATATTAATTTTATTATATGCATTAATTTGTTTCTTTAATTTTGGAAAAGCAATCAGAAGTCTCCAAGTCTGTGATGGACGAATTGTAATCAAAATATTTATATTCCTTGTGCGTAATAAATTTAGGTGGAAATTTAATAGAATTTATTTTAAGGTCACAGAAGACAAGTTGATGATCCAATATTAAATCGACATTAACAACGTCCCAGTTACTAAAGCCTTGTATACACTATAGCTGCAACGTGCAATGCAACATGTAATGCAATGTGTAATGCAACCTGTGTGGACATGAGTTGCATCTTGCATTGCGTGTTGCATTGCACGTGCGCCGGCGATCCGTCGGTTGTCGGTTTTTGTCGCGAACACAAAGGAAGCGCGCGTTGCAGTATGGACGCGAAAATTGCAGTGTGGAAGGGAGAACAGAGTTGACGTCCGGAAAAGAGGTATTGGCTCTCCACCATCTTCGCGATTTCCTATGCATTGTTATTATTTCGTGTATTTAAAACATGAAAGCTCCAGTCGCCACGGCTAGATATGACGACTATTCACACAACGTTCGTTCACAACTGCGGGAATGACTCGGAACGAGTGCGAGCGGGGATGCGCGTCGACGAACTGCACTTACCATCCACGTTGCATTACATGTTGCATTGCACGTTGCAGCTATAGTGTATACAAGGCTTAACACTATTTGACTAATAAAAATTTGGATCTAATAAAGACATAGTGTGCCAGGTGATATTCTAGTGGGCTCCAAAATAAGCTGTTCACACCCATAAGCAGTAAAACATCTCTCAAGAGGGTTATTAGTATGAGAATGATAAGTCAATCACCTAAACAAAAAAAGAGAACTGTGGCCAGTGGCGGCTCCTCAATAAGTGCGCTCGTGCGCGCGCACTGCCTACAAAAAACTGCTTTTAACCTTTTTTTGATAAGGTTCAAACTAAAGTTTAAAACTTTTTGAATCTCCAGCGTTTAGATAATAAATAGTACGCACGCCAAGCATCCCGCGTCGTCAGTTTCAAAATACCTATACTTGGGCCGCCGAACAGACGGAGTGATCACCCTGCAAGCATGAGCTCTAGACGGAACCACTATCAATTTAGGACGACAGAACCACAGTGACGCGCTTTGTTTAGACCCAATGAAGTCGCATCACTCCAATTCGGTCGTCATAAATTAATATTGGCCCCGCTAGAGCACGTTCTTGCAGGGTGATCACTCCGTCTGTTGGGCGGCCCAAGTATAGCAGAGAATACACGTGTAAATGTGCAAATACATCCAACCATCTGGCGTTCGAGCGTAGCGTCTGGCGTGTTGAAACTGTGAGCTTTTGGGTGTGGTGCTCGTACATTCGATATGGGAGCGAGATCGGCAAAACTTGGCAAGACGGGGGGAAAATTCGTCATATATGCTTTTAGTTTAGCTCGCATCCGAACGCCTTTTCAGTACACACTTGGAAGTTGAAACTTGCGGTTGCGCTAAGCATATGCATAATAGATACGGGACACGGGAATTGGTACTCCTACGGCGTTGTTGTTTTGTTTACCATATTTAAGTTTGAGATAGCTCCTGGCTTTGCTTATAACGTGAGTAATTAGCTGTATTATCGTGTTTATTATTTTTAAATATTGAAATTTTCAGTGGTTTAGTTTGTGGTGGTGGTGGCGGTGGCGCAAGTAGTGATAGCGGCATAAATTCCGTTGACAATATTATTAAAATTAACTTTTTATTATTGGACTTGAGCACAAAAATTGAAATAAAACGGTTAGGTAGGCCGACACCGGTTTTAAAATTAAATCAAACTTGTGCGAAGAAAAAGGAAGGTCAGTCTTTCACCAGGCATTTCACCAGCGACATTTATACACGAAACAAATGGATATGTGGATGTACGGTAAGGAATTCTCTTTTTTGTTTTCCATGCTTGTTATTTTTTACTCCAAATATGGATAAGAATTGGAGTCGTATAGGCGTTACTGACTTGAACCATTTGCATGAATAAATAAGAAAGCACGAAGTGTCCAAAGCTCACTTGCAAGCTAGTACAGAATTTGCGCTCCAGATTCAAGTGAACACTTAAATATTGTGGAGTGAACTTTAACAAAGTGGTCGCCTGATTTTTGCATTTTTCAATATTATTATTGTGTTGTAATACTTACTTCATTCACTTAAAAGTGAATATTGTTTCTAAATATATAATATAGACTTTTGACGAAAAACTTGAAATAAAACGAAATGGACGTCCTAAGCCTGAGTGAATTATCAAATACTTTTCGAAAGGTCGCGGTAAAAGTCGTGTGCGAAAGTTTAACCTTTTGGATTTGGGATTTTCGTCAAATATTGCGGTGAGTGAAATTTCTTGTTTTAAAATGTTTTAAAATGGCTTCTAAAGCACTTCATAAAAAAATACGGGGAGAAACCGCCGGACCCCCCCCCCCCCCCCCCCAACCCCTGAGTGGTGATTTCATTCCAGAGCACTGCCAAGTTCTAAAGTCACGAGCCGCCACTGATTGTGGTGCACCCTGCTTGCTGAGTAAATAAAATCTATACGAAAAGAATGCTGTAACAGTACAAAGTGACATAAGTTACTTAAGAAAATATTATGTTATTACGCTTATTTTAAAATCGAGAAGCTCTTCACTAACATGGAAATCGCAAACCGTGAACATGGTGGATTTCTGAAAACATACTTTTTATCTACGAAGCTGTTTCTTTCCCTTCTTGAGTACTAAAATAGTTCACTCTCTTCCATATAAAAATTAAAACGGTATTTCAGAAGCAACTTGTGTCACTTTCTACTTATGTCCCACTCTTTGCCTACCCTGTGTCCAGGGCCTACCGCAGTACGGGCCGGAACGCTCGAAGTGGGAGTGGGAGGTCGGAGGCGAGGTCGGAGGCCACTGAAACCAGGGCCTTCTACAGTAGTAGTATTTATTGTCTCAAAACTTTTGTGACATATGTTATTAAATAATGCCAAACTTGCAAATTCATTTTCAAGTAATACAAACATAAAACTCTGTAAATATAACTAAATAAAAAACGTGCATTAAATTTAACATACAGCGAGTGTAGAAAATTTAGGTGGTGATAGAGGAAGTCAAAATAAGAAGAAAAGTTTATGTGAGCATTGGTCCTAAAATTACTCCTAGCAAAGATGCAGGGTGTAGAAATTTCACGAAAAAAACTGATTCTTTGTAGAATCTCCGAAACCAGGAAATCTATTGAATTAAAATTTTGGGTGCGATTGTCCTTAGTAGAGTTCTGTTGTTGTAAGAATTTTTGCTTTTTTACTGCCACCTCCACAAGGTGAGTTCGATCCTTTCCCTTAAACGATGATACACCACTAGTTTCTACCTCGGTTTGTAGCCCAATGAGGCTGAAATTTTCGAATTTTGCGTTCAATTTGGAAACAAAAAGGTATCGTTGAATTCTTTCCTACAAATCTTAGGGTTCTAGTAAAATAGCATTTTATGAAATTGTCCACAGCATTGTTCTAAAACTACTTGCAACACCATTACGCATTAAAAGAACAAAAGCGTTTAGAACAATAGATATATAAAGGACAATTACTACCAAAAATTTAATTCTATAGCTTTCGCAGTTACGGAAATAAGTAATCATACAATTATTTTCAAAACTTGTTGGGAGTAATTTTGGAAGACATGTTCTTTCTTATTTTGACCTCCTCTATCACCTCCTAATTTTCTTTAGGTATATTCGTCATGAATCACCCTCTATACAAAAGCTAAAAAGGAACATGTTAATATATCGTGCTCACATAGCTAGTAATTGCGGTTTATGCAAGGGGAATCTGAGCACATTGCAATATTCCCCAGACTTGTAATTTGTTTTGCAATTCGCGGTACCCGGCCAGTAGCATTTTCGTGGCATTGTATGTGAAGTTACCAACACAAACTCATGAAAATTACTTATAAACTACAGCTGATCCATCCCTAAATTAGGTAAAAATAAAAACGCGCGGGATATTCACTAGTCAGTAAACGCCAGAGAGTCTCTGGCGGCAGCCTCTGATGTTGACGTCACACACTAAGCTCCGCCCTACGCTCCGGCCTGATAACTGTAGTAGGCCCTGCTGTGTCCCTGCGTTACTACCAATTAATGTACTTTATTCAAAAACTGTGCATAATATGAAAAAATTTAAACACACCTAACTAAATACACTATTTAAAACATTGAATAGACACGATCTTAATCAAATATCAAAAACATTAAGCTGTGAATTTTCATTTTTCTCGAAATAGATTTTCATGGTATGGTATTTCGTGGCATGATAACCTTACTACACCAAAAAAAATTTGGTTGTTGTATCTTAAATTGTTTAAAAGTTATAAAAACACCTTCTGAGACACCTTGTATAAGTTATTGCACCGCAGAACCAATATTTTATTCAGATTACCCATTGTAAAATTGTGGTTGGGTCAGGTGTACCGCAAGGTTCACTGCTGGGACCACTGTTGTTTATAAATAATACATATACATGAATGATCTGCCTAACTCAATCAGCTACCACTCTATATCATATGCAGATAAACAGCTATAACAGCAAGAGCAGTAGAAAAAGGGTACCACGATCTAGAAGAATGGCTTTCGCTAAACAAATTAGTTTTAAATGAAAAGAAGCCCCACACTATAATTTTTAACATGGACCAGGAAGTTGGTTGTCCTGTGCGGTTCCTTGGCGTATACATAAGCCCTAAGTTATTGTGGAGGGACCATATTAATCAGTTGTTTCCGAGTTTATCCAAGGCAGCGTATGCAATTAAAAGAATCACACAAGATGCAACATTAACGTCATACTATGCACTTTTCCATGCAGTTATGACTACCGCATTGAGGTTTGGGGACACTTGCTACACATAAAGCTGGTGCTTACTTCCCAAAAGAAAGTAATTAGCTTGCGCGCCATATGACACAACCTGCGCGCCATATGACACACACTGCAAGCCATGTTTTATCAAATATCAAATTCTAACTGCTAAATAAACTGAATTGAATAGAATTATTTGGGACTATACAATACAAGATGTCCCAGAACGTTTTACACCGGTTATAGCTCCAAAACTATAACAGATAACGAAATGGAACAAAAACCACTTTGCAGTGTTAATGAAGGAATACATTACCTAAAAAAAGTAACCACTCCCGGGGCTACCGCCTCCGACATACCGCCCCAAGTTATTTTTTTAAACAGCACCCTGTAGATTCCGTGAAGGAGCGTGACGAAAAATCAAATTCTCTACCTAACATTTTTTTGAAATTTAAAATTAACCCATCAATGGTGGAAAAAACAATTTTTTATTTATGTTTAAGTCGGGCATTGAATAATTAACATTTATTGGAACTGATAAAAAAATGACTATCGGCTACTGGCGTAAATGTCAAAGTTAATTTGAGTTTACTGTAAAAGTAGTTTTGTGTAGTATTCTGAAATGCCTGCTTTATTTACGCCATATGAGTAGGTATGTGGAGAAGAGGCATGTAGAAGATATTTATTGCGCAGGTTAGAAATGTCTGTTGCTGCAGAAGGACTCCAATTTGAACATTTGATCAAGTAAACACATTATCACATTATTAGTATTATTATTTTAACTTATGTTTAAACTTTTTATTTAATAGTTTTAATAATTCCCAAAGGACTTGTACCTTGACGCAGTTCTAGTAATACTGGGACGGGTGGGATGGCTTGCGCGCTTCAATGATATAAAGAGCCGAACCATAGGTTTAACCATATTGGAGGGGTTTTTATTTGAGAAGCCAGACTAAATCAAGTCCCTGGAAGGGGGCAGCAGCTCTTTCAGTAATCATAGTGGCAGAGATCGTGAGGGTTGGTATGGCACTGTGATACACACTACTGCGATGTGGAAGGCAACGGGAAACCACCACATTATTTTATCCCTAGTACAGCGTACTTTAATTTATGATGATGGCACCTTCTGGAGTAAAATATTCCGGAGGTAAAATAGTCCCACATTCGGATCTCCGGGCGGGGACTGCTTCGGGGGGAGTCATTAGAAATGATAAGTGTAACATCTCACGAGTCGGAGCGTGGAATGTTAGAAGCATGAAACAAGTAGGGAAGTTAGAGAATTTGAAAATTGAGATGGATAGGTTAGCATTAGACGTAGTAGGTATCAGTGAAGTGCGATGGCCAGAAGCTGGAGACTTCTGGAGCGGAGATTTTAGAGTAATACACACAGGATCTGTAGGAGGAAATTCGGGAGTAGGAATTGTTATGCGGAAAAAAGTAGGACAGAGTGTAGAAAATTTCTTACAGCAAAGTGACAGGGTAGTTATGGTTAGGTTAGATTCGAAACCTGTAAAAACAGTAATAATACAGGTATATATGCCCACTTCTAACTACAGTGATGAGGCCGTAGAGGCAGTTTATAGTGATATTGAATATGTGCTAGATTTTGTGAGAGGGCACGAAAATTTAATAATTACAGGAGATTTCAATGCAGTCGTAGGCACAGGGCGAGAGGGCGGAATAGTTGGCCCCTTTGGATTAGGCAATAGGAACGATAGGGGAGTTAGACTGATAGAGTTCTGCGATAAACATAACTTAACGGTCGCGAACACTCTATTTCACCATCATGTTAGGAGATGCTATACGTGGAAGATGCCAGGAGACTTAGGGAGATATCAAATAGATTACATTCTCGTTAGGCAAAGATTTAGAAATCAAGTTAGGGATTGTAGAAGTTATCCAGGAGCAGATATAGATAGTGATCACAACATAGTCGTTATGAAAGCCAATCTGAAATTTAAGATTTTGAAAAAAAGAAGCGGAAGAAGGTATCTTGACCCAGAGAAACTAAAAGATGATGATATGCGCAATAAGTTCGAGAAAAAGACAAACGAAGCACTAAAGGGCACGGGTGGAAATATTGTTAGGGACATAGAGGCAGAATGGAATTGCATTAAAAATAGTTTAGTTTCCTCAGCTAGGGATATTTTGGGTCATAAACAGAATGAAAGTAGGAAACCCTGGATAACAAAACATATTGTGAGTCTAATAGAGGAAAGGCGAAAATATAAAAATAGGTTAGATGAAACAGGGAAACAAAGATATAAGGCGATCAAGTGGGAAATTATTCGGGAATGTAGGAAAGCGAAAGAGCAATGGATCGATAATAAATGCAAAGAAGTGGAAGATAAATTCGAAGTAGGAAAGACTGATGAAGCATATAAAATAATTAGGAGAAATTTTAGAGAAATTGGATCTAGTACCAAAAACATTAGAAATGAGGCAGGAGATATCCTAATCGGAAGTGGGGAGAAGGCAGATAGGTGGAAAGAATATTTAGGAAACTTATATGCGGGACAGGAAGTGCAAGATATATTAGAAAGCGAAAGCAGTGTAGAGGGGGATAACCTAGGGAGTCCTATAATGAGAGAAGAGTTTGAGATAGCACTAAAAAGTTTAAGGAATAATAAAGCACCAGGTATAGATGGCTTGCAGGCAGAAATCTTAAAGTGCGCAGGTCAAGAGGTAATAGATCGTTTATTTAAACTAGTTAGTCGCATATACCTGACAGGCGAGATTCCAGAAGATTACAAACGGAACATCATAGTAGCTTTGCCAAAAAGAAAAGGCGCGGATAGATGCGAAAATTTTAGAACTATCAGTTTAACTTCCCATGCGTCAAAAATTTTAACTAGAATTGTGCAAAGAAGGATGGAGAAAAAGGCGGAAGAAATATTAGGAGAAGATCAGTTCGGATTTAGACGAAATAGAGGAACGCGCGAGGCCATTCTAGCTTTACGAGTAATTATAGAAAAAACGATAGAAAAGAGAAAGAGCGTCTATATAGGATTTGTAGATTTAGGAAAAGCCTTCGACAACGTAAAATGGGGGAAGATGTTCGAAGTGCTGAGAAAGGTAGGGATGAAATACAGGGACAGAAGAATAATACATAATCTCTACAAAGAGCAAAAGGCAGTTATAGAATGTGAGCAGGAACAAAGGGAAGTAGATATCCGGAAGGGAGTGAGACAGGGATGTGCATTGTCACCTCTAGTTTTCAACTTATATATCGAAGATGCGATTAATATTGTTAAGGAAAGAACAGCCTCAGGGATCAATGTACAGGGCCAAACTATTAACATGCTCAGATTTGCGGATGATATAGCAGTGTTAGCATCTAGCAAAGAAGAATTAGGAGCGGCTTTGAATGAAATGGAAGCAGTTTTGACACAGGGCTTCGGCATGAAAATCAATAAAAAGAAAACTAAAATTTTGGTATGTAGGGGATGTGAAAATAGAACTAAAATGGAAATACAAATTGGAAATGAGAAGATAGAGGAGGTCGCGGATTTCTGCTACTTAGGAAGTAAAATAACTCAAGACGGTAGGAGCACTAAAGATATAAAACAAAGAATGGCGCAGGGCCGAGTTGCGTTTAACAAAAAGAAACAACTGTTATGCTCGAGAACGGTTAATATAGAGACTAGGAAGAGACTCTTAACGTCGTATGTATGGAGTACGGCATTATACGGGTGCGAAACTTGGACAATAGGAGAAGCGGATAGAAAAAGAGTAGAAGCGTTTGAAATGTGGTGCTACAGACGCATGATGAAGATACCGTGGATAGATAAGGTTAGCAATAGGGAAGTATTAGAAAGAGTTGGGGAAAAGCGAAAGGTATGAAAAACAATAAAGAGTAGGAGAGATAGGATGGTACGGCACCTTCTGAGGCACCAAGGCTTAGTTCGCGACATACTAGAGTCAGAGATAGGAATAAAAAGAGGTAGGGGTAGGCCTAGATTAGACTACTGCTCTCAAATAGTTAGGGATGTAGGATGTTCTACTTTTAGGGAAATGCGTAGGTTAGCTCAGGATAGAAAAGAATGGAGGTACGCGTCCAACCAGTCTTCGGACTGAGAACCTTATGATGATGATGAATAATTCCATGGCTACTTAAAAATAAATAAAAAGTCTGTTTTCTCTACCACTGATTGACCAATTTTTAATTTGAATTTTATCATATTTTCAAATCTGAGGCTACAAACATATTATGTATAAAACAGGGCCATATTGCCATTATCTGCTTTCAAGATGGTAGAAAATGAAATGGAGTGTATCAGATAAATATATGTCTACTTATACGGTGTTTAGATAGGAAACTTTGGCATAAATACAGGGCGTCCAAAAAATAGAGGATAAATTCGTGCGTCGTCAGGAATGGTCACCTCAGTACGGGAAAAAAGCTAAAAAAATTCCAAGTGTTGTAATGGGTGTTTCAAAATGAGCGCAAGATATGCTTTTTCAATAAAACCCATCATTTGCTCGAGATTTGCAAATATTTTTATTCTAATATGAAGTATACATATGGCGATTATGTGTGGAATAGAACATCCAACAAATGACCGCAAAGAGTCGGCTGGCACACTCTTGCTCTTTTAGAGAAGTTCCTGATTACTTTTTCGCACATCTTCCACCCCAACACCCAGTTGACAAAAGTACGGCGTTGGCTTGATCACCTGGCTTAAGTTCTTGAGTCAATTGGACTTTATAAGGATGCAGCTAGAGATCTTTTTTTAAAATTCGCTGTAAACTGCTTGTCGAATTGGCCAGTTGCTGCGACCGGCGACGACTCGATGTGCCTGGATTCTCAGTAATACTTGCAGTCACTAAGGCCATATTTTCGATGGATCGGCCTGGCAGAGTTCGACCTGATGATTTCTTGTTCTCAAGCGAGCTAGTTCGATGGAATTTCTCGATCAGTCTTAACTGTCGAACAATTTGGTACATTTCGTCGACCAAAAATTGCACGCACTCTGCGACCGCTAAACTTTCACCATATTTTAGATACGTTTTCACTATTAAAATTCACTCTTTGATCGTGTTGCATTCCATGACTGATAATCGCAATGCGTCTACTCGACAATTGTAAAATTTTTAATCCAGCATCCTTGATTAAAAGAAAATGCCGAAAAATTTAAATCTTGCGCTCATTTTGAAACACCCTTTAGTTTTCAACAGAACTTGTATTACTCTGAAGAAGGACGGCAACGTCTAAAAAAATTGTAAGGATTTTCTTACTAATATATTTGTGAAACAACCAAGTGCATTTATTTTGTTTAACTAATTTTTTTTTCTCATCCAGACACAAATTGTTACAACGTACCGTTGAGTTTATCCGCTATTTTTTGGGCCCCCTGTATATTTAAAGTATTATTTTCCTTACACTCACACTGTTTGATGGAATGTACAAAACTGCACTAAACTTGATCGTTGTGAATTTAAATTTGGTGCGTCTTATATCTGCCCGCCCTCGTATATTCTTATACAAAACTTACTTGCGCTAGAACACATCCTTCACCTTCTGTGTTAATTTTTATTGTGTTTTCTGTTCTTATTAAATTAACACGTTTAGTTTTCAAACGATCCTCTTCGCTTATTTCAATCACCTGATCCTGATTTATGGCCAAAATTCTTATCTTAATGTTAGTCCTCTTATTAACTATAAGAGCATATTTTGACAGAGCATCTAGAGCTACCACAGTATCCTATAAAAAATAAAAATGCCTAGCATGTAGCCCATAAATTTTACTGCGGCAATTGTTCATTTTCAGATAAATGAAGCTGCCATTATAGTTAAAACCTATGTTGGGGCAGAAATTAAGAGTTGTTCTATTTAATTACTTTGGCACAGAAATTCTCACATGTTCCGTTTGCTATCTGACCACACAGCTCTCTACCCCGTCATAGTAAAAACATAGTTTTACACTTTATTTATTAAAAATAATGGGCAGCTTTAGTCTTAGGTACATACTTGTGTTGTCTTAAAGCCTCCATGTGAGTTTCTCCTTGTTGAAAGCCATCGCACGATTGAATGAGCATATGTTAATGTATCTTCATTATTTTTTTGTAACAGTGACATTAAAGTGTAGCCCATTATTTCTATTTGTGAGGTCGAAGAGTACTGAACACCCTTGAAATTTACTGAAATAAATAGTTGAAATTTTTACCGATTTACTTCTGATGTTTACGTTTTAAGAAAATGGGTTGTTCCTACTTACAAAATTTTTGAGGTAACTCTTGAATCAACCTTTCCAATGGCCTTTCTGCTTCTCTCTCCCATTTCATAAGTAATAGAGCGTAGGTACTTATTGCTAATGTGTATTTATCAGGTACATTATGGGCCTGAATACAAAATTTCGCATTGTTAATGGTTGAATCTGGTATTTCGATGTTGGAATCTTTCAAACTGATCAATACGTAAGATGTTAACCCAGCAGTACTATTTTCTTTACTGGTTCCTCCCTATCATAGGAAATAATGAAATAGAATAAAGTGTGAAGTGACATGTTAGAGAAGAAAAAAAACAATTTATGTAAATAATGAAAAATTTTGAAAAAAATATTACCATATCTTGGAAAACATGATACATGGCAGCAAAGCAGCCATTTTCCAGTTGATGTTCAAGAATCCAGTGTACTCCCAAATTTATAATACTATCATCCACATAGATATAAGGCTTAGCTTGAACTAAAGTTCGAATCACAAATGCAGTTAAAAACATTGAACCAAATGGATCTTCTGCACCAAATGCAGAAAAAGAACCATCCTTATGAATGAATTTTAATATTCTTTGATATCCTGCAAGAATTGTTCAAATTGTTCATAAGAAACTTGAACGGCAGAAAGTTGACTGAATGGAGTATAATTTATAACAAATGTATCATTTACAACAAAACAAGGAACTCATAGCATTGTGTCAACGTTGGCGTTGATTACCCATTGATTACAAATAAGTTTGTTTAAATTCAGTTTTAAAAATTTTGCACTCTCCTTTCAAAATATGTATAAATTTCCTTTCACTTTTTAATTCATGAACAAAACCTTTGCAGCCAACTTAACATTATATGATTTTTCTGAAAAGAAACTAAATTTATATTTCTTTCAAAAATATTTCTTTCGTGCTTCTATTATTTTTATGAGTCCGTTTCGGGAATGCATTCATAAAATGTGAAATATCAATTTTTTATTTATGGTTTAGATATTGTGAAATGTTCGAGTGCGATTATTTCAAAAACTATTAATTTTCGACGAACCAAAACTGTTCCGAAAATTCGAAGATGAAGAAAGTTTTATCGTTTAAGGGAAAGTTAATTTTGAAAAGGCTGTCAAGACTTCATTAAGATGAAAGTCAAAAACTGTGTGAAGTTGAGAAACACCGCATTACCCGAGGCATTACCAAAACCTGATTTAGAGTTTGCGTCAATTACCAGCATTTAAATGATAACTCTCGATTACAAAAAAACAAATGTGATCGGTAATAGCATTTGAGGAGTTATTCATATCTGTACTGTCTTTAGCAGTAGCCTCAATATTGTGACTGAAATTAATATAAAAAAAGATACGATGAACGACATGCTAAAGGATATGATGAAAGAAAAACAAAACAAAAAAAGAAACGCGGAAAGGGAAATAATGACGGATAATAAGGAAAAATCAGGAAACAGATAAATGTCTGAAAGTTGCAACATGGAATGTAGAAAATACTGGGGACAGGTTTTATTGTCAGCAAAGAACTCAAAGCTGTTGTGATAGATAATGTTGTGAGGCTAAGAGAAAGATGCCCAACGAAAAGTTGGCTTTTGTGAATATACATGCGCCAACAGAAGTATGACCTTAAAATGGTCTGGAGAGGCAAATGCAAAAATTGGGAAAGAAGATATTGTCAGACCTAGGTACCTACAATTGAGAAATATAGCAAGAAACAGCAAATGAAACGGACAAACTGATAGATGTTGCAAGGGAAAAAGGTATGATTTTAAAAGCACTTATATTCTCAAAGAAAATACACAGTGCCCTAATTGGATCGAATAACATTAACTTCGTTAATGTTAAAGTTAGCATCAACTGGATAGGGTACATGTTCGGAAATTAATAACAGTTACAATAAACGCTGTGACTCGAGGCACGCTAGCGTGCCTCTAAAATAAATATTACAGGCACGCGAAACAGAAACGTCATCATTGTGTATGCGTCATACGTTCACATCATACCACGTTCGCACGTTCTTACGTACATATTACATAATCAAGAAATAATGCCAGTATTAAAAAGTAATTTTTAATAAAATAGATAAAAAACAGTTCAATTGATTCCAAACATCAGTACCTGCGCAAAACCTTATAAAACTTTTAATCATAAAATTGGCACAGACAAAACAAAATAAGTCGTTAAATATATAGTGCGCCACTCTTAAAAGTGTACATAATATCACCTTCATAACTTTCTTAATCAGATTTGAGCAAAATTCACCTCAAAGACAGAACTCATTAGAGTTTATGGGCAAGGGTCATTTAGTTCCTTCAAATGCAAGGTTGGGATACCAAAATACAGTAGGCGCTCGATTATGTGAACTAATACAAACGAGGGGTGTTCATAATATCAAATTGTTCATATAATCAAAAGTATATTATTATTAAAATGACATTAATGTATTGGCATGTTACACTTTACTAAAGTATTGTGTAATGTGTTGTTGCACTTTTTTCTTGGCTAAACTTTTCTGCAGTGCTTTATCTCTACACTTTCCAGAACCAGCAATTTGTCAATGTCGTGTATGTTTATTTGGCGCCAGTGAATAGCTGTATTAAATGCATCCACTGCTCCAGAAGAACTTATTTCTGTTATTTCTGCATGATCTTTATGGCCATCTCTTAACGTCACTGTCACTATCTTGGTCATTTACGTGATCTTCATCGTTCCACTGTTAAATGTCCTCTCTTCCACTAAATTCTAAACAAACTTCAAATAAAATTTGTGCTTACCTGACTATCCATTTCATTCAATAAAGTTACTACTTCTTGCACTTGCTCTTCTGTTTCACTTCTGTACTTTTCTTTCAAAGTGCAAAGTGGAATATCCTCTTCTGGATCTTCATCATCTTCGTTTTCAGTAAAATTCAGTACGTTTTTCAGCACTTCTTAATCGTGTCAGCCTGAAGCCTTCTCCATGCCAGAGAAAGATTAATGACAGCATCCTTAATTGTTAATTCTTTTAGAAGTTTAGATAGACCTTTAGATTTTGAAGATACAATTGAAGACAACAAACTAGCCTGTAGTAGAGTTTTGTTATACGGATGACATTTTGGTCCATTTGTTGGGTTTTCACTGGAAACCCAACATGAAAACCTTGCTGTTCACTTAATCGAGATTAACGCTGTTCACTCTATAGAACCTGATATGTTTTACTTTGCGTGTTCACTGTTGCGGATAGTTCATATAATGAAGTGTTCATATAACCGAGCGTCTACTGTAAATGGAAAAAATCAAGAAATCGTAGGTACCTATTCGACATTCTTATTATAAAATTTTACTAACGTTGTTCAGAATTGCGCCCAAAAAGTTTAAATCGAGTTTGATTGAATTAAAAAAAAATAAATTTTGCACTTACTTGTCGCAGCACGCTTTCCAAAACGCAACCAAGTTTTTATAGACAAAATTTCGACATTTCTGCAATTTGATCACATTTTGAACTTAAGCTTTTTGAATAAATTTGAACAATATTTATTAGCAAGATTTTAAATTGCGTAAGTAATAAGTATGATTTCTTGATTTTTTTCTAATTATTTGATATTTTACCTATCTTCCTACCTACATGTAGTTCTACATAATGAAAGGGGGGGCAAATAGTTTTTTGCCCATGAATTTTCGAAGAAGCTGCAACTGTACGACTACTCTTTTTATCAAATTTCTACTTATTAGCAACTTCGTATTTTTTTGAGGAATACTGTTAAATCTTCATATGACGAAAACTGAAGACCTTCGTATATTTCATGTTGGTGCTCAAGTGGTTCTCTAATTATTCCCGAAGTACTAGCTGATAAAGAAAATGCAAATTTCAAATTCTACCTGAAATTTTGCATGCTTAAACTTCTTATGCTAAATTGAGCTTTGAAATTTCAGAAGAGCGTGTAAGTATGCTTGATTATTATTTTTTTAATATAATAATTGTGAAATAAGACTCTTCCTGAAATTACAAAAAACCGCCGTAATCTACCCGCATTTCTGCATAACAGGAAGCCTTATATGTGTGCAAAATTTCCGATAAAATTTTCTACAGTTGCTTTAGTAATCTATGAAAAACGAACACCAATCCACAATCAATGTGCGTGATCGAGATAGGTGAGTATCACTCCAACTCTCGGGGTGAATAACATATTATGGGGTAATTCATAGCGAGTTTAAAAAACTTCGGGAGATGAAGATGATAGAGAAGGTCAAAATAACAAGAAAAGTTTATTTGGACATCATCATAAGGTTCTCAGTCCGAAGACTGGTTGGACGCGTACCTCCATTCTTTTCTATCCTGAGCTAACCTACGCATTTCCCTAAAAGTAGAACATCCTACATCCCTAACTATTTGAGAGCAGTAGTCTAATCTAGGCCTACCCCTACCTCTTTTTATTCCTATCTCTGACTCTAGTATGTCACGAACTATTCCTTCGTGTCTTAGAAGGTGTCCTACCATCCTATCTCTCCTACTCTTTATTGTTTTCCATACCTTTCGCTTTTCCCCAACTCTTTCTAATACTTCCCTATTGCTAACCTTATCTATCCACGGTATCTTCATCATGCGTCTGTAGCACCACATTTCAAACGCTTCTACTCTTTTTCTATCCGCTTCTCCTATTGTCCAAGTTTCGCACCCGTATAATGCCGTATTCCATACATACGACGTTAAGAGTCTCTTCCTAGTCTCTATATTAACCGTTCTCGAGCATAACAGTTGTTTCTTTTTGTTAAACGCAACTCGGCCCTGCGCCATTCTTTGTTTTATATCTTTAGTGCTCCTACCGTCTTGAGTTATTTTACTTCCTAAGTAGCAGAAATCCGCGACCTCCTCTATCTTCTCATTTCCAATTTGTATTTCCATTTTAGTTCTATTTTCACATCCCCTACATACCAAAATTTTAGTTTTCTTTTTATTGATTTTCATGCCGAAGCCCTGTGTCAAAACTGCTTCCATTTCATTCAGAGCCGCTCCTAATTCTTCTTTGCTAGATGCTAACACTGCTATATCATCCGCAAATCTGAGCATGTTAATAGTTTGGCCCTGTACATTGATCCCTGAGGCTGTTCTTTCCTTAACAATATTAATCGCATCTTCGATATATAAGTTGAAAACTAGAGGTGACAATGCACATCCCTGTCTCACTCCCTTCCGGATATCTACTTCCCTTTGTTCCTGCTCACATTCTATAACTGCCTTTTGCTCTTTGTAGAGATTATGTATTATTCTTCTGTCCCTGTATTTCATCCCTACCTTTCTCAGCACTTCGAACATCTTCCCCCATTTTACGTTGTCGAAGGCTTTTTCTAAATCTACAAATCCTATATAGACGCTCTTTCTCTTTTCTATCGTTTTTTCTATAATTACTCGTAAAGCTAGAATGGCCTCGCGCGTTCCTCTATTTCGTTTAAATCCGAACTGATCTTCTCCTAATATTTCTTCCGCCTTTTTCTCCATCCTTCTTTGCACAATTCTAGTTAAAATTTTTGACGCATGGGAAGTTAAACTGATAGTTCTAAAATTTTCGCATCTATCCGCGCCTTTTCTTTTTGGCAAAGCTACTATGATGTTCCGTTTGTAATCTTCTGGAATCTCGCCTGTCAGGTATATGCGACTAACTAGTTTAAATAAACGATCTATTACCTCTTGACCTGCGCACTTTAAGATTTCTGCCTGCAAGCCATCTATACCTGGTGCTTTATTATTCCTTAAACTTTTTAGTGCTATCTCAAACTCTTCTCTCATTATAGGACTCCCTAGGTTATCCCCCTCTACACTGCTTTCGCTTTCTAATATATCTTGCACTTCCTGTCCCGCATATAAGTTTCCTAAATATTCTTTCCACCTATCTGCCTTCTCCCCACTTCCGATTAGGATATCTCCTGCCTCATTTCTAATGTTTTTGGTACTAGATCCAATTTCTCTAAAATTTCTCCTAATTATTTTATATGCTTCATCAGTCTTTCCTACTTCGAATTTATCTTCCACTTCTTTGCATTTATTATCGATCCATTGCTCTTTCGCTTTCCTACATTCCCGAATAATTTCCCACTTGATCGCCTTATATCTTTGTTTCCCTGTTTCATCTAACCTATTTTTATATTTTCGCCTTTCCTCTATTAGACTCACAATATGTTTTGTTATCCAGGGTTTCCTACTTTCATTCTGTTTATGACCCAAAATATCCCTAGCTGAGGAAACTAAACTATTTTTAATGCAATTCCATTCTGCCTCTATGTCCCTAACAATATTTCCACCCGTGCCCTTTAGTGCTTCGTTTATTTGGACATGTGTTTTAAAATTATTACTAACAAAAATACAGTTTCATCAAAAAAGAAATATTATTTTTAGTATTTCCGAAACTTCTAAAGCTCAATTGAGTGTTCAAATTTTGGGGGCCATTAACATAGTGGCGAACCCATTCCTTCAGCTTAAACAATGTAACACCACTGGTTTCTACCGATGACCGATAAGGTTGAAATTTATAAATGTTGAATTCAGTTTGTAAGTAAAAAAGTATGGCTGATTTTTTTACGACTCTGAGGTTCTTAGTAAATTGCCATTTTTATAAATTGATACATAATTTACATTTTTGATGAACAATGCATCAACTTTTTGCTGTTTTTTGAACAGAGAACAATCGACCACGAAATTTTAATTCAATAGCACAAGTACCATATTTTCCGAGATTTATTTAGAAACTCCAACACCCTGTATCTTTGTAGAGAGCCATTTTAGGAAATATGGTCTCAGCAGCTTCTTATTTTCAACTCCTTTATCACCCCAAAATATGGTATATTCGTTATGAATCATCCTGGTGGAGCCTTGTCGGTAGGCAGAAATATTTTCAACGAAAAATTAATCTTCAGTTTTGTAAACGTTTTTGCCCGTATATAGGTAATAAGATAATACCTAATGTAAGGTATACATGTGTACATGCCTATTAGTATTTTTACTGCTTTTCAGTTTGATTACTGAATAGCTGAAGAGACATAAGCCATGCCTATTGGCGAATTGGCTGGAAAGCGGGTAGTGGGAACAAAATGAATATAACTATTATATGTAGTGTATTGGTCCATTTACGTTACGGAAGTAAAAACTAGACTACAAAATCTATTCACATACCTATTGCACTACAATTACTAATATCCATGTTCGTTTAAACGCCTTTTCAAATTAAAATAATATTCCTGCCTGCCCTTGCTAACCACGCGACGCGCGAACCGAACCGACGTGTGACGTACGTAACAATGATGACGTTTCGCGTGCCTCTAATATTTATTTTGGAGGCACGTTAGCGTGCCGCGAGTCACAGCGTAAAATAAATTCCAAAAAATTCCAAAATAACAAAAATGTATAACCTAATTTCACACTTTATACAAGAACATTTAAGAATGATATCACTGCACGATGCAAAATAATGCAAGTTAAAAATCACTGGTTTTTACAATGATAAAGAAATTTAGATAAATGTCTGGAAAGGTTGTGAGAGAGTTAGACGAAGCATTAGACACATTTTATATACACTAGGAACATTTTTAAATAAAAGTATAAGCACAATGTTTGTAAATAACAAGTCTGAACATGTCTGAAACAACACGTTTAATTTGGTATATTAATGTGACATGGTTCCAGTACTTCTTTTATTTCATGACACTATAGTTTTTCAAGTATTATGTAAGAGTAGCATAACACATTGAGGGTTTGTATTTAGACGGGTGTCCTGTCAATATGCTGCAATGAGTTCAACTCCCCTCTCCAACCCACTTAGACAGCAAGATGTTATAAAAGCTTAACACCTGTAGGGGAGGCCAAGCATCCACAAGTCAATAGTTAAGACTTATTTAAAAAACTAGTTTAGTTGTAAATATACATGTTTGAATAAGAACTATCGGTATTCTTGTTTGTGTCTGCAGCACGTCGCACCATCCACATGTCAGCTCATTTAATTCACTCACCTATTTTTATATTCCTTATAGCGCGTTGTTTTATTGTAGTAGTTAGTTTATTTGTTGCATTTAGATACCTCAAAATGTATAAATTTGGGGCTAAATTTGCCATTACCTGTTCACCGCAACCTGTCGGAATTTTTAGCAATTGCTCCAAATTCTACAATATTATCATAAATTATCCAGTACTATAAACACCATTTTTTTAAATTTTCATACATACCTCAATCGTTGACCCAAGCAGATCTGCATTAAAGTATAAAATCGTTTTTTCCGTACCAGGAACAATCGCTTCTGGGGGTAGTTTTAGCTGCCAAGTAACATTTTGGGAATTTAAATCTGTCAGAAAAAGTAACAGAAGCATCAATATTGTGCACTACTTTCAACATGTCTTGTACCTTCTGTGCATAGTAATGCTGACTCAGTAACTTCGGCAGGAAAACCTTCTGGTTCAATTAAAATTGTTTTACTTACAGCATCCCTGTGGATTATTATAAAATTTAAAATCAGAAAGGTTTTCATGGACCACACCAGAAAACTTATAAAGAAACTAGCAACTGCAATCAGGAGATTTTAAAGGAAAATAATGGGAAAGGTATGGAGAGATAAGAAATTAAATATACAGGGTAATTCAACGTTCTGGAAAAGCCAAATGGTGCCTTCATCTTCGGAATGAGATAAAAAAGTTTCATACAAAAATTGTTATACCTACTGGAAGTTCTCTCTTTATTAAAATTATTTTTTGCCATACAGTGGTGTCCCATATTTGTTGTATGAAAACCAACTTCTTTATTTTAATGGAACATCATGTATTTGACATTCTTTTCAGATTACATGATATAAATAGTGAAACTGATCTTAATAAGAAAGTAGAATTTCTTAACTCTGCAATACTGGCACTGTTTGATTTTTATGCTCCATTGAAGAGGATGAAATCCAGTAATAGGCCCAGGAAACCTTACATGACTGACACAATTAAAATGATAATCAGTATGAAAAATAGAGCTAGAACCAAATACTTAAGAACCAAAAAAAGTAGTGATCGGAAATATTATACAGATTTGAAAAATCAGTTAACTTTATGTATAAGAAATGAAAAAAAGGCATACTACAATAATGAACTTAAAAAGTGTAATGGGAATACTGCATTACTGTGGAAAAAACTTAAAAACTGGGGCATACATACCAAACCAAGACGGGACATACCGAGCCATTTGAGTGCTGATGAAATTAACAAGTTCATGTTGAACGCGACAGGGGGAAGCAAAATAAGAGATGCGACAATAAAATTTTATGAAGAGCAAATAAGGGAAGACGTAGACTTTCTTTTTGAGTTTGACAGTGTTACCGGTGAGGAAGTGTACAGTCTATTTACAGAAATAAAAACCAATGCAATAGGTACAGATGGTATAAGTGCACAGATGCTGCGACTGATTATTTCTGAATGTGGTGATGCTTTGTGTAATATTATAAATAATTCATTTGAAACAGGTTTAGTGCCTGAGCTGTGGAAAATATCTGTGATTACTCCTCTTGCTAAAGTTGACAATCCTAAAACTTTTGCTGATTTACGACCTATCAGCATCTTACCAACTGCTTCAAAAATAATGGAAAGAGCTGTTGCAGGCAGATTCAGACTACATCTAGCGCAAAATAAGATCTTACCAAACATACAATCTGGATTTAGAAAAGGTTATAGTACTTGTACGGCACTTCTGAAGGTGGTGTCTGATATCTGTTCAGCTGTTGATAATGGAGAGTTAACATATCTGTTGCTGTTAGACTTCAGTAAGGCCTTTGATCTTATTGATCACAGATTGCTTATAGCTAAACTGGCACATATTGGCATAAGAGGGAGGGCTCTGGCACGGTTTAGAAGTTACCTGAGTGATCGGAAGCAGAGTGTTAAGATTAAAAATGTAACATCGGAGCAGTTGCCTGTTGAGAGGGGAGTACCACAGGGTAGCATTCTTGGCCCTGTTCTTTTTTCCGTGTACACTTCTGATTTACCCGGGATGGTTCGGACATGTCGTGTTCATTTGTACGCTGACGATACCCAGTTAATTAAGAGTTTCAAACCCAAAGACATTAATGATGCGATTGCTGATATTAATAGGGATTTAGAAAGGATTGTGCAGTGGACAATGGATAATGGTCTTGTCTTGAATCCAGCTAAATCTAAAATAATGCTCATCGGAACAGAAAGAATGAGACAGCAAGCTTTGTCTTATAAAAATACTGACGTTAAAATGAGTAGTGTCGTGCTCAATGATGTCTTGGAAGCAAGGAATCTTGGTGTGACTTTCGATAATAACTTGAGTTTCGAAAAACATGTGAATAGGGTTATAAGTGCGGCATATATGATGCTTAAATCGCTTCATCAGTTCAAGTCACTGGTTACTTGTGACACTAAATATTTTACTTGTGAAAGTTTGATTATTAGTCGAATGAACTACTGTCTATCCGTGTACTACCCTTTATTAACTGAACAAAATAAGAAACGTATACAAATGATACAGAATTCATGTCTGCGGTTCGCTTATAGTATTAAGAGAAGAGAGCATATATCGCCCTATTTCCGAGATTTGCAAATTCTCACAATGAAGGATAAATACTTTATGCAATTTTGCTGTCTGTTGTATAACATAGTTGATTCTGGTGTACCTGACTATCTGTGTAATGAATTACTCTTAAGGCGAGATATTCACAATATAAATGTAAGAAATAGGTTAAGTTACGATGTTCCATGTCATCATACATCAAAGTTCGAGGGGTGTTTTAGGTATGCAGCTCCGAAAACTTTGAATACAGTTGCGGGTTATCTGAGCTCACTTACGCTTTATTCTTTTAAAAGATGTATAAAGAACTTTATTTTGGGGAATGTGTAAACATTTTTTTTTTGTGCGAGTAATTTTCCTGTTTTAGTTTGGGTTAAAGGGAGAGTGGTAGAACAGCAGTGAAGCTGAACTCTCACCTATTGTGCAATACATAGTTTGTCTATTTATTTATACACCTACTTATATATATTATTTTCTTGCACAATAAAGATTATTATTATTATTATTATTATTATAATTTTACTACAAGGTTGTACAAGGACGGCCATAATCAAGTACCCAATTCGAAGCTATCGTATTTTGTTTATCTGGCATCTTGCGTCAATTCGTGTTTGCCACTTGTCTAGTGCAAATATTCAAGTTTTATTATGAATCGATATACGCCAGAAGAACGTGCAGAAATTGTGATTTTGTTTATTAAAAACAACGAATCGGTTATCTCGACGCAGCGAAATTTTCACCGAAACTATCCTCGCCGCTCGGCCCCAAATGGAAAGACAATACGCCGTTTAGCTGAAAAATTTAGACTTAGCGGGACAACGGCCGATGCAAGGCATATTGGAAGACCGCGAACTGGACGATCAATCGAAAACATCCAGCGTGTAAGAGGAAGTATCGCAGAAGAACCAAGAACCTCGACAGAAAGACGATCCACACAATTTGGCATTTCTCGAACGTCACTGAGACGAATTTTGAAGTTGGATTTGCATGCATTTCCATACAAGATTCAGGTGGCGCAGCAGCTCCTTCCCAGAGACCACCAACAACGTCTGCAATACTGTCACGCTCTCCTGAACTTAAACGACAATATTGAGAATTTTTCACGGAAACTCATTATGACGGACGAAGCCCATTTTCATTTAAATAATAATAATAATAATAATAGTAGTTTATTAAACATTCAAGAAATTATTTGCAGTTTTAAGTTATAATTAGAAGTGTATAAAACAACCAAGAACTTTTGAGAACTTTGAATGTATAAAAGGAAAAGTTCATCCAGTGGATGATTTTCAACTTTCCCTCACACCAGAAAATAATAATAAATTTCCAGAAATATACACAAATATAGAAATATACACAAAACCCAAAAATAACAAAATATAACAGCCCCAACAATCTGATTGCACAACAGCATTGTGGCAGGCGTCCATGAAGTACATAATATTAATATTAACACAGATTGCACACATCAAAGCTTGCACTTTACAGATTTTTTTAAAGCATTAATACTACCAATTTCTTTTCCATTATTAGTATTCAGAATTTTTGGTGCAATATAAGAAAAGCCACTCTCAAATAGTTTAGTCTTATGTGCAGGAACGTCAAATTGTTGATTGTAACGAGTGTCTCTAATATGCCCATCACTCCTAATCTTTAATCTTCGATATAAATACTCAGGCACCCACCTATGGAAGACACTGTACACAAAGCACGAGGCATGAAGTTGCATCCTCTCGTTCATCCTCAACCATCCAATGTTTTTTATATGTTCACTTGTTCTCTCTCTTCTCGGTAGCCCCAAACAGTAATGCACAGAAGCATTTTGTACTCGTTGAATCATACTTTCATTTTTCTCGGTTAAGAACGGTGCATAGACAGAGTCACAATAATTGAATAATGATAATACCAATGATTCTACAAAAGTAATCTTCGCACTAGTTGGCAGAATCCTCGTATTATTCAAGAAAGACCGCTACATCCTCTACGAGTCACTGTATGGTGCGGTATTTTTGCGCAAGGTGTAATTGGCCCATATTTTTTCGAGGACGATAGAGGCACCGCCATTACAGTCAACGGCGAGCGCTATAGAGCGATGTTAGAGAACTTTTTGTTGCCCCAATTGGATGTCCTAGAACTGCAGAATATGTGGTTCCAACAGGACGGTGCGACTGCGCACATATCTAGAGAGACAATTACCAATTTGAGGAACATGTTTCCTGCACGGTTAATTTCTCGATTTGGCAACTTAGAGTGGCCTTCCAGATCACCGGATCTTTCAGCTCCTGATTTTTTTTTATGGGACTATCTTAAAGGAAAGGTATACTCTAATAACCCTCAAACTCCGCAGCAGCTAAAAGACAACATCCGTCAAGAAATAGAGGACCTTACGCCAGATGTCTTAACTCGAGTTATGAAAAATGCCATAAAAAGGGCTCAATCGTGCATCGCAGTTAGAGGTGGCCATTAACTGATATCTTTGATTGATGTTAGGCTTAAAATGTAAACCCAAATAAATGTTTAAACATTTTTTTTTGTTTTTTGTTTCATTACGTTATAAATAGCGGCCACTTAAAATCGGGTACTTCATTTTGGCCGTCCCTGTATAAAGCGATTTTTGTCTAATCTTCATATTTTTAAGTTATTAACATTTTACTTCAAATTTTGACAGATGAAATATTCTAACGTATTTTGTATTTACACAATTTATTTACAGTGACTTATGTACAAATATTTACAATTAAAAGTGATTTGAGAACATGAAATTTTAGGATCAACAATAAGCAGCGAAATACACAAGCAACAAACAAACAACAACAACAACAACAAGCAGTAACAATTAAAAAACTATCAGCAAACAATTGAACAATATGCAAACGGCTAACTAACCTAAACAATCCACAATACACAAATCAACATCAGTTCGAACTTCTCTAAAAACACTTTTACAACCAACGTTTAGTCAGGACCGAAAAACTCAACAACAAAAATACGCACATACCGTCACCAGACACTAAACGCATATGCTATAACACTTAAGACGTATAGGTACTCGCCCGGATCTATCGCTTTTTTCGCATCTCAAAACCAAAACTTCAAAACCGTCCTCCCGGCCTCTTGCTTCCCAATAACTACTCTTCGTAGATCATTCGGGAATTGGAATATTGTTCCAGAATGAGATTGTTCCATCATTAGAACTTTCTGGACTCATAAACAAACAAGGTCAACACCATAAAAAACAGCTGCGGCTTGAAATATTTTAATTTCCTTGCAAAAGTGCAAATCTGGCATTTTCTTCACATTCTATTTTTATTTCAGAAAATTAAATAACCCAACCAGCCAATTCTAATCTCATGTACACTCATGTTCACACTCATGGACGCTTTGTGAAGTTAATTGCACGGTAAACTAACACTAAATATAATCAAATGAAAATTATGCACTTGTTGTAAACGTTAATTACAAAATTTGCAGAACTTGATATTATTTTAACTCAATGGGTCAAATTTTTTGCATCTGAGTGTAGTTTAAATGCTCTGGAACACACTTGCTTATTATTACAAGGGTAGGTAAGTGTCCACTTGCGAGAAAAACTCTCGAGAGTTGCTCTTGAGAGTATTTCTCGCAAGTCGACACGCTTCTGAGAGTAAAAATCGGAGAGCTCCGGCTTACTCGCCGAGAGTGAACATGTGGTGGCCTGCTCTCAAGTCGACACGCAGTTATTTCACTCTCGGATAGCTGCTCTCGGAAAACGAATCGCGTTCGAATTTTGAGAGTACTCTCAGCTAGTGATTATGGCGCAAAAATGGAAAAAGGAAGAAATTTTTAACCTCATTTAGCATGTATGAAGAAAATTCTATTTTATGGAACACAAGAGATAAATTTGTTTAAATATTGCATGTTTTGAATGTGTATGGAAAACCGCAGATCAACTGGTTTCGTCCTTCTGGGACTCATCAGTACGGTGCTTTCCCCCACACACTCAAACCATGCAATTTAACTTGCTGTATATGCTGCCGCGCTATGGACAGATATCAGCAAGTGACAATTACTTTGAGTAATTATTTGGGAGTAATCAGTGGTACTGGACCGTTCGAACAATTACTCCTCAGGCAAATACCCCGCCAGGCATTGAATTGCAGAACCAAATCTCGTAGTGCAGAAAATCTGGATTTGGTTCTATAATTTAATGGCCTGGCGGAGTATTTGCCCGAGGAGTAGTTGTTCGAACGGTCCAGTACCACGGATTGCAAAGGATAAAGAATATCGCAATCGCAAAAGGAGAACTAAAATACTCGCAGTGTCACCATTAAGCTTTCGTAAACAGAAATAGCACTGCGAAATTTCGTATCCTTTTTAAAAACTTTCGGACCAATTAACTCTTTATACAGTGCTTCTCGAAAGTAACGGATAAATTCTATAAAATCGTTGAGAAAAATATTTCAAACAAATGCTCGGACACACGTCGATTTTTATTTTTAAATTATCATTTACTAATGTAATTTTCAACCCCCCACTTTTCAACCCCTAATCGCTAACAACCCCAACTTTAAAAATTCAAAGTACCCCTTCTGATACCTCATTTGATAGCATTTTTTATGCTGAATACAATAAATAAAAATTTTTCAAAATCGGATGATAAATAACGGTGATATTTACCAAAATGTATTCAATTGGAAGTGCCATTATTCGAGCAGTCGTTGATACGGCTCTAGCAATGAGTGGTAAAAACAACTGCATATGTTACACAATATTCAACAAGCGTTTGTCTCTAGATTAGGGTATTGCATCGCCGTTAACGGACAGCAATTTGAACATTTGGTTTAATTTAATTCGGCTATTATTTAAAGGGGCGGTACTATACTACAGTTTTGGTCAGTGTGAAAATACAAATTGTATGTTCAATAACGGATTGAGTGGTAAAATATGAGCAGTAAAAAAAGTGGAAACGAGGAGTAACATATCTTCAAATGAGTAGCTCAATAAATATTTGAATGCGTGAAAATTCAATTGGGCAGTAAAATGAATAAAGGGGCAGTAACGCGTATGCAGTCATGAAATCAGAATGGGTCTGTTAGAAATCGTGGGACAAGTAGTTCTATAAATACTTACGCAGTACAAAATATGATCGGCCTATTAAATAATACATACATATAATGTTTATTTAAGTTAGGCAGCGAAATAAAAAATAACAATTAACAATAATGTAGATATTAAGAAAAAAAAAAAATTATTGCACTATTAAAATTATTCAATGCTAACGACTGAGACTTACAACGCTCCGCTTGACCTTAACCTGACAGATTTTTGGACAAAAAGTGTCAGTTGTAAGCGTTTATAATGTTATTCTCTTCCGATCTTCCGATTTTGAAAAACTTATTTATTGTATTCAGCATAAAAAATGCTATCAAATGAGGTATCAGAAGGGGTACTTTGCTATTTGAATTTTTAAAGTTGGGGTTGTTAGCGATTAGGGGTTGAAGAGTGGGGGGTTGAAAATTACATTTATAAATGATAATTTAAAAATAAAAATCGACGTGTCCGAGCATTTGTTTGAAATATTTTTCTCAACGATTTTATAGAATTTATCCGTTACTTTCGAGAAGCACTGTATATTGTACCTGCACTGCACTCATACGAATAAAGTTTCGAAATTGCTGGGCTTCTTCTATTTGTAGTTCTCTTGGCAATGTAGAACAAGCGCCTAATTCTGAAATACGTTGAATCCACGGCTTTATCCAGCATTTCTTTTTCCTTCGGCGTGCCCTTTTTCTTTTTAATATTGTAGATGCAATTATAAGAGCCGCGAGCTTGTTGTCCATTATAAATTCGGTTTTCGCAAATGCACCTATAACTAGCCAGTGGACACGGATCCGAGAGTTCTCTCCAGGCAGTAACTCTCCGAGACACCCGAGAGAGCAAAGTTTTTGAAAATTACTCTCAAGTGGACATACACTTGCGGGTAGCTCTCGAGAGTAACTCTCGCTAGTTACTCTCAAATGGACACTTACCAAGTCGTAAATCAATTTACAATCTGAAAAGTAGTTCTCACCTCTTATTGATGATGAACTCTGGACCACATTCCCCTGGGTAGGCTGAGTCTAATTCTCCTATTACTGTAATGTTCAATTTGCCAATTTTTGTGCCTCTTATGCGGTATACAAAATCAGTATCTTCTTGTTCAGGAACACATCGGCTCGCACCAGTCGGATGATCCAAAAACTCTAGACCTTCTGAATTTAATAAGCTTACTTGTACCTGTTAAATGTTTTAACATACAACTAGCGTAAAAAAGAGATGAGTACCTAAATATATTCTTACCGGTAAATCATGATTTAAATAATTAAAAACCTTGACATATAAATAAAGAATTTCTCCTCGTTTTATTGAATATGGAGTTAAAACATTTATAAAGAATGGCAAGAATGTGGTAACTTCACTCGTCTCACTAATGCCAACCCCTAAAGTTGGTGAAACACAAAGTGTACTTCCAATCCATGATGTTAATCTATGGGGTGTGTTCCTCGATATTTCTACTTTTCCATCTTTACTAAAATATATTTAAGATACAATATTATTTTTCACTTATCCTTGTCCCTACTTATTGTGAATTGCAATTTAGAAACTCGGAAATTGTGGAAAAAGGAATACATATATCCAAGACAATAAAGGAAGGGTTAGTTCATGACAAAATAGAAATGTAGATGGAAATTAAATAACGTAAAAGTAGCTCCAGATTAGACTACTGTTTGCTAATAATTGGAGATGTAGGATGTTTTACTTTTGGAGAATTGCATAGGGTCATTCAGGGTAAGAAAAGCTAAGTGCTGAAAACTTTATTGTGACAATGATTTAAATTTCTTTTCGAAAGTAAACCAGATAAAATTTTGCAATTCAGCAGAAAATATGATTCCATTTTAATGTGTGGTACTGGATCATTCGAACAACTACTCATTACATCAAAACAATTACCTAATAAAGTAATTGGAGCTTACTCGTATGTAATCGACGCATGTCAGTATATTAGCAAGTTAGGTGTGTATAAAATTAATGCAGAAAGCACTGCACTGATAAGTCCCATAAGAATGAAATCAGAGGTGTGCAGTTTTCTGGAATCATTTTTCAGTTTTAGTTTTCGAAGTTTTTTGGTTTAAAAAATAAATTATCACATTTTTTGCCCTATTCATGTGCAACTTAGCACATGTGACAGTAAACCATCTTGGTAAAAATCAAAACTTTTATCAATATTAAAAGGCAAATTCGAACACTGTAAGCAAGATTCCAGGAATAGCCTGGCAGCCATAAAATTATGGATTTTCAAATTATCAAATAATAATGATCACATACCTGACTGGTATAAGCTCCCAAAGCCATGTTTCTGGGAAAAAGCTGCGTAATGGGATTATTTTATCTTCATATTGGATGTCATATTGTCTTGTGTAAAACTGAACTAAAAGTTGCATTAAGTTAAAAAGAAATTATGAGTATTGGTTGCTGTACAAATTTTCTTACCTTCAGCTTCGAGATCATTGTCATATTCCTCAGGTAATACAGGTCCTTAAATAAATTATTCAGTAAAACCTTAAGTACATGCAAATATATTATATTATATTAAGTCTGGGTAAGTAACAGTCTTAAAGTAGCCCTACACGTGTACTTCTAGGGTTAACTGACTATCATGTGAGGAATTGTTAACCTACATGTTCGCCTCGAACAGTTATATCTTGATTAGAGCTCCTCGTGGAGTGAGCATGATAGTGTTTGTTACCTGATGATGGTCCGTTCTAAAAGACAATTTGCTGACAATGATTGCTACATGTAAATTGCTTGTAGATAAAAGAGAGCAAAAGAGGAAAATATAGATGAAAAAATGATTAAAAAGTAATGGAAAGAAAATTATTTTCTTTCATCTTAGTGAAACAGACTCTAGACTTTAAAAATTACATACTTTTGCAAGGACGGCAAAACTTATTAATAGACTATTAAATATTGTATGGCCCCATATAACAAGCAAAGATATCTTTGTGTGATTTTGTGTAAGTCTTTTGCCTTTAATAATTGGTGCTCTATTCGTAAGTTTTCGGTGACTTGCAACACACATGCACATCGCTTCCCCATATACGTCGAGGTTTGGTGCAAAGTCATGATTGCACATTCTAAAACTCAATGAAATCCTCTGCAGCATTATTATTGGTATTTATAAATGAACTTTATATAAGGGGAAATAGACCTGTGGAGCACTAATATAAACCCTGTTTCTATTGCCAAGATTTGTCTTCATGAGGGCTACTAAAAATGTTATAACTATAACTACATATTGTTTAAAATTATGAAACAAATATTCATAAAAATATGAAGTTTTTAACCAAGGGTGTATGTATGTTTTAAAAAGCTCAACAGTGTTCTTTAATTATTATTATTGCTCTGAAGGTTTAATTCCATAATAAAATTAACTTATACATAAATTATATAATAAAAATACACGAACCAAAACTAAAAGATGTAGAAATATTGAAGTAATATTTGGAATTAGGAAATTGAGGCTGTACCAACATGGGGAGTAGTTAGTTTAAAAATAATGATGTTGATTCAAATAATTACAAATATATTTATCAACCCTCTCATATAGACCGGGAGGCGATGGAACAAAATGCTTGATCATCTGAGGCCGTTCGGCTTCACATTTATTTGATAGAATAGAGATTGTACGACGCAATACCCAGCGTCAGCCATGTCGGTTCGGGTGGGTTTGGTTGTGAGAGGGCAGCCAACATATTGAAAAAAAATCTGAAAAAAATGATATGAGGCCTGCTGAGATTTTTTTCGCGTGCAATTATTAATACGTCAATATCAAAAAAGGTAGTCAGCCATGCCAGTATAGGTGGGAACTGTGACAGCTAATTATGATAAAGTATGGAAAAATAACAAATTATCAAACATGAGGTCGCGCCATATTTTAATAGACGATAGTATTGGTCCATATATGCACAAAAATAACTGTCAGCCAGCTGCTTTTAGGTGGAAAAGTCATCAGCCACCACTATAAATGTGCCGCGCCACGACTCCATGTTCCAGTATTGGCGCTTAGCACGCAACGAATAATTGCTGTAGCTGACAATCTCTCCACTCACGAATCGAAGGCTGACTGTGATGTCAGTTATGGAACTTTATTTATTTAAAAAAATAGTTTATTACTTAAATAAATATAATTATTATAGAACAGATATACAGTGTGAGTAAAAAGTCTGGAACTAATTCTATAAAAAATTCACGAATCATTTCTGGAGCGTTTTTTCCAGAAATATTTATTTAATATTTATGAACAAATCAGCTGGTTGGTAGCAAACTTCTTGTAAGTCGTTATTTTGACAAGATATAGGCGGTGGACGCACCGAATGGCGCACCATTTTTATCGGACAAATATCTTTTAGCGTTTGTAATTTCATTAACTTTTAATTAAATTTATAAAAAATGTGATGGTCATACATTTTTAAAGCATCAGCCCATTAGCACCTTTCGCGATCGCGAACTCGAAAACGCCGCGTTTCCAAGAACTTACGTATACAGAACGTGGTAGACTCGCAAAACTACATCAGTACACGAGGTTACAGAGGAGTGGTAATCAATTTTCAAAAGATGTGCTGTCCCGTGGACTATCAGCCTTCGATTCGTGAGTGGAGAGATTGTCAGCTACAGCAATTATTCGTTGCGCGCTAAGCGCCAGTACTGGAACATGGAGTCGTGGTGCGTCACATTTATAGTGGTGGCTGACGACTTTTCCACCTAAAAGTAGGTGGCTGACAGTTATTTTTGTACATATACGGACCAATACTTTCACCTATTAAAATATGGCGCGACCTCATGTTGTTTGATAATTTGTTATTTTTCGATACTTTATCATAAGTAGCTGACGCAGTTCCCACCTATACCGGCATGGCTGACTACCTTTTTTGATATAGACGTATTAATAATTGCACGCGAAAAAAATCCCAGCAGGACTCATATCATTTTTTTCAGAATTTTTTTAACATGTTGGCTGCCCTCTCACAACCAAACCCACCCAAACCGACATGGCTGACGCTGAGTATTGCATCGTACAAACTCTATTCTATCAAATAAATGTGAAGCCGAACGGCCTCAGATGATCAAGCATTTTGTTCCATCGCATCCCGGTCTACTAGGTGAAGAAGATCATTCCAAGGTGAATTAATGGAAAATTTATAAGTAATAAATAAAACAATGAACACAGTTATTTTGGCATCAAAAAAAATTGACTGCTTCAATATTCTTGAACTGATACAAGTCAATATAATTCAAAAAAAGAATGAAAAATTCAGAAATGTTCAGTGGTATTCATTGTTGTAGAACGAATTAGCCAAAACGAATCTGTTGCTAGAATGTTGGTGTCTGGCAAGCAATGAAATAGGCCCACTTCGTATTTTTAATTATAAATTAATTTTTAGTCACGTAGCAAGTATCGGATTAAAACGTGCAATAGGTATATAGTTGGAATGTTAGTTTATTTTTTTTCAAATTTACATTAAATTCTCTTAGAATCATCATTTTATAATTCTGAGTATTTTATGTTGATATTTTGTTGTTACCATCTGAGTGTGGATGATACGTTCGTACTGTGAACCCCAAAGCTGATTTATTTCCAGTATACTTACGAGGGTGAATCAAATGTGAACCGAACTTTTCTTTTTAATGCCCCATAGGTGGAATGAGGGGAGTGACGTCTTGGTATATGTTGGATAGGGATGTCAAGAGGCGGGGAGTAAACCGGCTTGCCAGGCAGAGCATATTGGCTGTTAGTAGCATCACGTCTGATCAAGAGGTCATGTCACGTCAGGTCAGGTCGGCGCATGTTTGCTTCGCAACACATCATCATAAAATTTTTGTTTCAGAAGGGCGTAAAACCTGCCAAAATTGTGCGTCGAGAAACTGCACAGTTCACTGAAAAAACACTTTCAAGGACCCAAGTCTACGAATGGCACCGAGTCGGTGGAAAACGCCAGCCATACACGCCGACCCTGGATAAGCATCAGTGAGGCGAATATTCGTGCGATTCGTGAGCTGATTAAAGGTGACCGCCGCATTAAAGTATGGGAAAAGGCTGTACACATCGGGATATTGTACGGGAGTGCCCAATGGTAACCGAAAATTGTCGGCAAGGTGAATTCCTCTTCTCTTGATGGAAAATCAGAAAGCAACCCATCTTGCAGTGGATGAAAGACTTTTGGCGCGATATCAAGCTGAGGGGGATGATTTGTTGGGTCCTTGAAAATATTTTTTCAGCAAACTGTGTAGTTAGTCGATGCAAAATTTCAGCAGGTTTTACGCCCTCCTTAAACAAAAATTTTACGATGATGTGTTGCGCAACAAACGTGCGCACCTCTTGCTTAATCTGGCGAGCCGGTTTACTCCCCGCCTCTTGACATCCCTACCCAACATATATCAAGACGTCACGTCCCTCATTTCACCTATGGGGCATTAAAAAGAAAAGTCCGGTTCATATTTGATTCACCCTCGCATTTAGTAAATTTATCCAGAACTTCTTATTTCTGTTCTCTCTGGCAACTCTGATACAGTGTGTTCAAATGGACTTAGAGTCATACAGCGTGACAGTGTATGGCCTAAGAACTACAAGGTATAACTCGGCCTCACTAACACACCTTTTAAGTTAACACAGTTGAGTCAAGGAACACCCTGTATAATAGATACTATTTATGCTAATTAAGAGTTTACTTGGTTTGTTCTTCAACAATTCTTTGAAGAACAAACTGGTTCAACTCATTAAAGATCAACATCATTCTTAATCAAAATTTTTAACTTACATTTCTGATTAGAGTTAATAAACACAAAATTCTCATTATTAACTAATGTAGTACCTACAGTAAAACCTCTTCTAACGGACACCTCTAATTAACGGACAGGTTGTAATTTCCCAAAATTCTGATTTTGTTTTCTTTTGTCCCCGTGATTATTATAAATACCTCCTTATACGTAAAGAACATTTGCTTGGCCCTATCAGTGCCCGTTTCATAGAGGTTTCACTATAGTAGGGCCATATGGAAAGAGACATTTAGCATAAAAAAACAAAATTCATATTCATGCTACTTAAACTTACCATCATAGCATGGTTTTGTGATTATTCGCAAATTAGTGATCACATTAACCCCAAATTGCTGAAAATGAAAATTTATCTTTGCAAAAGCTTTCAGGGCATATTTTCTGATTTTGGTCATGCTGTATTTGATTTGAAAAAGTGGTACACATTCCAAGGGAGAACGGAAAGTTCCGGCACTTTTTTGAGTACAGCGGGGAAGCTCGATCATACACCGCTGGTACTGAATCTGCTTGATGACATTACTTTTACGCAGATTTGATGATGAAATTTTCCGTTCTCTGGTGTAACAGACACTAACACTCGCCAATTCAGTGTCTTTTTCATATCTTAAAACGCAAATTGATTTCATAGTATAAACCTTCCAAGAATTGAAAGAAATAATAAATAACCTTTTTCGGCATCAGTGTCTTAAAAAAGTTAAACAAAAATAAGTTTTTTGTTCTAGCAAAATTTAAATGAGTTCCTTAAATATATGATTATTAAATAAAACTTACACTGAGAATGTTGTAAGCATCTAAATCTTCAGCAAAAGAATGCACATATCTTTTCCTTCTTCGCAGTTCATAATCAGAAGTAGAATCTTCAATTTCTAGGTCAAAGCTGGTTAAAGCTGTAAAAAATCATGTTTTTCAAGATTTGCTATATTACCATTTTTCACAACAAACAAACAAAGAATATCTTTGACTTACGTATAGCCGATTTTCGCGTGTGATGAATACACGATATCCTTGAAGATGCCTTTGGTTCATTTTCAATTAAAAATGGTTTTAATAAAGCTTGTAAATTGAAAGTTTTAGAATTGGATAAATACTTTGTAGATTTATCCACCACTGTTATTGAACACAAAGAATTTGCACCGGTTTCTATAGACAATGTTGCTGTTTCATCAGGAAAATACTGATTTTCAGACCACCCTGTTTCAACCTGGTAATCACATAACAAATTTATCAAAACCTTATTTTTCTCAAAGAGACATACATTTCTAGGCTAAAGATTATGGTCGACATACACCCAATTGTTCAAATACAGTTCAAATTTATTACCGGAACAAACATAGAAGTTTCTAGTCTCTGCATCAACTACTAAGGTGTCAATCAACTGGTCCTGTGAATCCACTTGATGCGATGTTGAAGCATCAATTTTTTGTGGTTCGAATCCATCGTATGACATTTTTTTGTACTGAGTGGTACTGGCCCATTTAAACAACTACTCCTCGAACAAGTACCCTTACAGGCATTGAATTGTAGAAATGACTCCAGATTTTGTGTACGGCCGTAGACTATGGTACGGCACAGCAGTAGGCTATTCTCGATGGTTCCACAAGGGGCACCAGCGAAATAATAATAACTCAAATAATCTGTTCAGGACTGAGTGTCAGGTCGAGGTCCGGTAGTTTGTCATAAGAAATTAATTATTATTATCCCTTTGAAAAACAGATGTTTATTCCACTTAACTGATTGGAAAATGGACAAATGCATTGCAGTCCAGAACAATGAAAGTGTGGCACTGCAGTATTACGAGTACCTAAGTGCAGCGACTAGAGTCTTGTGACAAATATTTGAAATGCGTCTGAAGAACCGGGTCATAATCTTTCAAAATTATTTTAATTAGATGTAATACATTTCTTGCCTTGTTAGACAAACATCCTTCTATATTAACTTCTTTGGTAGCTGAAACAGTTTCGCCATTTGGTAAAACAGTATAAACCAAAAGTCTATATTTTGATATAATCCTATTGTCCAATTTGAATTTTAAGGTGAATTTATCCAGGTTAACATTTAATTTATGGTGTTTAGTTTTGATTCCAATAATGTTCTCTAGTTCTCTTAGATAGTTGGGAGTATGTTTATGGATTGTACGAGTTAATTTTCGGAGCTTGTGTATTCTATTCCTAGACTTGATCTACAAATTTTTGTTCGAGAAATAGTCAAATTAATAATATTATTTAAACCTACCATGTAGTAGAAAGTGATATTTTCGTTTGCATAAAGCTTATCTGATATAGTATAATATACAGAAAACTGTTGCGATAACTTGCATTTCGTCTCATTCTCCATGCTCGGTTCAATTTTTATATAACTTCCACTAGGTGAGTGTAGTCTGTATACTGTGTTTGTTCCCAAGTACTTAATATTTGTATGATTTAATGACCTTGCCTTAAAAAACAAATACTTAATGCTAAACCCAGCCAAGAAAGTATCGCATCGTTACAATTTTTCTATTTTGCAGACGACCAAAAAAGATGTAACGTTTTATACTTATATTTTGTGAAATTTTTATGGTTTAACGCAAAAACCAATAGATTCTTTTAAGTCATCGATATTTCTGTAAATAATATATTGGTTGTATCAATGTTGCAATAAATGATGGTAAAAAAACACGATAGGTATATAATTATATAATTAGGTATATAATTATTTGCTGCGGTACTTTTCATATGCTGCCTGCCACGCTGCCACTTTAAATTATAATCATTTTATGCAGCAGGTGGACACTAATATACATACCTACATTAAAAGAGGAAAGACTTTTGCACGAGAAACCTGAAATTTGAACTTTAAAACTGGAACGTACATTGCAACGGAGTGCGTCATAAAAGAAAAATATATTTTAATATAAATAGGGCTTGGGTTGGGACCATACAAATACAAGTGTTATAACCGAATATTCGTAATATCGTAATATGCTACTACAGGACCCTGCTGTATAGTTCAAAATAATCCAAATCGGTGAACTTTATTTTAAAGCCCGCAATCACCAATGAAGGCAATATGACACTGATATACCTGCAGTGGTAGTGGTCAGCTATTATATAGGGTGTTACAAATTATAGGTCTGTAAATTTAAGTGGCAATTGTACATAAGATTTTATGAAAAAACCTTCCTACCTACCAACATGGGTTCGGAAATCCATAATAATGGACATATAATTGCCATCGAAAGTTGATTTTTAAAAAAGAATTTTAAATAAAATTTTTACCATTCAATCAATTTCGAACAAATTTTGGATAGGAATTTTTTAAATAAGCAGCTACGAGATGACATTAACTAGCTTGTTTTAAAGTGTACAGTGACGTAGGTAATGGGGTAGTTGGTCAACTTTTGCCTCCTGTTTTCTACGCCACTGAAGATTTTTTAAAAATTGAAGGAATTTCGATATGAAAATTCTATTTGTAAAAGAACTATACCTACTCTTGGAAAATTTTGATTTGTAGCTTCATCGCTTCATTTTTGAGATATTCAAGGTTTAAAAATACATTACATTATTGTAGGCACAAAATAAATTAGTGTGCTATGTATCTTGGTTTAGTAAACCAAGGCTATGAATAACTGGAGATGGCTGTTGTCTAAATAGACAAAAAGCCAATAAAGAAGAAGAATAACAGAAACATCTCTTATTAGAATTATTTCATATGTATACTTTATGTATTATTTTCTCTTGTTGTAAAGTGCGCCCACTTGCACAACAATATCTTTCGCTAGCATTTTTCAAGAATTAATTTTAAAAGCTGCTTGAAAAATATCAGATACGACTTACGTCAAAAAACTGATGCCCCTTAGGTATCTAAGTTTGGTGGCCCCACTTGAGTTATGCTAGAGGCCTATTAGTTTAGATCAGGGATGGCCAACTCAGAACACTGCAAGGGCCACTTAAAAAAAAATAAAAATGACGGCGGGCCAAACAATAATAATAATAATAATTGCAGTAATATTAATCGACTTTTATTACCTTAGCACCATTTAAAAAAGTCTATATATGAATTTTAAAAAAGATCATAGCTAAGAAACGAAACGATTTCGTGCGCACTCGTATTTCATCTGTTTCCGTAAGTGCGTAAGTCGTCCGCAGCACCGCAGCAGGTGAAACAACGCCGATGTTGCAAATAGTTTACATGCAGCGTTGCAGGATTCTAAAAACTTCACTAATACCTATTTTAGATTTTTTTTAAGAACTGCTTATTAATATTTTGAATTTTGCATTGGGAAATAAATGAAGCATTCCGTTTTATACTGATTTTATTTGTTTTTAATCTGGTTTTTAATTTAGCAATAAGTTGGCGGGCCGGATAAAAAGTTCTGGCGGGCCGGATGCGGCCCGCAGGTCGCCAGTTGGCTATCCCTGGTTTAGATAAAAACAAAATTTAGATAAAAACATAATTGATGGCTGTGGAAACAGTTTTGAGTGGAGAAATACATTTTTTTAAAATTATTTATTTCAGATTTGCGGCTGATTCTGCGGTTTTGTGCTAGTGTCACTCTACGTGCTTTAACTTAATAAGCAAAAAAATCAGGAAAATCAAAGAAGGTGCTAGTATTCTTCGGTTACCAATATTCTTTCATTTTCAAGAAGCAGGTATGAAATTAGGCATTTTGGCAAAAAAATACGAAAATCGTATTCAGAAATCTATTCTTTTTCATTTTGAATTGCAAGTGCTTATATTTTAAGGTGTTTCGGATTTTTAAAGAATGATCACAGAAAGTCTTTCCATTTCCAAACCTGCCGAAGATCTTCTCGTGTCCAATTACGAAAAAAGACTTTATTTTTGCAGATGGATGTTGGATTCGGTAGATGACAATCAAGACTGTGCAAAACATATTATGAACAGATGAAGCCATATTTATGAGGGATGGTGTGGTGAATATTATTACAATCTCCACGTCTGATCGCACAATAATCCGCATCCAATAAGAAAAAGAAAATTTCAATAGAAATTTTTAGTTAACGTTTGGGGAGGGGACCTTGGGCGGAACAATTTGTGATCCACATTTTTTGCCTATCCAAAATTTGTTCGAAATTGATTGAATGGTAAAAATTTTATTTAAAACTAGCGGGCCCGGCAGACGTCCTGCCCGACATTAAAAAAATTTTCGTAATAAAAATCCTAGAATCTGATTGCAGCGCCACCTACCGGGTCTAATTGTGAATGTAAACCATCCAGGGACCCACTCAAACACACAAAAAATTTCATCAAAATCGGTCCAGCCGATTTTAAAAGAAATCCTAGAACCCGATTGCAGCCCCACCTACCGGGTCCAACTGTGAATGTAAACCATCCAGGGACCCACTCCAACACACACAAAAAATTTAATCTAAATCGGTCCAGCTGTTTAGGAGGAGTTTAGTAACACCCGATTGCAGCGTCACCTACCGGGTCCAATTGTGAATGTAAACCATCCAGGTCCCCACTTCAACAAACACAAAAAATTTCATAAAAATCGGTCCAGCCGTTCAAAAAAACTCCTGGAACCCAATTGCAACGCAACCTACCGGGTCCAATTGTGAATGTAAACCATCCAGGGACCCACTCCAACACACACAAAAAATTTTATCAAAATCGGTCCAGACGTTCAAAAAAATTTCTAGAACTCGATTTTTTTATAGGTATACAGGGTGGCCCGAAATTAGCGTGCAATATTTTACCAGCGTGTTCTGTGGTCAAAAATAAGACAGAAAGCTCCTATAAGCGTACACCGAAATATGCTTCGCAAAGGAGCTAGAGCTTTTTAAAAGAGAAGGCCTGAAGACGTTTCCTTCTAAATATCTCTGAAACAAGTCCAGTTAAAATTATGAAATTTTATGGAATGTGTAAGTACCAAATTCTAAATCTTTTGCTGTAAACATAATTTTTAAAATTTAACAGGGGCGTCTCAAATCTGGGGGTGGTGGAGGTAAGATTTACCCCAACTTTTTTTACAACATGTCGTTTTCAATTTTTCCATAAAAATTTGAAACTTCAGAGTTTTTTGCAAAAAAAATGTGCTCTTGTCTCGTTTTGATAGGAGGCACCGTTATCGAGCACAATCGGTTTCAAAATTTCGCTGCATGCCCAAAAAATTCCTACAGGAAGTGGAAAACTTCGTTTGTGAAACTTAAACGAGATAGAAACACATTTTTTTTGCAAAAAAACTCTGAAGTTGCAAATTTTTATGGAAAAACTTCCGGAAAAATTGAAAACAACTTGTTCTGAAAAAGTTGGGCTAAATCTTACCTCCACCGCCCCCAGATTTGAGACATTTGAGGCATGCAGCGAAATTTTTAAATCGATTGTGCTCGATAACGGTGCCTCCTACCAAAACGAGACAAGAGCACATTTTTTTTGCAAAAAACTCTGAAGTTTCAAATTTTTATGGAAAAATTGAAAACGGCATGTTGTAAAAAAAGTTGGGGTAAATCTTACCTCCACCACCCCCAGATTTGAGACGCCCCTGTTAAATTTTAAAAATTATGTTTACAGCAAAAGATTCAGCATTTGGTACTTACACATTCCATAAAATTTCATAATTTTACCTGGACTTGTTTCGGAGATATTTAGAAGGAAACGTCTTCAGGTCTTCTCTTTTAAAAAGCTATAGCTCCTTTGCGAAGCATATTTCGGTGTACGCTTATAGGAGCTTTTTGTCTTATTTTTGGCCACAGAACACGCTGGTAAAATATTGCACGCTAATTTCGGGCCACCCTGTATACAGATTGTTCATACAAAAATACTAAAATCGCGAATAAAAAATGGTGGGTGGGGGTTGGAGGGTGAAAAATACTTTACGACCTATGTATTCTCATACCTACCAAATGTACAAAATTTTTTTTATAAAAATCGGTCAAGCCGTTTCGGAGGAGTGCAACCACAAACACCGTGACACGAGATTTTTATATAAGAGAAGAAGATTTTGTTAAATAATAAACTTTCTATGGCAATTACTTATCCTTATATATTAATAGCGAAAGTGATTTTCCTTATATATTAATAGCGAAAGTGATTTTAAATTGAAACTTTGTTCGCCAGATATCTCATCGAGGACTCTATCGATTTCAACAATTGTTGGCTCTACGGAAAGCTCTAATGCTGTAGATGTGCCTTTTCGGGGGTTTCGGGGTTTAAAAAGCTTTAGATAGTCTCTTTTTGCAGTTTAAAGTTCATTACTTTGTTGGAGTATGAGGCAGAAAATTTAGTTTTTTGTTTGGTGTAACTTAGCAACAAACAAATTGGTGGAGACATTTTCCATCAGTCATCAGTAAATAATATAATTTAGTAAAATTGTGACAGCGCTGAATGATTAAAGGGTTTGCAATACGTAGTGGCAGAGTGCGATGGAGTGTTTATTTCCAAACAGACTTTCGTAGTGTTCCGACAGAATGTTGCTTCAGTAATGCCCACACGTGAGCATATTAGTCGCCAACACGCAGCTGAGCGTATGCGTAAGAGAAGAAAATGAGGTAGGTAAATACATTATGTTATGTGAAAGTGCACGATTGTTTTTTGATATTGTAGTATACTTGCGAACAGGAGGAATACGGCGCGTTCCCATGCTATCCAACATGATCGATCCATTAATATATCCACTGTTATTTTCAAATGGCAACAGGGGTTGGGACACGAATATGGAGCATTCTGAGAAGACGTGTGGTGTAGCCCACGGATTCCACTTGTCTTCATCATTATGGATTTCCGAACCCATGCTTATATTAAGTTTTATCATAAAATCTTGTGTACAATCTGTTTAGATCTTGAAATTTACGTGGACTTACTGTAAAATGACTGGTTTGAACTTTTCTTTTGCTTTGCAGAATAAAACGAATACCTACGCTGCTTTCTAGTGACTTTATTAAATAATACAAACTCGGAGGAAGACAAATGGTGGTATTTGATTGAAATAAATAAATTATTATTATTACTATTTAGAGGTGTCCGTTAAGAGGGTTTTTACTGGATCTTTAACAGTGCCTTGCAGCCCTGGGAAAAAATTTAATGGCAAATGCAATTATCGATACCCAGTATTGGGTATCGGGCATTACTAGACATTTTATGATTCTCTTGGATATCAGTAAGTGATCAAAACTATTTGCAAGAATCAAAAATACACTGCTCAAAAAAATTAGCGGACCAGTATAGCGATCTTAAAATTTATTAATATAAGGGCATGAAATGGGTTAATATAGTAACTGTAAGGTATTTTACAACGAACAACAAGAAAAGCAATAAAACAATCAGATTTATAATTGATAAAAAACAAGATGCTGTTAATTTCTGAAAGTGACATAACAATAATTAAATTACCTAAGTGTTCTTTTTACATTCTCGATAACACCTAATACCGTGTGTGGCCTCCTCGGGCTAAAATAACTGCCTGGCATCTTCTGGGCACACTCTCAGAATAAGCCGCCAGATGTTGTCCTGTGGAATATCCTCCCATTCTTGTACCAGTGCAGCTGTTAACTTTCCATGAGTTTCTGGTGCCGCCGGACGGGCCCTGAGCCTCTGATCAAGCTCATTCCAAAGGTTTTCAATAAGATTCAAGTCGGGGCTTAAAGCAGGCCAATCCATGACTGGAATTTGCTGTTCCTCCAGGAAGTTTCTGGTTAGGGCCGCTATGTGGAGTGTCGCATTATCCTGTTGGAAGACGAATCCAGGACCCTTAACGATGGCTGCAGGTACCACGTAACCTGAAAGACTAACGCCACAATGGAGGATCCTGCCGCAGCTATGCTCGAAGCCGAAGATGGGGTGGGCTAAAAACAGGAAAAGGGCGCCAAGGAGTTGTTGGCTGATCCTCTGTAGCCAACACACAATGACTACAACTCCTAAAAGCCGCTGGTACACAATAGGGCAAACAGTAACAAATTTAAAACGTAGTCAAATAGTATATCATATAATAAAAAAACAAAATAGGTATGTAAACCAGATATGGCGATATCTAACAATATATATATATATAATAGCAATACCAAAAAAAGCACCAATGATATCAACAAATTAATTATCAATGAATATATATAATTATAAAAAAAAAACCAATGAACATAAACCTGGGTGAAATTTAGACACCCGGTACTAACGTTGCGCTAAAAAAGGGAAAATCAAAAATAGGCACGGATGACGTGGTAAATACACTACACGAATGGAGCTCCGCACGCGCAGCGCACCGACGGGTCAATCACACGCACGCTAACAACAATGCAATCAGACGCAAACGGGAGTATCGACTGTTACTAAATCTTGACAAAAAAAAAATAGATATTACTATTAATCAAAATGAAATTTAAAATTAAGTAAAATTATTGAAGTGACTATAAACAAAATGGACCAAAATTATTAAGTACTGACTAAATGAATTTTAAACAAAAATAAACTACTTAACTACGTGAGCAAAAGAAACAAAGTTAATAAATTAATAAATTTTACAAAAGTCCAAAAGAACAAACAGGGTGACCACAACAAGCCGTGGCCAGGCATCTACTTAGAACTAGCCGAACGGAGACGAAAGTTCGATCGGACGGGCGACGCGAAATCACAAAAAAACGAACACAAAATTGGCACAAAAAGCTGTGCCGGGCGCAACTTACAAGCCAGCCGCTGGACACGGTGTTCCAAACGACTGGGGACAAAAACTATCTGACCTTTTACAGAGATGATCGATGGTCAGCTGAGTCACCGGGTAACTTGCGACTCTCAACGCCCTGGTAACAATGGTCGATTTTACAGATGGACGGGCTACTCAGAAAATGTCCAAAAGCACGTGGTCCAAAAGCTGTACCAAAAAACGACGTAGGTACCAAAAAAAAGCGTTCCCCCAAAAAAAACCCTAAAATTAGAATAAAGGAAAAGAGAAATAAAGAAGGCAACACAATACTAATAATAAGAATTAAACAAATGAAGGAAAGAAAAAGAAAGAAACACGTGCTCACCTCGAGAGGGTTTTTTTTTTCCAACAAACCTCGAACTAAAATCGACAGCAAAACGGTCCAAAATCCCCAAAACGGGAGTAGACGACGCTTCCAACAAACCAAAACCAGGCTGAAGCAACGTCTGGAATATGACCGGAGAAAATCCCAATTTCTTGGCTATGAAAAATATCTTCAAAAACTCTCCGGATCACACAAAACCAAATACAATCGAAGTCAGACTAGAATTGAGAATGGCTAGCGGAAATTGCAAATTTTGAAAAAAACGCGCACGTGAAGAATACGCGGCGATCAACCTATGAAAATCCAAATCCAAACTCCCTAAACCAACATCAAAAAGCATAGGCGTCACCGGGTACAGAATAACAAATAGATGGAAAGAAACGCTCTGAAGACTTGCAACCCCGAGCAGAAACATAATAAGAATGATAGAAACCTTAAGCAAACCTCTCGAGTTGAAAGAAAAGAGAATAAAAGGGCATAAAGAAATGAAAGCATCAATTTCGAAAGTTGAAATAGATGAGTACACCACTGAGCTACTGAAAAGCATACAAGCAAGGTGACCTTCAAACATGACATCTGGGGAAACCGCAAATCAAAACATAACCCCAAAAGGTGTCCTAAAGTCTGACAGATTACCTCAATGATTTCGTAAACTAAATGCAATACAAAAGTCCGAAAGATGAACAACAAGAAACACAGGATTGATCAGAAAGAGTGTAAATATCAATTAATGAAGAGAACAAAATAAACAAACCAGTAGATACAGGCAATATCCAGAATCCAGCTAGATGACAAAGATACAAGAAAACAGGGTAACACAAAAGGTAAATCACAGCAAAACCCATTCAACCTGATAAACTAATAAACGTAACTAAATCTAGGAGTGAAACAAAATCTACAGCTACCTAAGAAGATATGACCGAGGGCTGGGACGGAGGCATCTGCGAAAGACAACTGCGAAGGCAGCTAAGGAGAGAAACTAATCATTAATAGAATAAATAAGTTAGAGATAGCACCACAAACATTCCTAGCACGTTGTAAGTACCATAATTGTATATGAAATTAAATAAATAAGTATTAAAATCCGAAAAATGTTTTAGTGTAAAATTTAAACGTTACAATCTGCAAGAATTTCTTCTACATACCTCTCAGCATTTAGCCTTCCTGGAACTGCTACGAGGTCCATTCTGTTATGCAAACTTATGCCTGCCCAGACCATGTCGGATGCAACTCCAAATTTGTCGGTTTCCATGACCAACCCTTTAGCATAACGCTGTCCATGACGAGCCCACACCTTAACTCGGCCATCACTACGTGTAAGGCGAAACCTAGACTCGTCGGAAAAGAGAACAGACGACCACCGGTCCACATCCCAGTTTGCATGTTCTAAAGCGAACGTTAATCTTCCTCTTCTACACTCCCGAGTTAAACCCGGTTTGCGGGCTGGCCTGCGGGACTTCAGATGATTTTCCCTTAACGTATTCCTCGCAGTTTGGTCAGAAATTTGGATTCCAGTGGCCCTCTGCAAGTCGTTTTTGATGTCTCTTGCTGGTTCTTAAGGAGTCATTTTGAACTGGAATAGCCAGGGACGTAGCATGTCGAAACCGGGCCCTGGAGCAAGACCACAACGGGCCCCCTTTATCCTTTTACAAAAAAAATCGGTAGTACCAAATGCTTATACCTACTCGTATTATTCAAAAAGAATAAATTCAATTTGAGATTGCAAGTTCAAAAAAAAAAAAAACAATTTGGCAGAGGGGCGAGGGGCCCGCCAGGACCGGGCCCTCGTGCACGGCACGTGCACGCCCTGTTGCTACGTCCCTGGGAATAGCTCTAACTTTATATAATACAAACTCTACATCTACATATCATTTGATAATACTTATATTTCTAATAGTGGTCCGCTCATTTTTTTGAGCAGTGTAGCAAATTTTAAAAAATGCTTCAATTCACAATTGGATGGACTGTATTTATCCTTCCAAAACCACAATGTAAATCCGAAATTAATATGTATCAATTGGTACATCTAACTTGTCGTAAATTTCCCTTCTCGATTATATTTTCTGAACACAGGCATGTGACTATCCAGCAATAGAATACTGTCTGTATTTGCTTACGCCTCTGCGGTTATATCTCACATCAACTGGCAGATGGCATGGGGATTGCAACTTACACCATTCGATTTTTCGATTTGCCATAGCCTGCATACTCGCAGTAGCTCAGTGGTTCAGTTTATTGGTTATTACCATTATTATTATCATCCTCCGAGATATCCTCCGCTGAAGGTCCTTAGAGTTGGCACCCCTAATTAGGAATGGCATGGCAGACTAACTCTTACGTATTTTTTGCACACCTTTAAGCACCAGCACGATTTAATACGATTTTGATATTTCAATGAACTGCACCTACAATTCCATTTGACATAAGTGATGAAGTTCCGACTGTCACGAGACTTTTCTTGGCTAATTAAAGATTTTGATGTTTGGAAATATTTTACAAGACAAAGTCACAACAAATTAGCTATAAGCAATTTTTACAAATATTAAGTACCTATATTATTGTTGCAACTTTTCTATAAAAATATGAACATTTGACAAGTATCTGAATCAGACAGTATTGGTATCGGGTGCTATTTTTATGTATTTTATCCTTGTTTATATACATTATAGTTAGCCAATGAAGTCTATTAACCTTGACGCCTTTTAAAGAAGTACTCACATTTCCGCTAGATGGCAGACAAAGCGCGATCTGGAATGGTTTTTAGTTTGAGAAGAGATGTTTTAAATCTATTCATTGCAGATGGCGAACAAGAGTTTCGCATTAGCAGGTGGTCGTCGGTTTTCTTGCACTTGGGTGATCAAAAGACACCGCCGCCATCCTTTCAACTAATAAATTATGTATATAGTTGACAGCCAGCAAGCAATGTGATTTAAATGTTCTAGTCATTTTTATTACTCTTATAACAGATATTGTATATCTTTGGGAACTTCAAAAACCGGGTGCTGGCAAATATCGGCCTCCTGTTCCACAAATAAATAGGTACATACTTGATTAACAAAATCAACAAAAATGAAAATTAATTAATTTGAGAGGAGCGGCACGGTTTTGGTTGAATGTCAGAGCCGCTCAAATAAATGGCCGGGTTAATTCTTACTTTTACCTATTCGAAAAGCATTTCAAGGGACATTTTTGTTAAAACCAAACAAAAGTAATATGTGGAAAGGAATGCCCAAAAGGGATCAAGGCAAGAATGAGAACATGATTGTTTATTTCTAGGAAAAAAGCAAGTTTAAATAGAGATTTTTTGGTTTCTCTTTCTATGAGATAGTGGAACAGATATAGCCGTCGGACTATGAGAATTAAGCAGTTTCCTGATGGCACGAGACCATGTTAACGAAGATGATTTATACCGTTTATACTATGCTATTCCAGCGAATTGAAGACGCGCGTAAGGGTAGACGGTTGAGTTAGTAAGCATAGCAAGCTAAATCAAGGTTACTATAAAAAAGACAGTAAGTAAACCGAAAAAATTAAATTAATCAAAAAATTGTACATTTTAATGGTCTGTCAAAAAAGGATTTCCCTACACTAAACAAATTTTAAGAAAGTGCGCAGTGTTCAAACAGCGACTTTGTAGTACAAAATAATTAAGATAAATATTTATTCATTGAACATAAGGTGCATGAAGTATAAAATACGAGATAAAATAATTAAAAAATACTTCCAGCGTTAACTTAAGGATTGAACAACCATGCCATACAGACAGGTCCGTAGCCCCCCCCCCCCCCCCCCCCCCGTAGAGCGAACAAAAAACGTATATATGGAAAAAGTGCCCCGAAAATTTAATGACAGTCGAAATAGGAAACTGCAATAATAATTATTCTAGATTTCATATACAGGATGTTCACAATTATGAACGGAGCACTATTACTAGGTAACTTTGTTATCTTTGGAGCTACGATTCCGGTTAAATGGACGAATTAGTAGTCATGGGCGTCGCCTCCAAAATTGATTGGTTTTCATTATAGCAATATAGTACCTACCATATTTCATTATGTACCAAAAGCCAGGGGGGGGGGGAGCCCCCCTGCCCCCTCCCTTGGCAAACGCCCATGCTAGTAGTATTTTTGCTCAATTTTTTACGTAGATTCAGGTCGTGAAATCAGAAAAGTAATTGAACTTCGGGTTTTCGCGTTGTCAACAAAAATACCTTTTCTTAATTGAACAACCTGTATATTTTTATATACACTGCTCAAAAAAATTAGCGGACCACTATTAAAAATATTAGTATTATCAATTGATAGGTATATGTAGAGTTTGTATTATATATATTTATAAAGTTAGAGCTATTCTAGTTCAAAATGATTCTTTAAGAAGCATCCCTGTCTTAATATTCTTAATTGTTGAGTCTTTTTAGCCAAAAGATCTAAATAAAGTCAGCTAGCTCTAAACCATATCGATTTAGTAAGCCATGTAAAATTGGTGACAATTGAATGTAGACGTCATAATAAGTTGCATTAGTAAAAATTGACTCTTTGCTGTACAAAATGAGACATCTTTCAGAAAATGAAGTTGCAAAAGTAGTTGCTTTGATAGAAGATGGTAGAAGTTTCCGTTATGCTGCAAGGGTTGTCGGTGTAAGTCATTCCGTTATTTTAAGGCTGTGGAATCGGTATCTGGAAACGGAAAGTCTAAGTAGAAGACCTGGGCAGGGCCGAAAACGCAAAACAACTCCTCGGCAAGATCGTTTTATCGTCAATTGTGCTTTGCGTAGACGCACTTCTACAGCAAGAGACATCAAAAACGACTTGCAGAGGGCCACTGGAATCCAAATTTCTGACCAAACTGCGAGGAATAGGTTAAGGGAAAATCATCTGAGGTCCCGCAGGCCAGCTCGCAAATCGCGTTTAACTCGGGAGCATAGAAGAGCAAGACTAACGTTCGCTTTAGAACATGTAAACTAGGATGTGGATCGGTGGTCGTCTGTCCTCTTTTCGGATGAGTCTAGGTTTCGCCTTTCACGTAGTGATGGCCGAGTTAAAGTGTGGGCTCGTCGTGGAGAGCGTTATGCTAAAGGGTTGGTCATGGAAACCGACAAATTTGGAGGTGGATCCGACATGGTCTGGGCAGGCATAAGTTTGCATAACAGAACGGACCTCGTAGCAGTTCCAGGAAGGCTAAATGCTGCGAGGTATGTAGAAGAAATTCTTGCAGATCACGTGGTACCTGCAGCCATCGTCATGGGTCCTGGATTCATCTTCCAACAGGATAATGCGACACCTCACATAGCGGCCCTAACCAGAAACTTCCTGGAGGAACAGCGAATTCCAGTCATGGATTGGCCTGCTTTAAGCCCCGACTTAAATCCTCTTTAAAACCTTTGGGATGAGCTTGATCGGAGGCTCAGGGCCCGTCCGGCGGCACCAGAAACTCATGGAGAGTTAACAGCTGCACTGGTAGAAGAATGGGAGGATATTCCGCAGGACAACATCCGGCGGCTTATTCTGAGTATGCCCAGAAGATGCCAGGCAGTTATTTTAGCCCGAGGAGGCCACACACGGTATTAGGTGTTATCGAGAATGTGAAAAGAACACTTAGGTAATTTAATTATTGTTATGTCATTTTAAGGAATTAACAGCATCTTGTTTTTTATCAATTATAAATCTGCTTGTTTTATTGTTTTTCTTGTTGTTCGTTGTAAAATACTTTACAGTTAATATAATAACCTATTTCGTGCCCTTATATTAATAAACTGTAAAATCGCTATGATTTTTAATAGTGGTCCGCTAATTTTTTTGAGCAGTGTACGTACATATTTTGAAAGCGAAAGAAATTCTTAACAAATAAGCCTTAATAATTAATAATTTTCGTGAAATGTGGAATAAAGAAGATATGAGCCATTTAAAACACTACATATACAGGGCGATTCTTTTAAACCGCACATTAGAAAATTTTCGATTTCTACTTATGCTAGACCTATGAAACTTGGAACCTAGCCATAATCGACGATTCCGAGACGAAATGAAATATTTACAGGATGACGTCACTTTTAAAAATGGCGAAAGTAGACGCCATCTTTGTTTTTTAAATGACAATCCGTCATTTCGATTTCATATTTGAATTCGGAATTTAATTCCGAGTACAACTAACCAAATTGTCACTACTTATCTGTCATACTTTTTGACACCAATTTACTCAAAAACTGCAAATAGCTCCAAAACGATTGGAGTTAGGTATAGCACATGCTAACATAACTCCCCTTAGAATTGTATTTTACATCCAACGGTGACATAAAATTTGACACGTGCCATTTGAAAAAATTGAGTTTTTGACATTTTGCGATACCCGTATTCAAAAAATTGTAGCAACCGCTGGCAAACTCGTTATGACTTGGTTATCAATCAAAACATTCCTTGGAGCTTAGGGAATCGAAGTAAAAAAATTATCGGTTTAACTTCAGCGGTTCAAGAGATATCAATTTTTTAATGAACCCTTGCATCTGCAAATTTGAAGAGAAAATGTGGCATATGTCAAAAAGTATGACAGATAAGTAGTGACAATTTGGTTAGTTGTACTCGGCATTAAATGCCGAATTCAAATATGAAATCAAAATGGTCAATTGTCATTTTAAAAAACAAAGATGGCGTCTGCTTCCGCCATTTTTAAGAGTGACGCCATCCTGTAAATATTTAATTTCGTCTCGGAATCGTCGATTCCATAATCGACGATTCCGAGGTTCCAAGTTTCATAGCTCTAGCATAAGTAAAAGTCGAAAATTATCTAATGTGCGCTTTAAAAGAATCATCCTGTAAACAGCTATGTAGGTACTTAAGGCCCGTTTGTTTTGTTCCTTAATTTCCTGTGTAATTTTAGGACGCACATCCGGTTCGGCTATTCTTATCATCATCATCATCATAAGTTTCTCAGTTCGAAGACTGGTTGGACGCTTACCTCCACTCTTTTCTATCCTGAGCTAACCTACGCATTTCCCTAAAAGTAGAACATCCTACATCCCTAACTATTTGAGAGCAGTAGTCTAATCTAGGCCTACCCCTATCTCTTTTTATTCCTATCTCTGACTCTACATGTCGCGAACTATTCCTTCGTGTCTTAGAAGGTGTCCTACCATCCTATCTCTCCTACTCTTTATTGTCTTCCATACCTTTCGCCTTTCCCCGACTCTTTCTAATACTTTCCTATTGCTAACCCTATCTATCCACAGTATCTTCATCATGCGTCTGTAGCACCACATTTCAAAGGCTTCTACTCTTTTCCGATCCGCTTCTCCTATTGTCCACACCCGCACCCGTATAATGCCGTACTCCATACATACGACTTTAAGAGTCTCTTCCGAGTTTCTACATTACCGTTCCCGAACATAACAGTTGTTTCTTTCTGTTAAACGCAACTCGACGCTGCGTTATTCTTTGTTTTATATCTTTAGTGCTCCTACCATCTCGAGTTATTTTACTTCCTAAATAGCAGAAATCCGTGACCTCCTCTATCTTCTCTTCTCCTATTTGTATTTCAATTTTAGTTCTATTTTCACTCCCTCTACATACCAAAATTTTAGTTTTCTTTTTATTGATTTTCGTGCCGTAGCCCTGTGTCAAAACTGCTTCCATTTCATTCAAAGCCGCTTCTAATTCTTCTTTGCTAGATGCTAACACTGCTATATCATCCGCAAATCTGAGCAAGTTAATAGTTTGACCCTGTACATTAATTCCTGAGGCTGTTCTGTCCTTAACAATATTAATCGCATCTTCGATATATAAGTTGAAAACTAGAGGTGACAATGCACATCCCTGTCTCACTCCCTTCCGGATATCTACTTCCCTTCGTTCCTGCTCACATTCTATAACTGCCTTTTGCTCTTTGTAGAGATTATGTATTATTCTTCTGTCCCTATATTTCATCCCTACCTTTCTCAGCACTTCGAACATCTTCCCCCATTTTACGTTGTCGAAGGCTTTTTCTAAATCTACAAATCCTTCTTTGCATTGGCTATTCCCGTCCAAGAAATAATTCGGCGTAGCATGCGATAGATCGAAATTCATTTTTTATAAGCTTACCAAATCACACATGTCCCAGTTTTCTACAAGAGTAAACAGCATGCTGAAGATGTCGATTTAGTCACGAAAATAATACGAAAACTCACTAAACAGCAATAAGTACCTACCTACCAGTGGCGGCTCGTGAGGGAGGGCTCAGGGACGCCGCCCCCCCTGGCATAATTTTTAAAATAAAGGATATAGTAATATATAGTAATATAGTAGATATATAGAATATAGTAGAAATAAAAAACAGAATTTTAATTTATTTTGTATGCCCAAATTATAATAAATTTATGTATACTGAATATTTGGTATAATGCATAAAAATTGGGCTACATTTATATCCCAGAATATGCCAGTAAATTATCAATAATAGTCTTATATTTAGCGCTCCGCGAAACCGCTACAACGATACGAACGCTCTCCTTACACATTCGGGCGGACTCTGAGACGAACGTCTACCGTCCTCGATCTACAGCACGCGTCTCGTAACACCATTGTTATGACAACGACAATATCCCCCACCAGGGAATAGCATAGAAGTGGGACTCGGAAGCTTACGTCCGACACGCGACACGTAAAATCTTTGTTGTTTTACGCGGATCGGAGTATTTGGTGAAACGGCGGTAAGGAGGTTATGTGTTTTTTGTATTGTTTTTATAAGAATTTTGAACGCAAGGACAGAAAAATGCATTTAAAATGAATATTTCCAAATTTAAAACTTCATTTAGTTCACTAAATTTAGCAGAGAAAATTGACAATAAGAACCGCAAACGTACACTTCTCATTTTAAATATAATTCAAATTCAAGCCAAGTGCAAGACTAGGGCTGGATTTACGCGAAAATTTGACAAAAGTATCTACAATAAAACTTTGTCGTTGTGTTTGTGTGAAGAGAAAAACACGTTTTTTTGGTTTTGTTTGCCCGCTTTTCGGGGGCGATAAAAACTGGACAAAAAATGAGGTATATAATGATAATGTAATTGTAAAAAAATGTTATTCCTATACACAAAATAGCAATAGATTGCAATCTATTGCTATTGTATGAAAACAAGGGAGTGAAAACAAGTTATTTCGCGTAAAATGCGCCATGCACGATTGTCGAATTGGCTAGGATTCACGAGAAAGCGTCAACTATATTATGCCAGCCAAAAAAATTATGGCTATGAGAAACAATTCAATAGAACTGTCTGTAATAAGCGGTACCTACGTAGATTACCAAAATTTACAACTCTCTTAAGTTTCCTTGAATTGTAAAATATTGGACCTCTTTTTAGATATTAGTTTTTGATTCTTGCGTTGCTTCATGTGAAATGAAAAGAGAAGTTTAGACTTTACTTTTAAACATTGGTTCCTTGGTTCTTTTCTTGTTTTCTTGTGAAGAGCAAGTGAAAAAGGAAAACCGCAAGGAGAACACATTGTTTCAGACCGAGTTAAGATTCTATCTGAACGCTCTTCAGGTTTCTTAGCGGAGCCCTCCCTCTTTAACAAGTCACGAGCCGCCACTGCTACCTACTAATAAAAATTTACAAAGATTATTTATTGATTTCGACACTTGCCTTGTTCCTCGGCCTGTTTTGGTTCAGTGTAAAAGATGTACTATCAGCGCCAAAATTCCTGTTCCACTTTACGGTTCAATTCCGCTTAAAATGCCATAACCAATTACATTCTGAGGTAAAAAAACCTTAGCAACTGTCCGCCAATTAAAGTTTTGAAGGCGGATCCAAACGATTTTATTTTAATGACAACAAACGTGTTAGCCTTGCACTAGTAAACAAAGGGCAGCACAATAGATAAATAATCCTGTTCTTTTAACGAAAAATCACATTGTCTATGAGGGGGGGGCGGGGCTGACGAAAACATAGCAACGTCCGGCATAAACGAATCGCATCGCAAACTGGAACACCACTTTTGGAATTCATAGTACTTAGTGTTTTACTTTTAAATGGCTTGAAACGTCTTTATTTGAAATTTTAGGGTAGCCATTAAGACTTTCTGTTAAGAATTTCTTTCTCTCTCCCAATATATGCAAAAATATATAGAGCGTTCCATTTAAAAAAGTTATTTTTGCACATAACTCGAAAACCTGATGTTCAATAATTGTTTTTCTGTTTTCGCGACCGTAATCTTAAGAAATACTACTAGTATGGTCATTTAACAGGAATCGTGGCTCCAAAAATAACAAAGCTGTCAATACTGCCCCGTTAATTGTTAACACCCTATATAGTTGTATTTTGTTTCATTGTAAGAAGTGAAGATTTTAGTTTATTGTGAAGTTCTACTGAATAGTTTTTTCATTCTTCGTTGTTCAATTTCTTACAAGAATTAGTCATATTTATGTACTGTTTATTGCATCCACATCCTCAAACTAGGTATATAGGTATTTATCAATTTATCTAGTTTAGTAAAGTATTATAATTTCCAATTTTTAGAATAATTTTAATCGCATAGGTATTCCAAGAGACATCCTACCAAATATTTTGTTTAGGCTCCCTCAAAAAATTCATAAGCCCCCCCTAAGTTTTGACCCTGGCTACGGCACTGCATACAGATCCTCAAAATGTTTTCAAAAACGAAAGTTACTGGAAAAAACAAAAGTGCGCTTTTTGGTTTTTCGAATAATAAGTTAAAATGTCGAGAGTAAAACATCTTTTTGGGCTGTCTCTTAATTTTTATTTTTGGGATCTAGGAAATAAGGCCATTCAAATAATTGGGGCTGGTATATGTGAACAAATTCGGAAAGACAAAATTGGACATAAAAAGTATTGTAAATGCATAAATTTCATGCAGGTGTTACCCCGACAAGCGACAAAGCGTGCCGCCGTACCCTGCGGGAACATAAAAGCTTATTTGATATCTTAATCCGCAACGTCCCGTCGTATAAAAATATAAAGCGGATATGAAGAACTGCCGGTTAATGACAAAATTCTGAAACTACATTAATCATTTTGGAAAAGTAGGAAATACTAAAAATTTCTATAAAATTTCGAATTCGTCCACGAAGTCTTAACCCATTGTGGGATAGGGTGATGATCTGTACACCGAAATATAATCTCGGAAAAACTATTAAAAAAATAACGCACGCCCAGGTTGTTTCTAAAAGACGCCCTAACATAGGAAATTGTAAATTTCACCTAAATACTGGCAGTTTTGAAGAGGCTTGTAGTCCCAAACTGGTAATAGGCGAATGTATACACCCACATAAAAGCTTTGGTTAGTGGTAACTGTCATGATTAACAGTTAATTCACATACGGGTTAAGTTGCATACTGGTTAAGCCCCCATGAAATACTAGAGTTGGTTTGTAACAATAAGGACATATGAATTTTTCTGAAAACTCTTACTAATTTTATAGGCGATGCGATACTTTCTAGCAGAGTGTAAAAGCACTCTAATGCTGAATTTTATAAGTACACTAGAAAATACCAGGTGTGTCAGAAAGTCTTACATGTGCTGTAAGCTCTTAAACTGTCACCCAATATTGGTGTAATAAATTACTTACGCTCAAATAAATCTGAATGACATTATTCCTTAACGGCAAGATATTGAACATAATGGTATTATTAGGACCCAGAGTAAAGTTTGAGCAGGGTTGTGTTTGTTGAATATTGAAACTCCTTTTAACAGCTACAGTATAACATATTTCAAACACTTCATCCTTCAACTTTTCTTGGATATTGAAGAGCTGTAGTTTACCCGAGTACGGCAAACCAGGTTGGAAGTATGTACTCTCTGAAACAAACCTCAGTTCGTATATGTTAAATGTGAATGTGCAATGGCCCTCTTCGATTTCAACTTGGTTTGTGCCAGTTTCTGTTACTAAACCCACTACATTGAGCTTCTTAGTTTTGTCGGGTGATTGTTTGCTAAAATAAGGGGCACTGCTTTCGTTTGCAGATTTTCTAAGGTTATGTAAATAAAGATCTTCATTAGAAAACGTAAATTCTGCACATCCGTCTTGCATCTGCAATTCACGCACTTTAAATGCTAAATCTTAAAAAACCTCAATATGCTGAAGATTATATTAAAATCTAATTGCAGACTTTTACGTTGTAGGTTCTTTAATTACTTACCCTTTTCATCCTAGTCAGAGGTTTTAAATTGTTCGCAGAATCAGAAATTTTAATTAACGCCGATCCTTTTACATTTTGTCCATAGAAATATCTATAAAAATAACACAAAATATAAGAATCACGTATGATGCTAGGTTTGCATTAGATAGGACAAAAACAAAACAGAGATTGTCCATTTGTAACAAGACATGGACTACATTTGTACTACCTAATATCTTCGTAAAGTTTTGTTTTAAACGAACGTGTGGAGACACCAAACAAACATATACTTTGTATGATGAGTCTTTGCGTGTGTATAAAATTAGTTAAGACATACGCGCCTACTGCTAGCCCGTACCATTCCTTAATATAAATGTAGCGACGTATGTCATTTGGTTGTAAGACATACGTCTCATAATACAATATTGAGCGGAACACAAATGCGACTATATGAAGTGATGTCGAAGCGTCATTCAGCTTTACAGTTCATAGGCGTGTGGTTTAGGTACTTACTGTCAAGTAAATGTCATAATGTGGAATTAATTTTATAAACTTTTTATAATGTTTTACCGTGTTTCTGATGCTTTAAAGATTAGCTTGTGTACAGTTTCCAGCATCAAAGTACGTTCAGAAAGAAATGAGCCTTTGCTTAGTCCAGGAAAATCCCGGCCGCGAATGCCAAAAAATGGAAATTCGTAATGTTATATACAACATGTATGCACAAGGTAAGTTTATTTTTTAAATAGGTACTATGAACTCACTAAAATCTAGAATTGCATCATAAAATATATCTTAAAAATCTAAGTTTCTTTCATTTCTTCTGCTGGTGCTATACGTACTAATTAATATATGATGTAACAGTTAAATTACCATATTTATATCTGTACCTGAGCAAAATAAAACACACGCCACTGCTTGACAATCAATGCGGTCGCGAACACTCTATTTCACCATCATGTTAGGAGATGCTATACGTGGAAGATGCCAGGAGACTTAGGGAGATATCAAATAGATTACATTCTCGTTAGGCAAAGATTTAGAAATCAAGTTAGGGATTGTAGAAGTTATCCAGGAGCAGATATAGATAGTGATCACAACATAGTCGTTATGAAAGCCAATCTTAAATTTAAGATTTTGAAAAAAAGAAGCGGAAGAAGGTATCTTGACCCAGAGAAACTAAAAGATGATGATATGCGCAATAAGTTCGAGAAAAAGACAAACGAAGCACTAAAGGGCACGGGTGGAAATATTGTTAGGGACATAGAGGCAGAATGGAATTGCATTAAAAATAGTTTAGTTTCCTCAGCTAGGGATATTTTGGGTCATAAACAGAATGAAAGTAGGAAACCCTGGATAACAAAACATATTGTGAGTCTAATAGAGGAAAGGCGAAAATATAAAAATAGGTTAGATGAAATAGGGAAACAAAGATATAAGGCGATCAAGTGGGAAATTATTCGGAAATGTAGGAAAGCGAAAGAGCAATGGATCGATAATAAATGCAAAGAAGTGGAAGATAAGTTCGAAGTAGGAAAGACTGATGAAGCATATAAAATAATCAGGAGAAATTTTAGAGAAATTGGATCTAGTACCAAAAACATTAGAAATGAGGCAGGAGATATCCTAATCGGAAGTGGGGAGAAGGCAGATAGGTGGAAAGAATATTTAGGAAACTTATATGCGGGACAGGAAGTGCAAGATATATTAGAAAGCGAAAGCAGTGTAGAGGGGGATAACCTAGGGAGTCCTATAATGAGAGAAGAGTTTGAGATAGCACTAAAAAGTTTAAGGAATAATAAAGCACCAGGTATAGATGGCTTGCAGGCAGAAATCTTAAAGTGCGCAGGTCAAGAGGTAATAGATCGTTTATTTAAATTAGTTAGTCGCATATACCTGACAGGCGAGATTCCAGAAGATTACAAACGGAACATCATAGTAGCTTTGCCAAAAAGAAAAGGCGCGGATAGATGCGAAAATTTTAGAACTATCAGTTTAACTTCCCATGCGTCAAAAATTTTAACTAGAATTGTGCAAAGAAGGATGGAGAAAAAGGCGGAAGAAATATTAGGAGAAGATCAGTTCGGATTTAGACGAAATAGAGGAACGCGCGAGGCCATTCTAGCTTTACGAGTAATTATAGAAAAAACGATAGAAAAGAGAAAGAGCGTCTATATAGGATTTGTAGATTTAGAAAAAGCCTTCGACAACGTAAAATGGGGGAAGATGTTCGAAGTGCTGAGAAAGGTAGGGATGAAATACAGGGACAGAAGAATAATACATAATCTCTACAAAGAGCAAAAGGCAGTTATAGAATGTGAGCAGGAACAAAGGGAAGTAGATATCCGGAAGGGAGTGAGACAGGGATGTGCATTGTCACCTCTAGTTTTCAACTTATATATCGAAGATGCGATTAATATTGTTAAGGAAAGAACAGCCTGAGGGATCAATGTACAGGGCCAAACTATTAACATGCTCAGATTTGCGGATGATATAGCAGTGTTAGCATCTAGCAAAGAAGAATTAGGAGCGGCTTTGAATGAAATGGAAGCAGTTTTGACACAGGGCTTCGGCATGAAAATGAATAAAAAGAAAACTAAAATTTTGGTATGTAGGGGATGTGAAAATAGAACTAAAATGGAAATACAAATTGGAAATGAGAAGATAGAGGAGGTCGCGGATTTCTGCTACTTAGGAAGTAAAATAACTCAAGACGGTAGGAGCACTAAAGATATAAAACAAAGAATGGCGCAGGGCCGAGTTGCGTTTAACAAAAAGAAACAACTGTTATGCTCGAGAACGGTTAATATAGAGACTAGGAAGAGACTCTTAACGTCGTATGTATGGAGTACGGCATTATACGGGTGCGAAACTTGGACAATAGGAGAAGCGGATAGAAAAAGAGTAGAAGCGTTTGAAATGTGGTGCTACAGACGCATGATGAAGATACCGTGGATAGATAAGGTTAGCAATAGGGAAGTATTAGAAAGAGTTGGAGAAAAGCGAAAGGTATGGAAAACAATAAAGAGTAGGAGAGATAGGATGGTAGGACACCTTCTAAGACATGAAGGAATAGTTCGTGACATACTAGAGTCAGAGATAGGAATAAAAAGAGGTAGGGGTAGGCCTAGATTAGACTACTGCTCTCAAATAGTTAGGGATGTAGGATGTTCTACTTTTAGGGAAATGCGTAGGTTAGCTCAGGATAGAAAAGAATGGAGGTACGCGTCCAACCAGTCTTCGGACTGAGAACCTTATGATGATGACTGCTTGACAATACACTCGACCTTGAAATGATTTGTATCATATGCAAGCAGTTGTGACGCACGCGCAAAGAGCCATCATACAAACTGTACGCAAATTCTGTATCCTTTCATTTCATAAAATCTATCTACATAGTGTTTTTGAATGAAGTTAGTAAAAATACTATCAGTAAATCTAGAGAATAAAATATGTAGGTCGATTGAACCAAATATACCATTATCCAAAGTTGCACCTCTGCGGCGTTACAACCTCTTAAAAGACATACATTTTTATTTATAAATCCAGAATGCTTTGACACAGAATGTTCATATTTGACACAGATATTTGTGCGTTAATAGTTTCAACACTTTCTTTATGGCCATATAGGAGGATAGCACATGGTGCAGGTAATATAGAGTCCTCTAACAAAGGAAATCCAACAGATACACACATTAAAAAGTTTTACGATGAGAAGAATTTTAAAAACAATTCAGAAAGAATACTCTGCCAATGGCATTGACATGAGGGTATTAAAGGAGGGGCAGGAGAAAATATTTCAAAAGGTGGTTAGAATCATAAATAAGTCTATTGAAGAAAGGTAAATGCCTCAAAACTGGAAAATGTCATCGATTGTCCTCGTTCCTACAGTTCCTACAGTTCCTACAGGTCCATCAAAGTGTTACCACTTCTGGAAAAAGTTTTTGAAATCTTCATTAAGTAGCAGCTTCTTCAGCATGTAAGCCAAAACGAATTTTTCATTGAAAACCAGTCAGGTTAGTGGTTTCAAGATGGAAGGAATTAGTCGATGAATGTAACTTGATCATAGCGGTCTTTGTGGACTTCAGTCGTGCATTCGAAACTACATAATAATAAAAAGTCTTCATGAATAAACTAAATTCGTATGGGATTATAGGACGGGTGAATGAGTGGTTAGTGGACTACATAACTAATAGGCATCAACGGACTAAAGTGGGTAGGTGTGAAGTAACGTCGGGAGTACCGCAGGGATCGGTGTTGGGACCCCTCTTGTTCCTACTTTATATAAATTTCACGAAATTTGACATTACATCCCGCCACAGCAGGAGCTCTTTGATATTCCTGAATTTATCAACTTTTCAATTGCAGGTTTCTTGCTTGGCCCAACACATTATCAATTTTTTTATGCAGCATACGATACATATTACATTCAAGCTGGATTATAGTACTAAAAACTGTAAGTTCGATTAAGCTGGTGTTCTCATTGATGAATAAATAAATGTAACTGGTTACTTATTTCTATCAAAATTATCTTGATTTTCTATTTAGTGCAACTACCCCATAGTTTTATACAGGGTGGCCCGAAATTAGCGTGCAATATTTTACCAGCGTGTTCTGTGGTCAAAATTAAGACAAAAAGTTCCTATAAGCGCATACCGAAATATGCTTCGCAAGGGAGCTAGAGCTTTCTAAAAGAGTAGGCCTGAAGACGTTTCCTTCTAAATATCTTCGAAACAAGTCCAGTTAAAATTATGAAATTTGATGGAATGTGTAAGTACCAAATGCTGAATCTTTTGGTGGAAACATAATTTTTAAAATTTAACAGGGGCGTCTCAAATCTGGGGGTGGCGGAAGTAAGATTTACCCCAACTTTTTTTAGAACATGTCATTTTCAATTTTTCCATCAAAATATGAAACTTCAGAGTTTCTTGCATAAAAAAATGTGCTCCTGTTTCGTTCTGATAGAAGGCACCGTTATCGAGCACGATCGATTCAAAAATTTCGCTGCATGCCAAAAAAATTCCTACAAGAAGTGGAGAATTTCGTTTGTATACTTAAATGAGACAGGAGCATATTTTTTCACAAAAAAAATCCCGAAGTTGCAAATTTTTACGGAAAAATTGAAAACGACATGCTCTAAAAAAAGTTGGGGTAAATCTTACCTCCGCCTCGCCCAGCTTTGAGACGCCCCTGCTAAATTTTAAAAAGTATGTTTACCGCAAAAGATTCAGCATTTGCTACTTACACATTCCATTAAATTTCATGATTTTAACTGGACTTGTTTCGAAGATATTTAGAAGAAAACGTCCTCAGGCTTTCTCTTTTAGAAAGCTAATAGCTCCCTTGCGAAGCATATTTCGGTATACGCTTATAGGATCATTTTGTCTTATCTTTGAAAACAGAACACGCTGGTAAAATATTGCACGCTAATTTCGGGCCACCCTGTATAAGAACTCACAAATGTGTGCCAAAAATTTTCAATGGAACTCAACAAAACAACTTACATTCCCTGTTTACTTGTTTGCAGGCAGTCTGAAAACATTTTGTTTGATATTTACCGACATTTATTGGGACATTGCAAAAATTACACATCGTATAAAATCGTCTGGTTGGTTTTATGAAATCCAGACAGTCCACATTTTGTTCTCGGATTGTTACAAATGGTTAAAGTTAGCAACTTGTTTTTGCTCTGCTCACTTAATAAAAATCTGACATGAGATTTTTTATATTTTTCTATTGGTTACTTACTTAGCACAGATTTCAAAGTTAACGAATGTACCTCCAGTATATATTATTTTTGGATGATTAAGAGTGACCTTAAAACGGGGTAATATATGTTTGCGAACTTCAAAAGTTTTTAATTCTCCATTAGCTTCGATTGTCCACTTACCCTATAATAATGAATGATACAGTTCGCCTCATAAAATTGTTTCTTATAATCGCTTTACCTCTACCGTCTCTTGTGATAACTGAGACTCCAACTGAACCAAGCCCAGTTCAGTCACAACATTACTCCAAACAGTCACTGTTATATCCAAAGGATTTTTAAGTTTAATTGAAGGAATCTGTTGAAGTAATATTTTAAGAAACAGCACATAAATATTTAAAAAGAAAACAAACCTTATAATTTTTTATCGAATTTAGATCCTGCGTAAGTATCAAAACTCTAATTTTCACCCTGTCTCCAGGTTTGTAAATTCCTCGATCTGTTTCAATAAAAATAACTTCTTTGTTTGGGTATATCAAAATCGGGTCGTGATTGTGGGCTGTTTCTATGCTTCCATTCAGCATGATTTGAATTTGAATGTGAGCATATTGAGGATCCTTATAAATTAAGACTGGTACAGGTAATTCGAAACATGTGTGTTCTGAAACAGCATAATAGACATCAAATATTATTATTATTGACTTGCTATGGTCGGTTCCATGTGAACTGCGATCTTGACTGTGACTGATTTGGGACTTTGTTTACATGTTTATTGTTTTGTGGCAGTTGCTTTTATCTGACTGCTATGCCCGGTTTCTATATAATTCTTATTATTAATGAAGTATACATACATATATGTATGCTTATGCTCTACTTTTGTGATAAATTGTTTTCATTCCAAACAAAACCCCCACCAACCGCGGTTGGTCCCACTCCACTCCATGATATCTTTCTACATACCATCTGATTGGCTAGCGTTGCTGAGAGTCAGATTGTTTGGAATGAAAAGTGACAGTTGTGACGAACCACTTTTGTAGTGAATTAGGGATGTCCCATCTCGAATGTGCCAAACGAAAACAGCTAGCAGAGAAAATCTTTCGAAGCAGAAAACTTCATATGAACTATGCCAGATTCTTTACCATTACATCATCATCATAAGGTTCTCAGTCCGAAGACTGGGTGGACGCGTACCTCCGTCCTATTCTATCCTGAGCTAACCTACGCATTTCCCAAAAAGTAGAACATCCTACATCCCTAACTATTTGAGAGCAGTAGTCTAATCTAGGCCTACCCCTACCTCTTTTTATTCCTATCTCTGACTCTAGTATGTCGCGAACTATTCCTTCGTGTCTTAGAAGGTGTCCTACCATCCTATCATCCTATCTCTCCTATTCTTTATTGTCTTCCATATCTTTCGCTTTTCCCCAACTCTTTTTAATACTACCCTATTGCTAACCATATCTATCCACAGTATCTTCATCATGCATCTGTAGCACCACATTTCAAACGATTCTACTCTTTTTCGGTATGCTTCTCCTATTGTCCAAGTTTCACACCCATACAATGCCGTACTCCATACATAAGAGTCTCTTCCGAGTTTCTACATGAACCGTTTCTGAGCATAACATTTTTTTCTTTTTGTTAAATGTAACTCGACCCTGAGCTATTCTTTGTTTTATATAATAATAATAATAATAGATATTTATTATGCATTAGTCAATACAATAGATGTACACACACTGAATATATAAAGGGTAGAGTTCATCCGCAGACAATTCTCAACTCTACCTAAACCCCAAAAGAAAAAGAAAAAAAGAAAGCAACGAAATAGAACAAAAAAAATTACAAACTCAGAAAATTACAACTTTGATTCCACAGTTTTTCTAAAAATATAGAGACGAGTAGTTTCTTTACACAAGTTGTTATTAATAATTTTTGGGGCAAGATAAGAAAATCCACACTGAAAAATGTTCGTGTTGTGCTTCGGAATGTCCAAGTGATACTGGTAACGCGTATCTCAATCGTGAATATCACCTCTACATTTAAGTCTATTGTAGAGATAGCCTGGTGTCTCCGCTTTATACACTCTATACTTACACAAAACACGAAAGATGAAGGAGTCTTCTTTCATTCATTCTCATCCAACGAATATTCTCAATATGTACACTAGTATGTTCTCTGCATGGTAACCCCAGGCAATACCTAACACTAACATTTTGTATTCTTTGAATCATATTCTTTTGCCTGATTGTTAAAGAAGGCTAATATACATAGTCACAATAGTTAAACAAGGACAACACCAAGGAATCCGAGAACACAATTTTTGCATTTCGTCCCTTTAATGCAGAAGTAACTTAAGTCCAAAAACTAAATTTTACAGGAGACGATTTTTTCTTCTCGCAAGATTATTTATACAAACACCTAAACCAAAATAGGCCATCTTATTTGAAATGGTATTGTTTAATGGATCATATAATAAATATTAAAAAATGTTTGTGGTAGAATAAAACTTGGGACATAGAATACTTTTTAGCATATCTAGTATTTCAAGTCCAAATATGGACACCAGTTTGCTACTTGTTTTAGGACATAGGCTAGTTTGCATTTTTAAGGTCTAAAATTTTTGTACATACATACTATTATTCGACGAAAAATTAAACTAGTTTTAAATTGAAAAGATTTATTTATAATATAAACAAACTAACACTAATACGTAACATGCTATCTGTGTATAAAAGTTTTCTAAAAATGGGTTGTTATGATTATAAATAAAGTTCCAAGCCTAGCTTTAATAAAAAGTATAAGAAAACTTAACACAATATTAAACATTCTAATAAACTTAACTTCAGTACTATGCAACCCGACTCATCATAAAGTTGTCAGTTCGAAGTCTGGTTGGACGCGTACCTCCATCCTTTCCTATCCTGAGCCAACCTACGCATTTCCCTAAAATTTGAACATCCTACACCCCTAACTATTTGATAGCAGCAGTCTAATCTGGGCCTACCCCTACCTCTTTTTATTCCTATCTCTAACTCTAGTAGGTATGTCGCGAAATAAGCCTTCGTGCCTCAGAAGGTGTCCTACCGTCCTATCTCTCCTATTCTTTACCGACTTCCATAAATTTCGCTTTTCTCCAACTCTTTCTAATACCTCTATGTTGCTAACCTTATTTAACCACGGTATCTTCATCATGCGTCTATAGCACCACATTTCAAATGCTTCTAATTTTTTCTTATCTGCTTATCATCAAAGTTTCGCATCCGTACAATGCCGTACTCCATACATACGTGTATCATTCCAGAGCATAATAGTTGTTTCTTTTTATTAAATGCAACTCGACCCTGCGCTATTCTTTGTTTTATATCTCTAGAGCTCCTACCATCGCGAATTATTTGACTTCCTATATAGCAGAAATCTGAGACTTCCTCTATCTTCTCGGTTTCAATTTGTATTTTAGTTCTAGTCGTATTTTCACGCCTCTTATACACACCAAGATTTTGGTTTTCTTTTTATTGATCTTCATACCACAGCACTCCGTCAAAACCGCTTCGATTTCATTCAGATAAGGTTAGCAACAGAGAGGTATTAGAAAGAGATGGAGAAAAGCGAAATTTATGGAAGGCAGTAAGGAATAGGAGAGATAGGATGGTACGGCACCTTCTGAGGCACCAAGGCTTAGTTCGCGACATACTAGAGTCAGAGATAAGAATAAAAAGAGGGAGGGGTAGACGCAGATTAGAGTACTGCTCTCAAATAGTTAGGGATGTAGGATGTTCAACTTTTGGGGAAATGCGTAGGTTAGCTCAGGATAGGAAACGATGGAGGTACGTGTCCAACTAGTCTTCGGACTGAAAACATTATGACAATGATAGTCGTCTTTTCAGTAACATAACAATTCCTTTTTTGTCTGCATCGAAAAAATAAAATATACCTAGGGTCAAGTATAATATATACCAGGTTAGTAGATGGGGTTAACAAGCCTACCTCCATACTAATTTGTCGCATAAGCTCATGGAATAGACGGGTTTAAACACTTGATTATCGCAAAACAAACCTATGTCCACGCTAAATTATTGTAAGTGAGTTTCAGTTAAATTAGAACTAGTCTAAGTCCACACTAATGGGGAAGATGGCATACTTAAAGTAAGCAGAACAATCCTAAGTCCCCACTTGGTATTTACATAAGCTTAATATTAAACTTGTGATAGTTCTGCATGAAAATTTTATGCGTTAGCGGACTTAGGCTTATTTGTTATTTTGTTCTATGAAGCTTATTATAAGATATGGACATAAGTTACTTCTGCATATAATCCGCAGGGTCCTAATGTATCTGTATCTGTTAAAACTTGAAATTTGACAAAAATGGACTTAGGCTAGTTCTGCATTAAAGGGACGATTTACTGACAGAAGAGTTCTGAAATGATATAATTGTCTAAGTTTAATAAAAGCACTTTGGACTTTACTTTTTACATGCTTATCAAAGGTTAACTGTTCATCCACCAGGGGCGGGTGGGGAAGGTTTTACCGGCCCGGGAAACCATTGGCATCGACACGCCCAATTTTTTTGAGAAACAGAATATACCCATTTTTATACTTTGTACATGTAATTTTTTTATTTATTTTTTAATAAAATATAAATGGGATTTTTTAAGGTTTTTAATACAAAACATTTCAAAAAAGTACAACCAAACTTAAAATCTCGAGAATTTAACGACGAACGACCGGGTGAGACTTGAGATGGGGCGACAAAAGCCAGAAAAACAATAAGCACGCACGCTGTGTGGTGTGGGTGATTACCGATTAGACCGGCCGCTTTAAAGTTCCAAAATAATCGCATTTTCGGCTGCCCGCTTTGCACTGGCCGCCAATTTTTTTTATAATGTCATGTTTTTTTCACATCGGTCGGCCCAGACCGGCCACGAAGCAACCGGCCCTTCGGGAAATCTCAAGAAATTCCCGTTGGCCCACCCGCCCCTGTCATCCACAAGCAACCCCAAGTTGTTCACACAAACAGAGTATGGCACAATTGCGCCTTGGACAACAATATTTCCCCATTCCTTAACACCTTGTATTGCACTCCTGGACCCAAATGCTATCACCTGTGTCTTAGTAGAGTTCACTGTAAGTCAATTTTTAATGCACCGTCTCATTATGTTACTGATGTCTGTGTTCATTCTCCGGAAGGCAATCTTGAGCTGGTCCCATGAGAAGGAGGATATATATTGCATATCATCTGCATACATGTATAAGTCACCACTGTCAAATTTTGGCACATCAGCAGTAAAGATACTAAACAGAGCTGGCCCCAGAATCGAACCCTGGGGGACACCCGATCTGATGACCACCTCAGCTGAGAGCTTTAGACAAATCAATCAAAACCAACACCGTGGACATGCCACTATCTCTCACTGTAACAATGTCATCCACGACCGACGAAATCCCGACTGATTCTGAGGCAAAACTCCATACTGATGTAAATGATCAGCCAACTGCATATTTACAGCCTTTTCCAATAGTTTAGATCCTACAGGAAGTACTAATATATTTGGGATTGGTCGTATTATGGCGGTCTTAAAAATCTTCGGAACAACACCAGTCTCCAACGAAACATTGACAATGTGTGTCAGTGGCATGAGAGAATAGGGGAAAAGCAACTGCAACATATATGCAGAGATACCATCCACTCCCACTGCTTTAGACACCATTTCGAGTTATTTTACTTCCTAAATCAGAAATTCGTGACTTCCTCTATCTTCTCATTTCCTATTTGTATTTCAATTTTACCAAAATTTTGGTTTTCTTTTTATTGATTTTCGTGCCGTAACCCTGGGTCAAAACTGCTTCCATTTGATTCAAAGCCGTTCTTAATTCTTCTTTGCTAGACGCTAGCACTGCTATATCATCCGCAAATCTGAGCATGTTAATAGTTTGACCTGTACATTAAACCCTGAGGCAGTTCTGTCCTTAACAATATTAATGGCACCTTTGATATATAAGTTGAAAACTAGAGGTGACAATGCACATCCTTGTCTCACTCCCTTCTGGATATCTACTTCTCTTCGTTCTTGCTCAACTGCCTTTTGCTCTTTGTAGAGATTATGTATTATTCTTCTGTCCCTATATTCCATCCCTACCGTTCTGAGCACTTCAAACATCTTCCCCCATTTTACGATGTCGAAGGCTTTTTCAAAATCTACAAATCCTATATAGACGCTCTTTCTCTTTTCCATTGTTTTTTTCTATATTTACTCGTAAAGCTAGAATGGCCTCGCGCGTTCCCCTATTTCTTCTAAATTCGAACTTATCTTCTCCTAATACTTCTTCCGCCCTTTTCTCCATCCTTTTTTGCACAATTCTAGTTAAAATTTTTGACGCACTTTTGACGCACTTATCCAAAGGGATCGATTATTCCTCGGATTATTCTATCTTCTCTGCACAACTGTACAACTGCATTAAAGTCTCCTAAAATTATTAAATTTTCATGCCCCTTCACAAACTCTAGCACATATTCTAGATCGCTATAAACTGTCTCTACAGCCTCATCACTATAATTAGATGTGGTCATATACCTGTATTATTACAGTCTTCACAGGTTTCGAATTTTAACCTAATCATAACTACCCTGTCACTTTTCTGTAAGTAATTTTCTACGCTCTGCCCTATTTTCTGCTTCATAACAATTCCTATTCCCGAATTTCCACTTGTCGACCCTGTGTGTATTACTCTAAAATCTCCGCTCCAAAAGTCTCAAGCTTCTGGCCATCGCACCTCACTGATACCTACTATGTCTAACGCTAACATATCCATCTCTATTTTCAAATTTTCTAACTTTCCTACTTGTTTCATGCTCCTAACATTCCATGCTCGGACCCGTGAAATGTTACACTTATTATTGCTGATGACTCCCCCCGAAGGAGTCTCCGCCTGGAGATCTGAATGTGGGACTATTTTACCTCAGAAATATTTTACTCCAGAAGGTGCCATCACCATAATTTTTTTTAAATTTTGAAGATTTCCTAAAAGTGCAATTCTCTGTATTCGAGTAAGACAATTCTCTGAATTCTCTTGATTTAATTTGTTTTCGTTTTCGTTCTGTTTTAAATGTCTGTGGTACCCTACTTTGTTCTGTTCGTTCATAATTTTTTTATTTTTGATTATGAATTTTAAATAACGTTGTTGCTTTAACTAACCATAGAAAGTTATTTATCTCGATAACGGTTGTGAATTGGAATACAGGTCCATACGAACTTTTCAGCTTAGAATGACTTTCTTAAACAGTCATTTTCCTTTTGCGCCGCAGCTCATTTGCATTTCATAGCAAACTAATATTTTTGGATTGAAAATTTGTAAAATCTGCAACTTTTAGAAAACCTTTAAGATTACTTATCCCAGTAACGGTAAAGAATCGGACATTGTATATCTATATGAACTTTTTGCTTATTAGAATGACTTTCTCTACTAGGTGTTTTCGTTTGGCACCCTGTCTACCTAATGCTCTATTTATACAAAGTAAGAGGTTTATACCGAGTGGATGAGGAGATGAGGTAGCCTATCTAATTGAAAATAACTAAATTATGAATAGGATTGAAAACAAAGATGTTTCTCTCATACCTATAATTTTTTTTCTAAAATAAGTAGGTACCTAACAAAGACGTAAGCTGCAGGGATGGCACGGTTTTAACCGGGCTGGTTTTAACCATCGGTTTTAACTGGTTTTAACCAAGAGGAAAAACCCACGTGTGGGCAAAAGAAGAATAAAAATTTGGTCTGTCAAGTCGCTGAGCTAGTCAAATATTTATTTGAATTGAATTATGAGTAGCATTAGAGTGCAACGTACAGTTAAGAAAATTAAAGATGGAATTCTCATACATTACCTACACCTATTTATGTTAATAGCTCTAGTGAAAATAATATGTTAAAAAAGGCTCGTAATGTCGTAATTAACCGACCAGTATTTTAATATAATGTGCACAGTATAAAATATAATAGATGCACAGTAAATAATTTTAAATTGCTCAGTATTGGACTGTAAGCTCTTTTTTGAACAAATATTTTCGTCATTTTTATTAAGTCCACCTTTCCTGATCCGACCTGACCTGACCTTCCCACCGAACATCTTCAATTTATTTTAAGTTTTGTGCAAAATTACAAACTTTTTTTACTGAACATTTATTATTTTTACTCTTTTAAGTGTTTTTTTTTACTTTTAACTGGTTTTAACTCTTGATTTATGCATACACGAATACCGTCGGTTAAAACCCGGGTAAAACATGGTTAAAACCGGTTTTCACCGGTGGGTCGGATTTTTCTCAAAAACCCAGGTTCTTGCCATCCCTGGTAAGCTCGGAAATATACAGAATATAGTGGGACCCCATATTTAATAATTTACCATACCTCCTGAATATTTTGTGTGTGTTGATATTATTAATTCTCTACAGTTCTTAAAGGAGTTTGTAATGAATGATGTCCATTGTGTATTGTCATTGTGTTGATACATAAAAGATAAAACAAAGGTTACAAAAACTCAGATAAGTATTTTTAAGTCCAGTAAGGCACCGATTGACCTGAGGCCACGGTCGATCTCTGTACCTATGAAGGTGTAAAATGTACAGTGTTAAAAAGACTTACCACTATCCAAGTTTCTGGAAATTATGTGATGATTGTCTTTTATTTTCAAATCAACCATTATTTTGGATGGTGCAGAAGCGTCATGTAAAGACAAACAAACTGTTTCATTATGGCCTGATGTTAAAGTTTTCGGAATGGTGAACAAAAATCCAGGTGTATGCTTTTGTAGTGGTAAGGCGCTACAAAAAATATTCTGATCAATAAAAGATGTAATTGTTTTTTAAATCATACCTGATAGTTTCATTTTCACATTTACATTTAAAAGTCAATATTGATAACATAAATAATAATATTGAAACCATTCTACAACTGCAATGTTCTTGCAAAACAATTTACTTTAACTTATATTTTAATAACGCACTATTCATCAATAAATGTATTTTATCTGTAACTGCTTCCATTATTGAACTTTGACATGTTTTAGATTAGTTTCTTTAAAAATTATGATAAAACACAAGAATTATGTGTAATATAGGCAAAGAACTAAACATATTATTGAGAACTAAAAGCAATAATTGATGCAACATTCTTTATTTAAATAATATGATATTAAGATGTTTTTGAATTTCGCGCTAACGAAAGTAGGTATGGGTTGTAGTAGTCAAAATGACCTGCGGTAGCTCGTATATCTCATTCCGTTGGTAGTTTGAACGTGTATATGAATCCAGCAAAGGTAGTTAAAATGAGGTTATATTTGGTGGTTTGGTTTTTATTCGGCAAATTTTATCGTTAAACAAATAAAACATGCTAATTTAATAGAAAATATGGCTAAATATTGGTGTTACTTTTTATTTTTGTTATGGTTTTCGTATTTAATTCTATCATCAGTGCTACTATTCACCGGTGGATTCTTGCTAACTAGAGTTACGCACAATATAAATTCTTCGTGTGAGACATTAGAAGATTCTTGTACAACAGATTCTCTGACAAAAGGGAAAGTACGAAATTGTGTGGAAGATAATGGAACTTCAATTTTAAATAGCCCCCAACACATTTGTTTGCCACAAAGAGCAAACGTTATTTTGCTTGTAATTGATGGTTTGCGATATGACTTTACTACATACAACCACAGTTTACAAGAAGAAGTTCTTCCTTTTCAAAATAAACTCCCTGTTGTGAGCAAATTATTAAAGATTCATGCTGATTCAACTCGACTATATAAATTTATTGCCGATCCTCCTACAACAACCATGCAAAGACTGAAAGCTTTAACAACTGGAAGTCTGCCAACTTTTATAGATGCTGGTTCAAATTTTGCAACTTCAGAAATTAACGAGGACAATATTATAGATCAGGTTAGTTCACATAGCAAATAGAATACATAGTGTGAAAATGGCATGGTATGCATGCACCTACATAATTTACGTTTCAGTTTAGTGGGTTAGAATAAATGATTTCTTAAATGTAAAAGATAATCATTATAGTTGGCATATCATAAACCTTGGTTAAAGAAAGTACATGTTGATACCACTGTCTGCCACCTTGATATTTACTACCATTAATCTTTTCTCGGCACCCACCACTAGTGGAGGTTCAAAGACATTCTATACTAATACACACCAAGATCCCATGTATTCAGTATATGTACGTTATTTCTAACATAAAAGACGTGTCTCTCCCTCTTTTTCTCTCTTTTTCTACGTAATTTAGTTGTTTGTGTTAACGTCGTCTCTTCTGACAAAAAGTCAAAATGATTTTTCTGGCGTAGTGCGCTAATAATCCGGGGCCTGAGTATAAGGTTGTGTAGGATTTTGATGTGCCCTAATTTTTATTCGTGGAATGGATAGAGGGTGCCATGACAATTATTTTTCACTCGGGTGATGAAGTGTCACGTGGTACATTTTCCTGCAATACTGACATTAAATATGGCGCATGACTTTTTGTAACTATGCGCACTACTTCATGACATGTCGACACGGCCAAAGTTCTGCTTCATTGCCTAGGGAAGTATCTGAAAGGAAGCGGAGCTTCGAACGCATTCATTGATTGCTCAGTATTTGGAATCAACGTTACAGAATCTGTTTTAAGTGGAAAACATTATGTTAGAGGGGTCAAAGGGATGTTTATGTTAGGTGAAACTATGTTTCGCTTGCAAGCCCTATCTTTTTTTAAAAAATATGGTTTAGAGTCGTACGAATCTGATATCAAGAAACTTCGCCAACTCCAGGAAAAAGTGTCAAACCTTAATTTAAAGGATGATGAAAGTTTTGAGTTAAGTAATTTTCAAATAAACGGATTATTAAAAGATTTTGAAGCCTTTATTGAAGAAGGAAGGCAGTGCTCAGAACAGTTTACATATTGGGATAACTTTCTACGGCTGCTCTCACTGTTAAGGAATATGATCAGAGCAGATAGAGAGGGACTCTGGGAATTGCATTTAGATACAATTCAGAAGCTTCAACCTATATTTGCAGTGTTTGATTCTGTGAACTACCAACGTTGGAGTTCCTTATACTTAGAAGATATGAGAAGATTGAAAGAAGTAGCACCAGAAGCTTATGACATGTTCATGAAAGGGAAACACGTTGTCAAGAGATTTGATCGTAAATTCACAGCCGTTGCAGCTGATATGGCTCTGGAACAGACTATAAATAGATCTCAGAAGAGTTCATCTGGAATTGTAGGCAGCACAAAAAGAAAGCAATTTGTAGCACAATGGGAACTTATATATCATGAAATTTTGATGATTACAAACTATTTTAGAGAAATAACGGATTCCATAACGCTTACTCAAGATTTGAATATACACCATGAATTTTCAACAAAGAAAACTCAGGATGCAAATGCAATAGTGGTGACAATGCTGAAATACGTATTACAAAAAGGCAGCCCATTCGAAGTTCATCAAAATCCACTACATAATTTAGTGACTAAAGCTTTAGTACCAGATTCCACCAAACAAAAACTATTGAATATTTGGAAAATAAGCGACGATTTATATACTAAATTTCGCCAAACGCGGTACATCGATAAAACTGTTCGTATATCTGCCACAATTAACAAATTTCACATGCCTAATTTTGATACTTTACGAGAAAAGGAGGCAGTTTCTAAAGGAAAAACGCAGAAGAAACAAAATAGTGTCGCCCACCGTTTTATGCAAATCGCCCAAATTCGTGGTTATGATATGCAGGATATGTTTAGATACGAGATTTCTGACAAATGTATGTTATTTGATGAACATGATCTTCTTGTAAAATCTCAGAAAAGTGGCCTCATAAAAGAACTGGAAGCTTTTAAACCTACGAGAATCGATTTTAATACATCCGGGACTGTTCTTCAAAATGCAGTTTTTCATACAAGTGACACAACATGCTTTATTATGGACGTTATGAACTGCTTACGAAAAGTCGTAAATAAAGACAAGGAAAACTTCGGGGCGGTGGCAGCAGCATATTCTTCGTACGTTTCAAGAATAGCAACAAGCTCAGGAAGAGTCGATCATATTTTTGACAGTTACTATGATTATTCTCCAAAAGATTCCGAGAGAATACTTAGAAGAGGTAACAATGTGGTAGATATAGCAGAAGTTTCTGAAAGCGTGCCTTTACCTGTTCAGTTCAATACATTTTGGCCATCTATAATGAACAAATTGCTTTTGCAGCGGTTCATTACCGATTATTTAAAAAATTCTTGCGAACGAGATACAAAAAACACCATTCATATGTTAAGCGCTTTTTCTGGCACTGAAGACAGTGGTATAAACGTCAAGACCACATACATACAAAATGGAATCGAACACAATCATCCAGATTTGGATCGTTCTTATATAGAAGAGGCAGATTTCAGAATAATGCTACACGCAGAACATGCCGCAAAAGCGGGTTTCAACAAAGTTGTTTTGGTCAGTGCAGATACTGATATAATGGTTTTAGCTTTGTTTCACTGGAATAAACTTCGTTGTCTGGGATTGGAGGCAATGTGGATACGCACGGGTGTTGGAGATACAACTCGATTTTTGCCTGTTCATACAATATCTTTGAATTTGGGCCACGAGCTCTGTTCTTTATTGCCTGCCCTTCACGCATTATCTGGAGCAGATTATACAAGCAAAATTGGGACAAAAAAGTCAGCTTTATCAACTGCTTCGATAGTCTACCTAAGTCGGTTTGGAGTTTCCGCAAACGCAGTTGATATTGAGGAGAGCCTAAAGCCAGCGGAAGAATATTTAGTGCAAGTGTTGCGCAAAGGTGTCCCCTGTAAGACGTTCGATGAACTACGATATTGGTTATTTCGACATGGAAAAAATGTCGATGTTGATGTTTTACCACCAACAAGCAGGTGTATTAGGGGACATTTACTGAGAGCTTACTTTCACACCTACTTGCAGAGGCATTGTATTGAAGAGGATCTCACTCAACTGGATCCCCATGAATTTGGCTTTGGGGAGGTTGATAACCTACTTTCACAAAAGAACATAAAACAATACCCAGATAATTTCGTTGGTGTATGTTCGTGCATAAAATGTGCAACTAAAACATGCGTATGTAGAACAAACCAAATTTCTTGCTGCCCATTTTGCAAATGTAAGAGTGTAGAGGATCCGCATTGTAAAAATAAATATAGTAAGTAGTCTAAAAATTTGTGAAAATTTTGTTAAAATGTTATTGTTTATGCGATAATTTATTTCTGTTGAATAATTTATGATTTATGAATATATTGTGTTTTCTTTGTACATTTAAAATTTAATTCACGTGAAAATACAGGAATACTTGAATATTCCTACTCCAAATTTCATATGATAATTATATTATATTATATTTTACTATATGTTTTAAGAAGTATCAGTATAGGTACTTGTTTTATATACTTTATAGCCTATATAAATGAAAATAAAGACAAGCTCGCCGCCGCGCTCGCCGCCATAGTTGATGACGCCATTGTGGAAAAATGTACCACGGGGGAATCAATCACCCAAGTTAAAATGTTTTGTTATAACTCACTTATAACATTCCACGAATCAAAATTAGGGCACATCAAAATCCTACACAACCTATATTCAGGCTCAGGACTATAATTAAATTGCATGAAACTTAAACGTCAAATGACCTTGTCAATTTGAATTTTTATTTTGCTTACTCTAGTAAACATCAATTGTCACTATTCAAGTTTTGCGTAGGAATTCCTGTTAATAATAATTTACTCGGGTGGTATTAAACTTTTTTGGCGGTAATTAACTTAATGTGGCAGTAGAACATGGCCAGCAATATAACAGAATTTGGACGGTTATTTAATCCTACAACGGCAGTTCAAAACTTACTCGAGCTGCAGATTAAATAAATGTCCGGTGCAATTATTATTTGAGATGTAAAAGGATTGAATGGGCAGTATAATGTATTAATGGGCAGTTAGATAAATAGTTCGCCAATTCTCGACGTTTGGCAAAATCGAACGTCATTTTCATTGAAAAGAGCGGCACACTTCCGTTTAAAGGGGCGCAGCTTACGCGACAGTGCACCGTGGGGGGCCAATTGGAAGAGATTTGCCTATAAATATTAGGTCGTTTAGCTCATTACCTTATCACTGTGTTGCGAGTGCTTGGATCTATTACACTAGCATTGCACCATTAAATTTATTCAACGCACCCCTCCCCGTTTTCCCATAGAAATGTTTAAAATACTGAACTCAGCCCCTCACAGGTAAAAAAAATATTAATTTTGCTTCATTAAAGTGTATCTATAGAAATAGAACATCTTTGTGGGAGTTACTGAGTTAATTCAGTAATTCTACGGTTAGGGTTTGAAATGCTTAAGTATTTACATTTATGAAATTTTTTTAGTCGATTAAAAACAATCGAAAAGTCATCTTCATGGGAGACGATACTTGGATGGGCCTGTACCCAAATCGTTTCAATCGTAGTTACCCTTATCCTTCATTCAACGTTCATGATTTGGATACTGTCGACATTGGAGTTTTTACAAATTTATATCCGGAAATAAAAAGAAATGATTACGATGTGCTCATAGCACATTTTTTAGGAGTTGACCACTGTGGCCATCGTTATGGACCGTATCATTCAGAAATGAGTAGAAAATTAAATGAAATGAATGACGTTATAGAGTGAGTCAAAAATGGAATCGTATCATGGGGTATTTATGAATTGTATCTTTGTTGTAGAAAGGTCGCCAATGAATTAAATGATAATACTGTTTTGATTGTGATTGGCGATCATGGAATGACAACAACAGGTAAGTTGTCTTCATTTATTTGTTTTCTGCTTTTAATAATAATAATAATAATAAATTTATTAAGTTGCATAATACAACTACGTCCCACGATAATTGATAAATAAATACAAAGTATGTAATATAATATAAAATTATATGATATCTGGTAATTTCGTGACCAGAAATTCTTCTGTTGTGTAGATCGAATGCTCTTTTAAGTGAGCAGTTAATCTTGCTTTAATGATGTTCTGATGACAATCTCTCCATGTTTCAGGAAGTTTGTTGTATAGATATAACCTAGTTATTTGCCTGGCACCTGTTACAAGTCTGTACTTGGGTATAGTAAGGTTCTTCACATTCCTAATCTTGTGGTCATGTACTTGGCTGCGAGGCTGCCAGCTGCTGATGTTTTTGTATACGTCCATAATCTGGCGAATTATGAGAATGGCAGGAAATGTCAATATGCTATATTTCTGAAAAAGTTGTCTGCAGTGATGACGGTTTCCCGCACCCTCCACAACACGCACAGCTTTCTTTTGAAAAATGAAAATTTTATTAGCATATGTAGAGACACCCCAAGTTTCAGTACCATAAGAAATTATTGAGTGAAATAGAGAGTAGTATGTAAGGAGAGCAGCGTCAGTGCCAATGAGTTTCCGTATACGACGTATGGCATAAATGCTGTGATGCAGTGTTCATTCCAAGTTAGTCTGGTGTCCATATGTATTCCAAGAAATTTGTAGGTGTCTGTTGTTATTTGAGTATTCCGTGATGATGTGAAATACATTAATTTGGTTTTATCTGCATTCAAGCAGAGTTCGTTGGCAGCAAACCACTTGGCTGCGTCCTTGTTAGCTTCTGTAACTCTACGAAGTAGACTTATTTGATCACAATCCTTTGTAATCATAGTTGTATCGTCTGCATATAGCACACAACTGGAATTCACATTTAGTGGAAAGTCATTGATGTAAATGATGAAGAATAACGGACCTAGAATTAATCCCTGTGGAACCCCACTTCTAAGATGTACTTCAGTGCTGCTAGATCCTTCGCATGTAACCCTTTGAATTCGATCTTTCAAATAAGAATATATTAAATGAAAAGCGATGCCTCTTGCACCATAGTATTGTAGCTTTTCAAGAAGTATTTCATGTGATACACAGTCAAACGCCTTTGAGAGGTCACAGAATTGGGCTGCGCATATGAGATGATCCTCAAATGCTTGACTAATGTACTTAATTAGTGACATACATGCTTGGGATATATTCTTCCCACGAAGGAATCCAAACTGGTTGTTGTTGAGGTAGTTGTTGATTGTCATGAAGCTCATAAGTTGTTCAGCTATTATTGATTCGAAAATTTTCGAGAAAATTGGAAGAATGGCGATAGGACGATAATTGTTTAAATCATTTGCGTCACCCTTTTTAAAAATTGGACATATTCGTGCCACTTTCATTTTCTCTGGAAAGATACCATTCTCGATGCAACAATTTATAATGTGTGTTAATGGTGAGGCAATAGCATATTTCACAGCCTTAACCAAAAATGCACTTACAGCGAAGATATCATTCGTTTGTGTATTATTCATTTTGTTTATGTGTGATATGATGTCATGCTCTGTTACTGGATGGAAAAATAGAGACTTACCATTCACTGAAACTTTGTTTAGTAGTTTGTCATACTTCACAGTAGGACTTGGTATCTTGGCCTTAATGGCATCAGTGATATTACTGAAAAATTCATTAAATTCAGTTGCAGAGGGCATATCGACTTGTGGGACTGATTTCCTTTTGCCAGTTTCATTTTTAATTATAGTCCATATAATTTTTTGTTTATTAGTGCTATTTTGTATTCGTTTCAAGTTGATTCTCTTTTTCTCAGATTCACATTGTTGTAGATAAAACTTCTTATAGCGTTTGGATATGACGAGTATTTCTTTATCTCCAGTAGCTCTGTAAGAATCTTCTAGGAGTCCAAGAGTTTCCAGAATTTGAGTTAACTCTGCTGATTGAGGGTAGAATTTTTGATTATATGTAATAGTTTTTATCGGCACACACTTATTGAAGCAGGAGACAAAGATATTCAGAAAGATGTTAAATTTTTGATTGGCATCCATTTCATTATATACCACAGTCCAGTTATGTGCACTCAAGTATTTTAGCAGCAAGTGAACATTTGCAGGAGAGAGTCGTTTTACAAGTAAATGTTGATTGTTGTCCACTACCTTTGTACTGGGTATTTTGATGATTTGTGCTAGATGGTCTGAGATGTTTGACTGTAACGTGTATGCTTTAAAGACTATTAAGTTGGTGAAAATGTTGTCTATGCATGATCGTGTGCCATTGAAATGTTCCCTCGTGTATGAATAAATTGTTCTTGAGAGACCGTAACTAGCAAAACAATTTATAAGATCATTACAATTATTGGATGCTTTATTAAGATCGATGTTAAAGTGCCCCTTACCACTATTATATTTACTGTATTGTTATAATTGTTGAAGATGAAGCTTAGAGCCTCTGAAATAATTTGTAATTGTCTATTTAACTCACTGTTACTACCATAGTAGGTAATGATGATGAGATGGTAATTGACAAGATATGTGCCATTTAATTCACTTACACCTTCCACTGACATGGAATCAATAGAGTTTATGGGAAAATATATAACATAAATATGACAAAATGTATGTATGTTTGTGTGCAATAAAGATTATTATTATTATTATTAAATATACAATGTAACAAGTACGGCTCTGGCAGCCCTACCACCCTCCGCGATGAGCGCGCCAGACAGTAACTGAGATCCGGGAAGATAAAAGATTTCGTTTCTCGCCCGCCTAAGTTGTCGCTTGTATCCAAAAATTGTGCCTTTTTTACATTAATATTATTTTCGTTTTTGAACACGTTAGTTCAGTTTGTTTATTACTATCTGAGCATTATACTTTCACCCCTCGCGCCCCGTGTTAGGCAAAGATTTAGAAATCAAGTTAGGGACTTCAGAAGCTGTCCAGGAGCAGAGTGATCACAACGTAGTGCTTATGAAGGTCAATCTTAAATTTAAAATGTTGAAAAAACGAAACAGTAGAAGACACCTTGACCTTTAAAAACTAAAAGATTGTGATTCGCGCGTTAAGAAAAAGACAAATGAAGTACTAAAGTGTGCAGATGAAAATACTGTTAGGGCAGAATGGAATTACATTAAAAATAGTTTAGATTCTGCAGCTAGAGATATTTGAGGTCACGAACAGAATGGAAGTAGAAAACCATAGATAACAAGGGATATTGTAACTTTAATAGACTAGAGGCGAAAATACAAAAATAGGTTAAATGAAGGAGGGAAGCAAAGGTATAAGGCGGTCATGTGGGAAATTATTCGGAAATGTAGGCAAGCGAAAGAACAGTGGGTTGATAATAAATGCAAAGAAGTGGAAGATAAGTTCGAAGTAGGAGAAACTGACAAAGTGTATAAAATAATTAGGATAACACGTATTTATGGAGTGCGGCTTTGTAGCGGATCAAAAAAGAATACAAGCGTTTGAAATGTGGTGCTACAGACGCATGATGAAGATAACGTGGACAGATAAGGTTAGCAATAGGGAGGTATTAGAAAGAGTCGGGGAAAAGCGAAAGGTATGGAAGACAATAAAGAATAGGAGAGATAGGACGGTAGGGGCAGGCCTAGATTAGACTGCTGCTCTCAAATAGCTTCTAGCCATCGTACGTCACTAATACCTACTATGTGTAATGCTGGCATATGCATCTCAATTGTCTAGCTTTCCTACTTGTTTCACGCTCTTATCATTCCACGCTCAGACTCATGAAATGTTACACTTATTATATTCCAACCATATTATGAATTGTTAAAAAAATCTGCTCTTTGAGCTTAGTTTTGTAAAATTTTGCAATATTTTTATATTGTGGTAGCATTACGATTTTAATCTTTAATGACGTAAAATAAATGTATCTAAAGGTGGGTATAGACTTGAGCAAATTTGGGCGCACGAACAGTTTGCTCGTACAAATGCTCAAATGTGAATGTTAATAAATTGGTTTGCACGCACAAATTATTCGTGCGCGCATAACCCGCATGCGATCCGTTACTTGTCGGTCTCGGTGCCATGCTCAAAGAAAATTGTGTGCGCAGTTTGGATGGCAAAACATCAGTCATGCCAGTTCTTGTTTAGTTTTCGATGCAGAAGTATATATGTGGGTTTATAAGGAATGGAGTGGACGACAGAAAATGTACTCCAATTAATTGATGAATATGAAAAATTTTCCGTTTTATGTTATCCAAAAAATGAGCAGCCCTTCAGCCGAAATAAAAAATTCTATGCAGGAGCTATTATATCAGCCATGTTTTCGTGAAATCACACGAACAGCTGGATCACGTTCGTGTGCATAGGCATGTCGAGACGAACGTAAACAAATTAAATCACACGCACGAATGTTCGTGCACGTACACTTTTCATGCGCATAAATTTAAGGGGATATTTAAAAGTTTCAACTATCTAGCTAATGCACATTGATATCTCCTGAAAACTAGGTGTTCATAATTCTTAAATTCCTTAAACACCTTTTGGAATTTATACACGAAATTTTGAACACTTAAGCTATGCATACCTTATACACAGATGTTGTATGTTCTCAATTTTTTCGTAATTTCAAGGAAATTTATGTAGCTTTCAATTTTTTCCAGGTTAAAATGTCAAATGTGTAATTTTTTTCTGAAATTACAAAACACGAGAATGTACCGTAATTCTGCATAACGAGTAGCTTAAGTGTTCAAAATTTCATGTAAAAATTACAAAAGTTGTTTAAGGAATCTAAAAATTTCGAACATCTGCATATTTATTGTGATGTGGGCTAGGTTTTGCCATTTAAACTTTTTAAGACATAAAGCGCCACCTACTGGTGATGGGTGAAAATTAACATTTTTGTACTGATAAATGGGCATCCCTTCATGACATTTAAAATTCAATTCTCAGTATTCTAAAATCTTCATCCATTCCTAAGATCAGACTGTCCCAATTGTCACTACAAGCGCACCATACAGTGCCCGTCTAAAGTCCGTTCCCCCCCTACTAATTTTTGAATCATTTGAGGTACATCCATGAAATTCAGCACAAGGTAATCACAGGTCACAATATATTTTTTGACGTAACAATGACAGCTGTCAGTATCAAGATGACGGTTGAGCGCCATTTTGAAACAAAATTTTTAAATGAGAGGGAGCATGACACCTCGTTTTAAAGGTCTTATCGAGTGCAATATCATACTAAAACATGGCGTCGATGTCTTATGTTCAATTGTTAAATTTTAACATTTTTCTTACGAAATTTTATTCTAATTTGTAGTGAAATCTCTTAATGAAGTCGACCAATAAGAGGCGAAAAGAGAGTTTATTAAGGAAAAACTACCGCTAGATGGTAATTTCTTCCAGCTTCTCCAGAAATCAAAACCGCTTCAAATGTATTGTCTAAGCTACGAGCCATGATCACACTTTTCTTAAATGAAGGAACTAAACATGGCACATTTGACAAGTAGAAAACAAGATGTTACCGCGACAACGAATTTTGTTTCCAATACAAACGTGATTGAGAGCAACATTCATGGTTATTTAGAAATTTGATTAGCCACCATTTTGTAATGTTTTCAGGTATCGACGCCATATTTGAGTATGATATTGCACTCGATAAGACGTTCTTCCCATTTAAGATATTTTTTCAAAATGGCGCCCGACCGCCATCTTGAGACTGACAGCTGTCATTAATACGTCAAAAAATATCTTCTGACCTGTGACTACCTTGCACCGAATTTCATGAATGTACCTCAAATGGTTCAAAAATTAGTAGGGGGGAACGGACTTTAGATGGGCACTGTATAGATAAGGTATAAGAAAACACAATAGTTACTAAATAATATTTTATGTAGGTACTTAGCAAAATCAAAAAAAAGGCATGACAGGAATAAAGTAAATTTAAATATATTCAAACAAATGCAAAGAGTAAACTAAAGATACACTACAACGAAAGTGCCAGGAACTTCCCCTAATTTTAAAGTAGCTTGAACTTGATAATTTTTCCATTTTTACATCCAGTAGAGTACTGGAAGCATTCCTACAGTACATACTTGAAACTTTTTGAGTACATTTCCAAGTACGCTGTATTACTTGTTAAGAATAATTTACAAACCAGCAACATTTCGGTACTTTTCTGAATGATGCTTGTATTTTAGTACCAGTAACACTGTGTCGAAGGTACTGGGAGTAAAGTACCTGAATTACTAAAAGTAATCAGTATTTTGCTTGCAATAGAATTTGGTAATCAGTACCCATCTCTGGAAATTGGGCATGTGTATTTCTGCTGCCGTACAGTCGCAGGTTAATGATTTTCTCTTGACAGTTATTCCTATTTCACCCCACTTCACTTCAAAGTGGGTCGATTTACTTGCTCGTTAGTGTAGTGACTGTTTTGATCTTGAATATAAACAAATCTGTTTTTCAGGTGACCATGGTGGGGCTAGTGAAAATGAAGTGACATCAGCAATGTTTATTCATGCCAAGAAATCTCTGGTTAAACTAAATTGGGATTTAGAAACTGTCAAGCAAATAGATCTAGTGCCTACTCTCTCCACTATACTGGGCATTCCGATCCCTTTTCCTAACTTGGGCTCAGTAATTTTGACTTCTTTGCCGGCAACTGGAAAATCTGAATGGAAAGATGTTTTATTTATATTGTGGTCAAATGTCCAACAAATGCATCAGTATTTAAAGGAATATTCTAAAAGCACACACACTTTTAAGGAAGCTGACTTAAAAATGTTTGAAGAAAAATATAATCACTTGAGAAGTAAATTGAGCCAGATAAAGAGCAAGGAAGATTTCGAAAAATTTGCTAAAGATGCAAGAGATTTTATGATATCCTTAAGAGAAATGTGTGAAGAAGTTTGGATTGAGTTCGATTCTTTTTCTATGTCCCGCGGACTACTTCTACTGTTTATATCCACATTTTTTGTTTACCTGATAGTTGACGGTATTCCAAGTGAACAACTTCAAGACATTTTCATGAGCTCATTTTTAGTCTGTTCTTATTTGGCATTGTTACTGGCTGTCTTCATCAGTTGTATTTTGTATTATTTTAAAGTTGTCGATGATTTGCTGTTAAACATATATTTCTCTACTGGTATCATGTCCCTTTTCATGCTCATGATGCTGATTATACAAAACTGGGAAGTGATAGCTATGCATTGGTACGAAAGGAACAAGAAGAACCGATTTCCAAACTTAATCCTTAGAGTGATATTGTTGTTCAATATTTGCGGGGTATTTTCAAATAGTTTTATCGTTGAAGAGGGAAATGTACTTTTGTATTTATTAATAACAATAATTTGTTTTAATATGTACAATTCTACATATTCAACAAACAAAACGAGATCAGAAAAGGGATATTTCAAACTCAAGTTGCAACTAATTGCATTGGTTATAATTATGACAATGCTGGCAAGACTTTCCGTTTATTTTTGGCAGTGCCGTGAAGAACAGCAGTGGTGCCTAACTCATAATTCTTTCAGTACTCACAAAAGCATGGGAACAAGCCGAATAAATTGGACAATAACTCTCATAAGTCTTGCATTATTAGTTACGTTGACACGCATTTGGCTCAGAAGTAGTGGAAATTTAATTGGATTTTCTTTGACGGTAACTATGGCAAGATATACGCCAACTGTAATAGTGGTCTGTATAGGTGGTTATTGGATTCTTCATAATTTACCAAAAAACACAAAGAATGCGCTTCTTGTACCTTGGCAGCCAGATATCTTAACATGGGTTGTGTATGCATTTACCATTTCTGGAATCCTTTGCAGCATTTTAAAGCCTTTATGCATTTACATATTACCAAAGCAGCAACAGTACGCTGTAGATGATCAAAGGAATGTTATACCTCAGATTTTTCAGCAACTGAAAAATCTGTTTGCTCGAAAAAGAGACAATAATGAAGATGTGCCGGTTGTTTGCGGATTGGCTACAGTGTACAGTTCAGTCTATATTGTCGTCGGAGTCTACTTTTGCCTACTATTATCCTTGTTATTGGGTGTCTTCGTTGCACCGTCAGCAGTAATTATGTTTTTGGTTACCTGTTTACTCATAGCAACCATTTCGATTGCCAGGATCCAAAGAGTCGCTGACTTTGGTAAGTCACTCTTTTTCAATGTACCGGGTGGCCAGATAAGAATGCATAGTGCTGTATCTCGGAAGCTATTCATCATAGGGTCTTGCAGTAAAAAAATTTATTACTAAAGTGGCCAAGAGAAGACCGTGGAAAATATTTCCAAGATGGTCGCCAGGGGGCGTAACCGCCATCTTAAACTTTTAAAGTGATTTTCCACTAAAATCCACCTAGTAAATGTACCAAAAAAATATGTGTTTTTTTAAAGATAAGCTTTATTCGAGTAATTCTTGTTTAACACTTTTTGTCGTATCTATTAAAATGAAGTGGTGGGGGGCGATTCAATGTTTTTTTATATGAACAGCTGGAACTCCTAAACGACTGAACAGATTTTAACAAACTTGGTCTCGTTGGAAAAGCATTTATTACTCCATCAAACCCATCTTACCTGTGATATGTCTAATTCTTAGTGATGCCGCTAGAGCGCGTTTTTTGATATAATAACAGAAAATTGCAAAATTCTCTAAAAAATTAAATGCAATAATATGACTTTTTTTCATAAAAATGTAGTGAAATGATACCTAAATAGGCTAGTGAAGACCACATCTCGATATCTTATTCCTATTTATTTGTCTTTTTTCAAGATTCAGCGATAAAATTTCATAATTTTATAATTTTTAAATAATAAAAGTATTCTTAGTTCAAACAATTTAAAAAAAACGTGTAGGGGCATAAGAAGAAAGAAGGACCGATTTTGAAATAAAACTAATGCCTCCTTAAATGCTCGAACTGTCTTCCATCACACTCAATGCATTGTTGGAGCCGCTCATGCGTAGACATTACAGCAGCTTCAATTTCTGCTCTTGACAGGCTCTTGTATTCGTATGTTCATGTCGTCTCTCGTTGTTGGTGGAATTTGGCAAACAATATCTTTTAACCGACCCCATAGATAGAAGTCCAAACAGGTGCACGTTTTTTTTAATTGTTTGAACCAAGAATACTTTTATTATTTAAAAACTATAAAATCATGAAATTTTATCACTGAATCTTGAAAAAAGACAAATAAATAAGAATAAATACCGGTGTAATAGCGTCTCTCTAAGATTTTATGATAACTAAATTTTCTTTCTTCGATATTCTTGGCTAGGAATAAGATATCGAGATGTGGTCTTCACTAGCCTATTTAGGTATCATTTCACTACATTTTTATGAAAAAAGTCATATTATTGCATTTCATTTTTTAGAGAATTTTGCAATTTTCTGTTATTATATCAAAAAACGCGCTCTAGCGGCATCACTAAGAATTAGACATATCACAGGTAAGATGGGTTTGATGGAGCAATAAATGCTTTTCCAACGAGACCAAGTTTGTTCAAATCTGTTCAGTCGTTTAGGAGTTCCAGTTGTTTATGTAAAAAAACATTCAATCGCCCCCCACCACTTCATTTTAATAGATACGTCAAAAAGTGTTAAACAAGAATTACTCGAATAAAGCTTATCTTTAAAAAACACATTTTTTTGTACATTTACTAGGTGGATTACAGTGAAAAATCATTTTAAAAGTTTAAGATGGCAGTTACGCCCCCTGGCGACCATCTTGGAAATCTGAAAATATTTTCCACAGTCTTCTCTTGGCCACTTTAGTAAGAAATTTTTTTTACCGCAAGACTCTATGATGAATAGCTTCCGAGATACATACTTTGCATTCTTATCTGGCCACCCGGTACAGAAACACATTTGAAACCAGTTTTTCTTTCCAGGACATCTTCTTGAGCCACCGGGTTTTTCCATACTGGCCCTAGTGATTCTGTCACAGTACTTTTTCTATGGAACAGGACACCAGCCAACTTTCCCAAATATTGTGTGGGATGCTGCTTTTATTGGAACGGGAGGAATACTGAAGAACAACTTTATATCAGGAGCATTAGTAGTAATAAACACATTTGGATCTTACATCTTGGTGGGGCTAATGCTCCCGTTGTTAATAATAATGCCTTTTACATTATTTGTCATGATGCCTTCGGTGGTTTTGAAAAGAGCAGATTTGCAAAAGGACTCTTCCAGAGGAGAGATTTTGTTATATGAACGAAGTGGGAAAATGCTGAAGAGCGTCTTTATCCTGTGTTGTAAATACATAATGTGCCACAGTATTAAGGTAAGATTTTATACGTTAGCCAAAAGACAGTTTACCTATTACGGCTTTATTATGCACTTTGGGAAACACCTTAAACATAATTTTGTTTTTCGGCAAACGTCAACAAAACATGGCTTTAGCGACTCTATGCACGACACTAAACTGTCACTTTTATGTGCTTAGCAACCAGGAGTCAAAAAAGTTTGTTTTTTTTCACTGACCCGAATCATACAATAAATAATAAATAAATAAATATAAATAATAAATGTCACTATTGATGTTTTTTACTAGTTTTGCAAGCAAAATAATCATGTTTATTGGAATTTAGATAAGTGTATCAACGTTTGCCGAAAAAATTGCATATTTTATGCGGAGCTAAAGTACTTTTTGTGGCTCATCTATAGTTGCCACAAAAAGTATCACTTTAGCTCCTTACAGGTAAAATCACCTTACTTTTTATGCACGTCACAAAATGTAACGATTGAGAGTCGCCTTACGTAAAATGACAAGTCATATAAATTGTATGTGCTAAAAAAGAATAAAGAAATATTTGAATGTCTAAACACAACACTATTTTGTTGCATGATTGTCGCTTAATTTGTTGACGTTTCCCGGTTGACTTGACAGCTGATATTCTGAAAGCGTCAAGTTTCGTTAACTTTTGTTGTTTTTGGTGTTTTATACCCTTGTTTTCTTTGTTCATCAACTTTTGCGGTAAAAATCTGTTCTTTTGAGAACTAAAATAGTGCTCCTGGTTATTTATTATCGGTGTTGTTATTGTTATTGGTATAATGCCCAAGTTCTTAAACAGTTGGTGTAAGGAGCTTGTAGCGTCCCTTATCAACTATTTTGAAAGAGAATTGGAAATAATGGACCCTTATTACCATTGAATTCAGTTAGAGAGGTAAATTGAATTTTAATATTATGGAATTGAATACCATAAACTCTTGTGGCAACAGTGCTGATATGAAGCCGGTGACGTGCATAAAAAGTAAGGTGATTTTAACTATATAAAATAAAATACTATTATGTTTATTTAAAATTATTTTCATTTATATGGGTTGTCTCATTTCTTCTGCGTAATGGCTTATCTTGTTTGTTAAATGGAATATCCCGTATAATTAAGGCATATTTAGATTCATTAATCGATTTCAGTATGAAGTTGTTTACGATAATTTTTGCGTAAGCTGCATATTATTGTTACCAGCAAGTTTTTATAGATTTTAAGAAATGTATCTTGAGTTAAACACCCCCACACCTAGCGGTATACGGGGGAATCCGATTATACAGGGTGAGTCGTAAGTCACGCCCCACCCGTAAAATATGAGTTTATGACGATAAAATAAGTTGAAATTAAAGAATAAAAAAATTTCGATTTCGCCTTCGTTAACAAGTTATTGACAAATATGCTGAAACTACTAATCAGTTTTTCTGGGTCAAATTAAAGTTGGATAATAATACTTGGAACATTAGTTTATTTAATTAATTAATATACTGTTAAGTACAATTAGAGATGTTCAAACAATCCACCATTGACTTCAATGCCCAAGGCAGCATGCCGTAAAAGAGAATCTCTCACTCTCTGCAGCATTTGCCCATCTATTAAAGCTATTGCTTGTAGTATTCTGGGAAGTATGTCTGCCCGATTTTCGACAGGTACATGGTAATTTTTTTTCTTGAGGTAACCCCAATAAAAGAAGTCAACCGGTGTCAGGTCAGGTGACCGAGGGGGCCAACGAATTGGTGGATTATTTGAACATCTTTCCGAATTGTTTAACTTATGTTTCCATGCTTACATACATGTAAATGAATAAAATTTCAAAAGTTATAACTCGTTAACGAAGGCGAAATCGATTTTTTTTTATTCCTTCATTTCAACTTACTTTACCATTATAAACTCATATTTTGCAGATGGGGCGTGACTTACGACTCACCCTGTATATACCGGATGTCAACGAGAGCATGTAACATCCCGCCATTTGTTTACTTTTTGAAATACGCTCTGGCAATCCTCTGTAAGTATTATACTCCTAAAACCCCATATTTTTATCATCTTTGATACCAATATCTAATTACTTCCGGTTAAACCGGAAGTGATATCAACTTTTTTATGTTAAATAGCAATATATCATTTTATTTAGATAGTTCGATAGGCCTTTTTATTCTCTTGACAACCATTTATCATACATATCCAAAAACTTTACATTTTTGACGCCAGAGGGCGTTAAATGAAAAGGTCACGTTGGCTGTGAACTTGACGATATGAGCCTAATTTTAAACGTTTTAATGAATACAATTATTAATTCTAACAGGCTATTTTAATGACCATGAAAAGAGTTTTGAATTTGAAGCAGTACACCCTTTATTTTAAAAAAAATAAGGTTAACATAGTCGTTCAAATATTCGTTTTTGAAACAGAGTTTTTCGTGAAATTTTAAATACCAAGTTAGCAAGTTTTTCGAACTTCAGTTTATTGTCCTCACAATTAGAGCATAAAAGTGCAGTTCAATAATTATCAATTAGTAATTTAAATTCCATTTTTAAAAACACTTAAAATGACTATGATAACTCTATTTTTTTAAAAAACAAAGGATATACTGCTTCAAATTCAAAAATCTTTCCATGGTCATTGAAACACTGTTAGAATTAATAGTTGAATTCATTAAAACGTTTAAAATTAGGCTAATATCGTCAAATTCACAGCCAACGTAACTTTCTCATTAAACGCCCTCTGACGTCAAAAATATAAAGTTTTTGGTTATGTATGATACATGGTTGTCAAGAGAATAAAAAGGCCTATCGAACAGTGGCGGCTCGTGGGTTAATAACCAGGGGGGTCATTTAATAATATTAATACTAATACATGACCGCGCAATGCAATTTCAAGGATTCTGCAAATTTTTACACAATCAATTATTTTGTTTAAAATATACCTATTTTTAGAAACCTATTCATTAAAGTTGTGCACTGATTTGCGATACGCACTATTATGTCTACACGTCCTAAACTGGCATAACTCCTTGAACAATAAATTTATATGAGCAGCGGAAGAAGCATGCTTTTTAATTTTGTCTTTTAAATGTTTAATATCGGTTATTTATTTGAAAATAATAAGCACGGATAGCAAAAAAACGCAATTTTCCACACTACATCTGCAAATTAAGTCGCACAAATTGTATATAGATTCTTTAAAATATCTTTGGGCATTTACCTTTATCCTTTGTTATCTGTTTCAAATTTAGTTTTGGTTTCGAACAATCACAATAAATTCACAACCGCAGCTATCCGAGGAGAACGGAGTAACTGATAAATGAATACTGAAGAACAAGAACTGGTCAACTCGATTTTGCGCAGTTGTCATCGGGCCGTTGTCCCTATTACAGATATGGGAGTAAAAGGTGACTCTCACTTTCACTTAAGAATTCTCTATCTGTTGTCACTGTTCTTCTTTACATGCATTTCTCCATAAGCCATCAGAGCTGTGCAGGATCAATTTGAATTACGGCCCGGCTTGCTAGCTCTTAGCGAGCGCTGCTTGACTGTTTATAGGTAGTATTGCTGCGATGCTGCGAATGCAGATCGCTGAGGATTTTAAATATGAGACTGTTAGACAAAGGAGAAACCGCCACTGCTATCGAATTATCTGAACAAAATGATATATTGCTATTTAACATAAAAAAGTTGATATCACTTCCGGTTTAACCGGAAGTAATTCAATATGTCAAAGATGATAAAAATATGTGGTTTTAGAAGTATAATACTAACAGAGGATTGCCAAAGTGTATTCCAAAAAGTAAACAAATGGCGGGATGTTACGTTGACACCCGGTATATATTTATCTTGAGTTAGAAACTCCCAAACTCTCTTTTTTCCAAAAGCCCATTTAATTTTTATATCTCAGTTTTGAATGTTGGATTTTCTTTTTGATTATCTGTAAACTTCCCTGATTCTAATATTAGTTTGTCATCTAAAATAATCCCCAAACATTTCAACTCGTTAACAACCACCAACCTGCTCCCATATATGAGAGCGGTTCAAACTTGACCTAGACGCAGTACCTAACTAATATTCATACGAAATCTAATCTTAGCAACGTTTGCCAGGCTGTGCGATAGGTTTTTGTTTTGACTTTTGCAATCAGTGACAGATAGGCAAGGCAAGATGTTGCCATAGCAAGTTAAGCCAGATATGGAACAATCAGCTATCGTCAAATTCTTCGTAAAAAGTATAAGATCGACAGAAATTTTATGAAGATTGGATGTGCAATATGGGGAAAATGCCCTCTCACTGGAAAAGTTATGGCATCTGTTGCGATATAGCGGACTGTATAACTTATTCAAATATTCAAAATAAAAAACTTGTATAAGCTGAAGAGAAATGTTTGTTCTATATTGTTCACAGTAGGTACAAAACTTGAAAGAGGCAGAGTTACCCCTCACAGCACTATTTATACAAAAATCAAGATACAGTACAGACAGGGTAGGTACAGGTACCAACTGTAAATATGAACCAGCATTATATTAACACACAAACCTTAACAAACTCCCCGCGTTGAACTACTTAGTTCGAAACAAACCTATAAATACAATATAAAATAATGAATGCAAGAAACATACTAAGGAATAACGGAGAACTATAACTAATAATAAGCATCGAGTAAATACAAACAAATATATATAAAAAAATGTACAAAATAGTAAAAAAAAAAGAAAAAAAATAATAATAAAATAAAATAAATAAAAATAAAAATAAACAGCTTTAAAACTAAAAAAGTACGCAGAAAGTTCAACGTCTTGGCACTAATTTTTTGAATCTAATGGGAGTGGACACAAATTCGCGACAGCACGTTTAAAAACACCGCTTGCAGTTTTTACGGTCACGACGCGCACTACACCTTCTTCGTCAGGATGGGTTTCCAAAACTCGTCCCAAAACCCAACATCGTGGAGGTAAATTGTGTGCCTTTACCAGCACTAAGGAATTAATTTCAATGTTGTGTAAATCCGTCTTCCACTTGTGCCGTTCTTGAAGGCTGGACAAATACTCGCTAGACCAGCGCTTCCAAAAGCATTGCTGAATATGCTGCAGCATTTGAAACCTCGAGAGTCGACCTATTGGTATATGGTCTAATCTGGGATCAGGTACTGCGACCAGCGGCTTCCCAATTAAAAGGTGAGAAGGAGTTAAAGGTTGAAGGTCGTCAGGATTCGAGGACAAAGGGTGCAAAGGGCGAGAATTTAGTGTTGCCTCTATCTGCACCAAAACAGTATTAAATTCCTCATAAGTTAAAATGCTGTCCTTAAGGACTCTAAACAGGTGATATTTAACACTTTTGACGCCTGATTCCCATAAACCGCCGAAATGAGGAGAATACGGGGGTATAAAATGCCACGTTATACCTTCGCTGGTACAGCAATTGAAAATATCGTCCTTTGAATTTAAGAGGAACTTGTGTAATTCTTTCAATTGATTTTGTGCCCCAACAAAATTAGTTCCGTTATCTGAAAACATATGAGATGGTTTTCCGCGCCTAGCAGCAAATCGCCTCAAAGCAGAAATAAACAGTTCCGTTGACAATCCAGTAACTAGTTCTAAATGCATTGCCTTACTAGTGAAGCAAATGAATAGACAAATGTAACCCTTTATTATTTTTCTTCCTCGTCCTGACCTGTCCTTTAAAGAGAATGGACCGGCATAATCCACACCAACGCAATCAAAGGGAGATGAAACTGTAACTCGTTCCCGTGGTAGGTGTGCCATAATTGGATTTACAGAAGTTGGTTTGACCTTAAAACATTGAATGCAGTTTCTGGTTACCCTTTTAGAAATGCTCATACCAGAAGTAGGCCAAAATTTGTGTCGAACTGTAGCAAGTAATAACTGTGGGCCTGCATGTAGCAAGCAACGGTGGTAATATTCAAAAATCAATTTTGTTAAATAATGTTTCCCGCACAATAGATAGGGATGTTTGGCATCGTAATTTAAATCGGAGTTCTTTAATCTTCCTCCTACACGTATTAAACCGTCAGAATCAACAAAAGGCGACAATGATAGCAACTTATGTTTGGGGCTATTTAGAGATCCTTTAGTTGTTAAAATGTGTATTTCGTTTGCAAAGGAATCAAGTTGTGCTAATTTTATTAGCTTTTTCATGCTATTGTTCAATTCATTTACTGTTAAACATCCTGAGCGTTTTTTTTCATTACATTTCCTGGAATTAAACGCGAATCTTAAACAATATGCCAAAACTCTTTTTAACTTCCACAAACTAGAAAAATTTTCAATCTGAATAATTGATGAACTGTTGACAGTCGTTAAAACTGCATGATTCTTTCGTATTTCCGGTAAATCTAAATCTAATTCGGGGAACGACAAATTTGGCAAAGTGTAATTTTGAAATGAAAGCCAGTCAGGTCCATGCCACCATAAATTATTATTGGAAAGCAAATTTGGAAACACGCCTCTAGACGCCAAGTCTGCAGGATTTTCTTTTGTGTTGACATAACGCCAATCATTTGTATTCGTAATTGTTTGAATTTCAGAAACCCTGTTTGCAACAAAAATATTCAGTATAGTTGGCGCAGTTTTAATCCAAGGCTAACACAATTTGTGAATCGCACCATAGAAAACATTTAGCGGTAAGAGTGAGGGTATCCAAAACTCTTTTTACTAGACGCGAAAGCATAAGAGCTGCACATAACTCTAATCGTGGAATTGTTAATAGTTTGAGAGGAGCTACTCTCGTTTTCGCACATAGAAGATGAACAGAAACCTTCCCTGAAAAATCGACACTACGCAAATACACGCATGCTCCATATGCACTTTGAGAGGCGTCACTGAATCCATGAATTTCAACCACACATGAATTCTTACGAGAGCTCGTTGCGAAATGAAACCCAATATTTACTCAAATCTTCTGGAATTGAATCGTCCCAGCTTAGCTGCAAAGACCATAATTTTTGAATAATAATTTTTGCTAAGATAATACACGGACCCAAAAGACCAAGAGGATCAAAAATTCTTGAAATGTCAGATAAAATGGTTCTCTTTGAAACTTTATTTGACTGACCTATTTCGGCTATATGATACGAGAACGTATCTGAGTTATTATTCCAGTGAACACCCAAGGTTTTTATCTGGCTATCGTTTGAAAATGACACAACACTAACTGGATCATGAATATCTTTAAATTCAGCTAAAACCTTTAAGCTGTTGGATACCCATTTCCGAAGTGGAAAACAGGCATCTTTTAGGATATTTGAAATATCCTGACAAATGGAAATAGCTTGCTCTTCATTTTCAAAACTGACTATTAAATCGTCTACATAAAAACTGCGAGATAAAGCCCTTGAAGCATCTGGAAAACTGTCCTGAGTATCATTTGCCAATTGTTTTAAACATCTAATTGCTAAATACGGGGAGGATGTCAATCCATATGTCACAGTATTTAACGTATACATCGATATTGGATCGTTTGAATTTTCTCGCCAAACTATTGTTTGGAGCAATCGATCGTCAGGGTGCACTAAAACTTGCCTATACATTTTCTCAATATCGGCACACACTGCGATTGGGTGTTGCCTAAATTGCAACAAAATCGAAAAAAGATCACTTTGTATTGTGGGTCCGACAAATTGAAGATCATTTACAGAGATTCCAGAATTCGATGCTGCTGATCCGTCAAAGACTACCCTAAGTCTTGTTGTTAAACTCGAGTGACGTAATACTCCGTGATGAGGAAGAAAATAGCGACGTTCAGACTGAGCTTCTGTTGGGTGAATTCGCGTCATATGGCCCAAATCATTATATTCTTTTAGCTGGTTTAATAAGATTCCAGAACATACCTGCTCCAATTAAAAGGTCTACTTTAGCAGGTTCGTTAAATTGATGGTCTGCTAATTTAATGCCACATGGAATATTCCACGTGCTAATATCTACTTTTTGAACTGGCAAATCGTCTGTTATTTTTGAAATAATAAAACAGGAAATTGTTGCCTGAAAATTGCTAGAAAGAGATTCGATTGAAACATCACATTTGTAATTGATATTAGAGGGCATGCTGTTTATTCCAATAACAGAAGCGTTCGTGTTTTGTAGCGGCAATTTAAGCCTCTTAGAAAAATTCTCGGAAACAAAATTAGATTGAGAACCGCAATCCAAAATAGCCCTAACTTTATGAGCTTTACCTGAGCTATCATAAACATGAACAATTACGGTAGATAGTAATACATAACTTTGTTGAACTTGGCTCGACAAAGATACCTGCTGTCTAGACTGCTGTACCTGAGTAGGGTCTTAAAGAATTGTGTCTCTTATTGCAAATGTTGCATGACCTACTTCGGCATCTTTTAACTGAGTGTCCTGTACATAGACAATTTAAACAAAGATTCAGTTCATTGGCCCTTTCAATACGAGATTGTATATCTAAAGTTAAAAATTCGCTGCAAGTATATATTAAATGCGATTCCTTGCAAAAGTTGCATTTTGGATTTGAAGTTAATAAAGAAAATTGACGCGTATTATTTCTAGTCTGTGGAAATTTCGAGTTAATGTCTTTTGAATGCTTAGACTGAGATTGTTCATTAAATGTTTTAATACCTTGATTTACCTCAATTGTTTCAAGCAAATTTGCCCTGGAACTTAAGAAATCTAATAAATCGGTAAACTTGGGAAACGTGTGTTTGGACTTGTGTGCTTCCCACTCACTTGAAGTAACATTATCAAGCTTTACAGTAATCATAAAAATTAACAACGGATCCTAGTATTCTGTCTGCTGTTTTAACATTTCCAATGCCCTTAAATGCTTTCTGATATTATCAATAAAATCTCTTTGGACAATTTTTCAAATTCAAATAGCGCCTTTATGTGATTATGAACCAACAGTTGCGGATTATCAAAACGCTTGCACAACAAATCCCAAGCGATCGAATAATTTTTAGCCGAAAATTCTAAAGAATGAATAACTTTTCGAGCATCACCTTCCAGTGCGGCTCGCAAATAATGAAACTTTTGTACATCATTTACTTCAGGGTTAGCATTAATTAAAGAATCAAAAGTGTCTTTAAATTCGAGCCAATCATTGTAATGGCCTTTAAATGTAGGTAAATTAATCGTTGGAAGTTTAACTCCCTTAAATTGTGAATGGACACTATTTCCTGCTTCTGACTGTACTTCTGATTGAGCACAACTAATTTCTGGTATAGGTAACTTAGAATTTAAAATACTTTTAGCACACGCTAACAATAATGAGCATTTGTTAATAAAATCATCTCTTTCACAATATTCATTTTCTAAATCTTTATCATCACACGTGTACTCTATCTCAGTTTGTATAGCTTCAAATTCTGAAAAAGTTTCATCTAATTTATCTACACGTAATTGAAGTTCGGTCAAAGTTTCTTTGCCGATCTCTTGCCCTGAAGACAATGCATTTTGAATCGGACTAAGAAATGTGTTAAAATTGGTTAATTTATGTTTGATGCTACCACGTTTGCGTCTCAAAATAGTCATACTCTTATTTTCAGTGGACATAATCGTAAAATTGCAAATAAGAAAATATTAATATAGGAGATCGCAGAAATCAATTACTACACTGCTAAATAGTAGGCAGGGTAGTTAAAAGTTAAAACAATAAAAATATCAATTGCTGTACAGCTAAATAGAACGGCGTACAACAAAATAATTGAAATATCTACTACCTACTGAGAAGTGCAAATAGAAAACAATACTAAATAATAATAAAGGAAAGGAAAATTGGACTCACCACGCACAAATAATAGCCTGTGAAACACGTGGTCTCGAATAGTTCCCAATTTACGAATAATCTTCGTTTTCTTGCACAAAAACACTCTCAAATATATTCTTTCAGCTTATAACGAACCAAATCCGGGTAGAAGGTCCAAAATGTTGCGATATAGCGGACTGTATAACTTATTCAAATATTCAAAATAAAAAACTTGTATAAGCTGAAGAGAAATGTTTGTTCTATATTGTTCACAGTAGGTACAAAACTTGAAAGAGGCAGAGTTACCCCTCACAGCACTATTTATACAAAAATCAAGATACAGTACAGACAGGGTAGGTACAGGTACCAACTGTAAATATGAACCAGCATTATATTAACACACAAACCTTAACAGCATCCGTGTTCTGGGACTTGCAAGGCATAATTTTTGTGGATTTTCTACCGCATAGACAGACTATAAATGCAGAATAATATAGCAGTTTAATAAAAAATTAGATACGTCAAGTTGTTCGTGAGAAGAGACCCAGAAAACTTTCAAAGATCATTCTACTTCACGATAACACGCAACCACGGCTAATTTGTTGATGACCTACCCTCCACATAGTCCAGACTTGACTCCAAGTGATTTCCACCTGTTTGGACTGCTCGAGCAATATCTTAGTGGACTTAAATTCACGAATGATGAACAGTTAACTCACTATGGCCGCGAGTCTATGCAGTCAGGATAATTCTTTGCCATCATGATGGAATAAATATATTTCAATTAAGGGTGAATACTTTGAGAAACAATAAAATTTTCGTTGAATTTCAACACGCCATTTTTCTAAAAAAGAAGTTCAGGTCAAACTTGGACAACCCCCATATCTAAACATCACTTACAGGAGTAATACATCTATGTGAAAGGAACATTATTTTGGTTTTACTTACATAAGTAACTAATGCATTATAGGAGAACCACTTGCACAATAATTCCAATTCCTCATTCAATATTTATACAATGTAATCTACATCATCATGAGCAAAATATACCTACAAGCTTATACTGCAAACAGCTGCATTTTACATTTCTTGAAAACTGTAACTAGGTATATCATTAATGTAGTTTATATTTTCTTGATTTACTTCTTGGTAGTAATTCATGTTGAATTAATAAAATTCTTCGCTTACTACCAATGGAGTAATTTATTGGAGTAATGACCGGTCAATTTTATTATTCCATTGGTAGTATGCGAAGTATTTTATTAATTCAACATATCATTAACATATGAAATAAATAATATGGGTCTCAACACTGAATCTTGGGAAATTCCTCGTTTTGATTGCTTCTCAGAAGAATCTTCTGAACCAATCCAAAACAGCACTAGGAACCCCAACATGGGCCAACTTCAACAACAACAGATTCCGATCGGTAGTTTCAAAAGCATGCTTAAAATCCACAAATACCCCACCTATTATTTGCTTTGCAGAAATTGCGACCTTCGACTTATGTATCACAGTTTGCACTACAGGCTCACAAGACTGGCCTTCTCTGAAACCCTTAGAGGATGTCATTTCCTTCCAAATAATGCAGCAATTGGCCTTTCACAGTATAAGGATATGGGAGGCAGGGTGTGAAATTAATCACAACAATTACGCAGTGTAATTTTATTAACCACTTGCCTGTTCAAGAAATAGACATAGACTAATTAATATTTTAAGAACACGTGCATCAGCATTTCTGCACGGCAGCGTTTGTTGCTCTTACTCAGCAAAAAGATAAACAAATACGTCTGACCTATGTAAAACATTAATATGATTTTTGCAAACTCCAACACACAGCCATTAAACCATTTCATAAGATAGAAGCATGTTTATTGGGCGATAGAAGTTTGCATCATCAGCATTCGGGACCTTCTCTACAGGAACGATCATGGATTTCTTCAGTTCTGATGGAAACAATACCATTCGCAAGGATTTATTAATAACATCCTCTAAGGCTTTTACATTTAATTTCAGAATTGATCCTGTCAATGCGGTTATTATTTGGCAGACTCTTAACTATTTTTTTCATATCACAGACAAACTTATCAAACTTTTGAATCATATTTATCCGTCTTGTCAATCACTTCATAATTGTTTGGCCCATTTTTGCATCGAATCATTAATGATTCTTAAAAAATAATGGTTAAATTCTTTGGCTATTTCACAGGACCCCTAAATTAGTCTATTATCAAATTTTATTCTTATTTTGTAACTTCTAATGTTCTTACTCACCGACTGTTTCAAGACCTTTCACATTTGGTTGGAATTTAGTTTCACTTCGTCTATTTGACTACTACAATATTCTTTCTTCTGTGTTATTAGTTTCTTCATCACCTCATAAATTTCTGGAGTCCACCACTCCTACCTGCCCATTTTGGATTCAACGACAATTCCTTGATAGGTGGGTATCAATTTAATACTTCTAGAACTGAACCTGTAAATTGCTCTGCCATTAGGTCCATACTGAGCTCTGAGTTACTCCAATTACTATTAATCAATCTAGTCTGGAATTCCACCAAAGCCTTCGACTGTTTAAAGTTCCTTGTAAGCTTTTTGGTCATTCCCTTACTACTATCTTGAGAGTAGTCAACAATTTTTATAGAATGATCTGCAAATCAGGTCAATCATAGTTTTACTTACATTTGTTTCTCTTCTATGTATTGGTTAATCACTTGATACAGTACCAATCTGTCGATGGTTTCCTGCAGTTTGTTTTCTGGAATAAAATGACCCCAGTTTCATATCGATGTGAAAATCACAAAGTGCAATAATACAACAATTCTAATCACAATTTTCTTCTATGACATTCTCAAAATTGTTAATGAACTCAGCATGCGAAGCACTCTGAGAATGATAAACATTTATTATATACCTTTTGTTACCAATAACAACTATAAGTAACTCTAACTAGCCATATATTGGTTGTCAAACTCGCTCTACAAATTTGTGCATACTTCAATTCGTCCTTTACATAAACAATAATGGGTTGTTCTATTTAAAAGAAAAAAAGATAGGCACCATGCAAAATAATTGGGACAACTTTAGTGCTTACTACAAAAAATCAACTGGAGTATACTTTTTCTCTAAAATGCATATTGATAAAAGTGCAATTTAAGAATTTTGACTGTACTAACTTCAAACGTAGCATTTGTATTATTTCCTTCTTGTGTTAAACTGTATCTGAAATACCGTCTGCAGAAACAAAATTAGTGACAGAGCTTCATTGTCTCTGGATTTTGAGAAATTTAATGAGTTTATTTAATAATAATAGTTTACTCTTGAGGCGCTTCGTTCCACCACCTAACCAAAAACCTCCGGGTACAAAATTTCGAACTCAGACACAGACCCGATCTCAAATTATGAGCCACCGTCCAACCAAGAAACTTATATCACTTGTGGTCAACAAATCTCAAATGAAAAATTTCGGATTTGATTCGATCGCAGAGACAAGCAGACAAACGAAAAAACACTTACCTCTTAGTGTACAGGATTACTTTTAATACCAGCATGGGGTTTGTAATAACACACGGATTTTATTTTCTCTGAATTTATTTATAACAAAAAGCAAATCAAAAGAGTTGCACAAATGGTGAAGCATGCAGTATCCTAATATTTTTTTCATTTCAGGTATTTGCCTGCATGTTGGCAGCTACGATCCATTGTCGACATCTCATGGTGTGGAAAATATTTGCCCCAAAATTCATATTTGATGCGATAGCAATGTTTATTACTTTAGGGTCTGTGCTAGTCAGTTACTTAATTTTAATTCAAATTCACCGTAAAGTTGATAATCTTGTTTATCGGTTGAACAAACAAAATAGGTGATATTTCGAATAAATGAACTGCTGTGGAAATTTTTGCATTTAATTAAGTTGTGTAATAATAAAACCAAGAAACTATAGTATTAATTTTTAGAGCTTTAAGAATGCGTAAAAATGGAATTTGTTAGATTGATTATTTATTTTACATACAAGCAAGCACAAATATTAAACTTGAGTGTAAGTACAGCTCATTCGCCCAACATGACCGGATAAGTTGTCTTTTAGTCTACTTATGACAGATTTGTAGCAATCAATTTGTATACACTAAGCCAGGTAATACTCCCACCTTTGTTTAATTAGCATAGTTGAACGGAACCAAAACAATGGAAATTTATCGCTTTCTACATATGGGAAAGGAATACATCACAAATTGTGTTAGATTATTGACAAACAATAGAAATATCCAGGTTAATTTTTGAGTGTGAAAGAATTAAGGAGGTGATTCAGCAGATAAAATTATGAAGAAAAGTTTGTACGAACATTAATTGCTGTCAACAAAGATCTTGGAAAAAATTATTATTTCTCATATCTCCGAAACTAAGAGAACTCATCATAAGGTTCTCAGTCCGTAGACTGGTTGGACGCGTACCTCCATCTTTCCTAAGAAAACTATTGAATTAAAATTTTGGGAGTCATTATCCTTGGTAAACCGAAAAAGAATTTCTTTTTACTGCCACCAGGGGCCCTGCTACAAGGTGAGAATCTCCCCATTTTGCTTCTCTTCATTCCCGCATGGGTCGCCATAATTTACCTTCTCTTATACGCAAATATCCATCGCTCATCTTGAACAGTTAACACAAGGCACAAAGACCCCATTTTAGCAACTCAAAATATTTGTAAAGATCCACAATTAAGACGTCCATGGCCAGATTTTGACTTGGCATTTTCGACAAGTTGGTGCAGACACGTCGAGGTTCTGCAACTCCTGACAAAAACTTGACTAAATGCAATCCAATGATGAAATCAAAATTTTAGCTTAATCTTGGGATATTTAAAAAATCGGTGTACTTAAACTGCCGTTAAGCGGTCCCGTACTAAAATTCCGTTGTATTTTCTGCTTTTATCGGCTTATATACTATTTTCGTAGACGTTCTTGCCACCACACGTTCGTGGTTCAATGGTGAGGTCTCATCCTACCATGCCGTCAGTCCGTCATGCTGGGGGTTCGCGCCTCACCGCAGTTCTTTTTTTTTTGTTATAATTTTTTTCTTTTGAACAAAAAAGCGGTCAGGTCCAAAAGGACAAATAGGGGTCGCCATTACGCCAGACAGACATCCACTCATTTGAGTTTTATTGTTAATTTTTGCATTTTAATAGGCGACCGTTTAATGGCAGTTTAAGTTAAGCGTTAAAAAATACTCCATCTTTACTAATCTCCCATTTTTGTGACATACCTGTCTAAGCTGGGCGAGTGGACTGTATAGTAGTAATAGTATGTTTCGTAAGATTTGTAGTGATAAAACAGTGTACATAATAATTATAGACATTATACTTTATCTTGGCTTTCTTATGTAATCTGGTTTAAAAATAGTGGGCCGTAGTACCCCGTTAGTTTTGATCAAGACTGGCACATTTCTTAACCCTTTCGGGACGGGAAACCACCGGAGTTGCAAAAAATTTTCTTGCCCGCCAGACGGAAAACAACTAAAGTTGAATGCTTGGAGAGCAGGTTTAGAGCGGGAAACGACCGCTGTTTGATAGTGGGGCAACATTATGGTGACCAATAACGTCCATAATCGGAGCTTATTGGCTAATGTAACCTCCCTCCGTTTCTTCCCAGCATTCGTGTTAAATCATGCAGTATACTTTGTTATGTGTTTGGGTGTGCATCTTGTGCTTAGATCTCAGAAAATTGCTTGTGATCAAGCAATTGAAATGAAAAGAAAACAAAATTTAGCATTTTTTGGGAGGAATAATTTGACGCGCATGGACGGCAAACGACCGAAGTCTGCGCGCTGTACGCGCCCGTCTAGCCAGCAACAATTGTTGATATCGCCGAGGATATCGCTGCCTTCGCGAAAGGGTTAAAAGAAACTGTTATAACTTTCTTACAAGGTTTTTACATAAGTTTTCTATGAATTTTTTGGTTGGAATTACTGACTTATTTAACTGAGCCAACTTCATTCCATTTCTTAAATACATACTGGATGGTTATTCGTTCTAAGTAATTTGTGCATCAATGATTGTACTTTTGGCATATGAGTGAGTTTTTCAATAAAACATTTGGGCCTGGTTGTTCAAAAAAAAGTAACACCGGCTCAGTTGCCACCATAGCAACTGAGCCGGTGTTACCTTTTCCGAACAATCGGGCCTTGATCTACTAGATAGATTGACCATTTAACCCTTGGCCTTCTAGATTGCTAGATCTTTAATTTATTTCTATGAGATCATTTACTATGAACTCTTAATAAGTTAACCCCACACGCCAAAAGACAGTGACACAGTAATTAAACTCTGCAAGTGTTTCGCTGACAACGTTAGTGTCCTTAGGAGTTGAAGATTAATCTAACTCTAAAACTTACACTATGTTGCCTGGCCAGAAACTCTTTAAAAAAATTGCAGGTCCGTGAACCGGAATTAGAGATTCTGCCATTTTAAATGATCCCATACACACAGTCGTTGGATCGAGGACTTTGGCGTAAATTCACTATAAATTCTTAATAAGTTAACCTCACACACCAAAAGACTGACACAGTAATTAAACTCGACACGTGTTTCGCTGACAACATCAGCATCCTCAGGAGTTGAAGATGCCGTAACCCTGGGTCAAAACTGCTTCCATTTGATTCACACACCAAAAGACTGACACAGTAATTAAACTCGACACGTGTTTCGCTGACAACATCAGCATCCTCAGTAGTTGAAGATTAATCTAAAGCTTACGCTACGTTGCTATAAATACCTCTTTCTACGACAAATATGCCATGAATCAATAAGCCTAGATGGTTTCTTAAACTTTCGAAACATAAGAGCAATAAAATTGGTTTCTTATGCCGGGTCCACATCAAGCTGATAAAACCAAAACAAAACAGGAACTCGTTGTTTTACGACAAATTGGCGACAATTCTGAAACATTTTTGCGACTTTTATGTCTCGTTTTTGTTTTGTTCCTGATTTCACAAACTTTTGCGTGTCCCGCCGCAAGTCGGTAAAGATCAAAAGGTTTGAGTTTTGTCTCGATATTTCACAACCCTGTCTGTACAGCTCACCATTTAGTCCAATGTCATCACTGCGTAAATCAGCCAATAGTTCAATACCATAATTGTTTCGTTCGGTTAATGTTGGTTCACCCAAAAACGTCTTTGTTTCTTTTTACATTCACAGATAATGAAGAGAGGACGATAAAACCAGCAGCTACCATGGGCAAGTCCTCCTCGTCTGCTTCTTGTTGATGGCGCCACATGATCTTTTGCTTAAAAAATTGGGCTGATACCAAAAAAGGACTTTAAAGCATGTCGCACGTTTTGAACTGAACTGCTACAGAAACAAATACAAAACTCCAATTCATTTGTTGTTGTGTCGCACATTTGTTGTGATTTTGTCTTGAGTACAGTTTACAGTTGTTTCAGTTTTGTTGTGTTTTCGAAATCTGTTTCTTGTTGCGTTTTTGTCGTATCTTTGTCTCAAACTCGTGTCACACTTTTGCCAGCTTGATGTGGACCCGGCATTAGAACTAGTTTGGAGTTGATTTTCGGAAAAGTAGGCTTCAAAGTGGTTCACACTTCTAGCGATTATTTGCAAAATCTGCTTGGAAATGCGAAGGATAAAACGGAACCCATTCATAAAGTTGGCATTTATGAAATGGCATGTGAAAATTTCAACAAAAAAATATCGGGTAGTCAGCTCGGTCTATTTTAACTCGCTTAAAGGAGCATCAAGCTTATTACTATTATGGCTATACAGATAAGTCTAGTATGACATCTCACACGTTGTATACGGACCATAAATTCAATATCAATAACCTGAAACTCTTAAAGCCAGGAAACAATAAATTTGGTTTAAACGCATTGGAAAGTATACAGATATATAAAAATAAAGGCAGTTGTCTTAATAGTAATTATGGTCCCATTCCAAATTCAACCCTGTATACATTTATCAGGTAGACAGAATTTAAGACTAACCATAAATACTTGCCTACTACTCTCAAGTTCTAAGAAACCAATATTACTCTTATGTTCCGAAAGTTCTAAGAAACCATAGGTTTATTGATTCATGGTATTTGTGTCGTAGATGGGGGTATTTATAGCAACGTAGTGTAAGTTTTAGATTTAGATTAACCTGCAACTCCTGTGGATGCTGACGTCAGCAAAACACATGTCGAGTTTAATTACTGTGTTACTGTCTTTTGGTGTGTGGAGTTAACTTATTAAGAATTCATACCAAATTTACGCCAAAGTTCTCAATCCATGGAATCATTTAGAAATAACATGGCAAAATCTCTGGTTTCGGTTCAGGGACTGGTAATTGGACCAATCACATAAAACCGTGTAATAATACCCCAGCTGCAGATTTCAGAGAAAGCATATTTCGTGAAGAATCATCCGGAGCCAGTAACTTAAAAGAAATCCGGAGTTAAGAAAATAAGTTAACTTTAAAGTTACCTTGAGCTCGACCTTGAGACCCAGAAGAAATTTTATGGCGATTGCAAAGGCAGAAATATAAAGCGAATATGACGAACTGTCACTGCATTTTGTATGCCTGGATTTGATTGAATGGTCGTAAAAGATGTTTTTTGGCTAAACTACATAGGTATTATTTGAGTTTCTACAATTAATTAATTAAGACTGATTGCCCTCAACCAGAAATTATCTCCTTCTCTCCCATGGTATGGAGCAAACCACCACCTTCATCTCTAAACATGGAGATCGCTGAATCCAATAATCAAAATCGTTGATCCTGGTCACTACTCAATATGGCCCCTCCCAATTCTTCTGTAATGGCGGTGACCGTCCTTTCTTTCGGGCTGGATTATACAGCCACACTGGATCGCCATCTTGCAAATTCACCGAGTTAGCTCATATCGTGTCATCATTCGGTCACTCTCTAGTCGCTTACGATTCTGAACAGCCTCATGAATTGCTTAGTCATTATTAATAATAATAATAACATTTATTGAAAAGGAGTTTTACAAACAGCCTCCAAAAGGATATAGCACAGCCAAGCTGGTATTTCCTAAAAGTAATCTAATACAAAAGAAACTAAGTACTAAAACTAAAGTTAAAATTGAAGTTAAAATAGAATCCCAATTAGAGTAGTGATACAAGCAACAAAAGTCCATCAGATAACTCAAAATTAACATGGGATAACAGAATCCTGATCAGCACAGCGAACCGTTACTTCTCTGCAGATCCAAGAATGTTGATCTCATCTTCAATGTGAAAGATTCCAAAGTTCCAGATTTAGTAAAAATGGTATGATACTTGTTGAGAAGTTTTTCGAGGAATTGTATAAGTGAAGAGTGAAAGTTCCAACATTTCTTAGATCTGCATTATGTGAGTCACCACGCTTATTCAACAAGTCATTTAAGGAAACAGGTATGCCGAGCTGTCCAACATTAAAAATCAATTTACAGTACGAAAGCTCGAAACGAAATTTGATTTTCAGTAGACCCAAATCATTGTATATCGGTGTAAAGTGCTGTCTGCGGTAAACCTAAGGCAGGAGTTTTGTAGTTTCTGAATTTTATGCTGCACTGTTTTAGTTAGAAAATTGTAGTAGACACTTGAGCAGTAATCCACGTGGCATAATATTAAAGAACTAACAAGACGCGATTTAATGTCACGAGATAGGCAATATTTAAATTTGTATAAGGATTTGAGTTTAGAATAGGCTATGCCTATTTTTTTGTTTATGTGAACTACAAAGCTCTGGCATGAATCTAGATAGACACCAAGGTTTTTATGTTATCCGATAAACAGAGTTTTTCGTTATTAATAAAAATTTTACAAACTCCACTTGTAATAATGCGGCTGCGGAGTACATTTGGGCCTTAAGATAGGGCTATTGATTTAGAGGGATTCAGCAGGAGGCCATTATTATTAGATCACTCCCAGATTAGGACCTTATTCAGATCAGCTAAACCATATTGTAAGTTTTCCGGTATGTACGTCCTATACACCCCAGTATCATCGGCAAATTGATGAATAGAATAGAGGGAGTTGTCAGTAACGGAGTGCAAGTCAGCTACAAATAGGGAAAATAAAAGAGGGGCAAGACAACTGCCCTGGGGGACTCGCATGGTAATACGTAGTTCGCCTGATATAATGCTTTCCATCTTCACCGTTTGAGTTCTACCGGAGAGGTAATTGTAGAACCATTAAACAGCTGCGGGGTCAAAGCCATAGAATTTTAGTTTGGATAATAAAAGATTGCAATTAACCATGTTAAATGCCTTAGAGAAGCCTAGGGCGACCAAGAGTGTAACCTGTCCTATATCCATACCCCGACCAACATCATCATGGCTGTGCTGTTTCGCACAGAAGCCCGATTGGCAAAGAGGTAAGGTGCTTATAGGTCTCAACTCATTAAATTGTGTCGCCAATGGTGCTTTAGAGAGAGGGGTTACTAACGCCTTTCTCCAAACTGGTGGCACAGAACAAGACGTTAGGGAGAAATTAATAATATGGAGGAGGGCAGAATCAAAGAAATGGTACAATACTTTGATCGTTTTAATATTGATATTGTCTGTGCCAAATGAGTCAAAGTTGATGCTATTGACAATTCCACTAAGATCCTCTAGAGAGACTAGATGAAATTAATGGCAATCTAGCAGACGGATCAAAGCGGTTGTTTTCAAAATAAGTCGCGGTATGCTGATCGACAGTGCTAGGCTGAGTGGCATCAGTGAACCACCGTTTAATCAGTCCAGCATCCCTGAGCTCGCAACTGATAACTGGTTGGTTTTCTGTGTACATTGAAAATTTCAAAACACTTCCATAATTTGAATGGCTGTAATTTGTACATGTTGATCTGAATCTGCAAAAAAACCCTCTTCTCGTTGCATATGGCCAATGATAATAGTTTCTAAAATCTTTATAGGACTGAAAATCATTTGTACTTTTAGTCCGAATGAATCTTTTATAAGAATCTCGTTTAAGTTTGGTAATTTCCTTAATTGTAGATATTCTACAAGGTCTACGAGGTTTTTTCCTTAAAGTAGAGATTTTAAAAGGGGCATGTATGTCAAAAAATGTGGTGATAGCACTATTGAAAAAGGAGATTTTGTCTTCAATAATACAAAGATTCTCCACATAGCTTCAGTCCACGGATGCAGCATCTGAGGCAAATTCTTGCACGTCGAAAAATTTGTAGCTGCGATGTAAAATGGTACGTGGCTCAGTTATATGATTATCATAGTTCAGATTGCAAAATATCACTCTGTGGTCTGTCAAGTTTAGAAGGTCTAGGGTTCTACTGTCAATAACAAATTCAGGATTAGAAACACATATTATATCTATCAGGGAGGCAGACCTACCACATACTTGAGTGGGCCCTTCTAAAATTTGAGACATCCCAAAACACGTGAGTATTTTATTAAGGCACTTAAATTGGGCACAATTAGTTTTTAAAAAAATCAATGTTTAAATCCCCAAGGAGTACGATGTGATGGTTTTTCAGGTACAGCTGACCAATCACATCTTCAAGGGCTCCCAGAAAGGTTGCATTCGAATTAGAAGGGCAATACACCTAGTGCAATTTTTTCTTCATTAAACTTCATTCTGCCAATATTCGCCTCAGTTCCCTTCCTAATAGCACACTGGCAGGTGTTCTTCCAGTTGACTTGTGCACAGCTGATCGATATGCCATTGGGAACAGCCGAATATGTCAGTTCTAGTCTATCTAGTGTTCATTTACCATGATCCTCAGGTGATTCTCTATGGCCTTGTTAAATCCCTCAACTATACCATCTGCCTGGGGATGTAATGGAGTCGTTCTAGTCTTCCATATTCCCAGCAACTTGCAAACATTTTGGAACATCTCAGAATTGAAGTTTGAAGTTTCTTCCTGATTCGGTGTGGCATATGCCTCAAGCCATTTACTGAAGTAGTTTGTAGCAAACAAAATGCACTTGTTTCCATCGAATGGAGCTCCCGCATTCTACTGGTGCATTCTGCCACGGCTCTTTGTCCTGTGGCCCTTGCTGGATGCGCAGTGGTCACATTTCCAACACCAGTTTATTAGGTCTGTCCTGCAGCCCAGCCAATAGCATCTCTCTCTGACCTCCATTGTTGTCTTATTGACACCGAAGTGACCTCCGCTCACTCCCTTATCAGTCTCTGCTAGGACTTCCGGAACCTTTTTCTTCAGCACCACAACCTGGGGTTTCCTCTCTCCTCCAGTGGTGCTCCCCCACATTCTCTTCAGGACACCGTCTTCAATCACAAGAGAAATCCACTTGTGACCAATATGACTTTCAGGCTACACTTTTGCCAGAAACTTCTGTCCAATCCAGTCTCCTCCCAGCTTCATTCCATCTCAGCAGAAGTTCTAAGGACTTACCTATCTTTCTGCTGGGCGATTGTAAATGCTTTTCTTCGACCTGCATTTGGGTTTGATGGCATCTGATGGGGTATGCAGTCTCTTTCTGCTTTTACCTCACACCGTACTTGCGATCTTCCAGACAAGGTCTTCTTTAAAGTGCTTCAGCATTGCCATGTTTTCGTTCTACCTGATGTTGTATAATGAAGTTATACTGCTGCAACCTCTATCCACTGGACCAACTGACCATTTAGGTTTTTAAAATGCAACAACCATTTCAAGGAAGCATGGTCAGTTCCGATAGATGATGATGCACTGGTGTATTATTCTGGTCAAGGGATAGAAGAGATAAACGAACGAATGAATACGCAGCTCAGTGATCTGGGTGATTGGTTGAAGGAAAATAAATTAAAACTCAATATTGATAAAACCAAAGCAATGATAATTACAAACAAAAAAGTTTCCCTCCAAGATGTAATCTTTTTGACTGATGGCCAGAAAATAGAAGTGGTGAAAAAAACTAAATACCTTGGGATAGTAATTGATGACAGACTGGTTTTCTCTGAGCATGCACAATATATACACAAAAAGATATCCCAAAAAATAGGAGTCATTCAGCGACTTAGAAGTACTGTTACATTGAGTACGAGTCTGCAGATTTACAAGACAATTGTGTTGCCACATTTTATGTATTGTCCAACTGTTTTGTATATGTTTAGAAAAGGTGATTTCTCTAATTTACAAAAGTTACAGAACAAAGCAATGAGAACCATACTTCGATGTAACAGATATACAGAAATAAATATTATGCTCAAAACAATGGACTGGTTAAACGTAGAAAATTTGATTAAACTGCAGTCTCTGATCTTTATATATAAAATGAAGATGGGTCTTACACCGGAATATTTAAGCGAGAAGTTGGTAACAAATGCACAAATTCATGAATATAATACAAGAAAAAAGGGTGATTATTATATCGAAGTGTTAACCAAAGCATGTACTGCTAACTCGCTATTCTGTAAGGGATTAAAATTATTCAACGAACTTCCAGATTATATAAAATCAATGAACAGCGTTAAAAGATTTAAACAAGAGGTACGTTCTTACTTAATCTTGAGTCAATGTAAAAGTTAAGTACAAAGCCGTGGTTTAGGTTTGGAGTGGGTGGGGTATTGCTATTGTTATAGTTGGGGCTGTCATTTGTTATATTTGTTGTATTTAAGTATTGAATCTGAATATTGTTTTTTTGTCAGTTTTCTGTACAGCAGCAATGCTAGAATGAAGCTATTGTTATTATTATTATGTTTGTTTATGCTATTTTTTGTATGTTTGATTTGTTTGTAAATGTATAGCCTTGGCTAAAAATAAACGTTATTATTAAAGAAAGTCCTGCCTGCAAAGATATTCGTCTAAGTGCTCGATGGTCTGCACAATTGCTAACAGCTCCCTCCTTCTCTTCACCATTTTCTTCTTTCTATAAAACACCTCCTATGCCCACATTACTTACATCGGTATCAACAACAAACGCTTCGAGGCCTAGGACCTGTCAAAACAGAAGCAGAACAGAGAGCCTTCTTCAACTCTTCAAATGCTCCTCGGCACTTCTTTGTCTACTTACGTGGCCCGCCTTCCTCACTCAACCGATGTATGAGCATGGACTTCGATAAGCCTGCAAAGCCTCTTACAAAACGGTGGTAGTAGGTGCTTAATCCCAGAAAGCTACGAAGTTGATGTTTATCTTTCAGGGCAGGTTAATTTCTTACTGTGTCGGCCTTTATGGAAATGATGTGCCTCAAAAACTTAACTTACGGGCTTAATTTCAAGTTGGCTTGCCTCAACACACAAGTTCTTCAAGTGCTGGTCGGAAGTCTTCCCCGTTACAATGATATTGTCGAGGTACACCAGGCAAGTCTTCCAATGTAGTCTTCGCAGTACTCTCCCCATCAGTCTTTCAAAGGCGGCCGATGCATTGCAGAGCCCAAACGCCATTTCCATGAATTGTCACAAACTAGTTCCTGCAGAGAATGCTGTTTTCTCCTTATCTTTGGGATGCAGCTCAATTTTTCAATGTCTACTATTCAAGTCGACTGTGGATAACAATTTGGAACCCGCCGTTCTGTCTAGGATATCGTCAATCTGGGGCAAGGGGTAACTACCCTTCTTTGTGATATCATTCAACTGCCTGCAGTCTACACAAAAACCAGTGGAGCCATCTTTCTTGTTAATCAATACCACAGGGGAAGTCCACAGGCTCTGCAAAGGCTCAATTACCCCTTGTCTATGTATGTCTAATCAGTTTGTCAATTTCCGTTTGTTTTGCTAAGGGTACTCTTCTAGAAGCTTGCTTAATGGAAGTATGATCACCATTGTTGATGGTGTGTTGAATTACTTCCGTCTTAAGTTACCATCTTTCAAAGAGAAGACATCTTAGTATTTCATCATGAGCTGAGTCAGCTTCTCACCATGTACCTATTTGGTCTAGTTGTAGGGAACACTCTTCTACCATCTTTTCCAGGGCATTGGTAAATTGGTTGCTGACATCTTGTGATCTCTCTTCTCGTTCTTCTTCACAAAGGCAATCTTAGATACTGGCTCACACATACCAACTAATGTATCCTTGAAGTTCTGGTCAAATTCGGCAATGTTTGCTAAACTTAAGAATACTGGACGTTAACCAGGTCTTGCCAATGTCTTCCCAAACAATAATCCTTTATTTAGGTATTTTTTATGGCTATTATTTAAAGGGCGGTATTATATTACAGTTTTGGTCAGTATGAAAATACAAATTGTATGTTCAATAACAGATTGAGTGGTAAAATATGAGCAGTAAAAAAAGTGGAAACGAGGAGTAACATACCTTCAAATGAGTAGCCCAATAAATATTTGAATGCGTGAAAATCCAATTGGGCAGTAAAATTAATAAAGGGGCAGTAACGCGTGTGCAGTCATGAAATCAGAATGGGTCTGTTAAAAATCGTGGGACAAGTAGTTCTATAAGTACTTACGCAGTACAAAATATGATCGGCCTGTTAAATGATTCATACATACAATGTTTATTTAAATTAGGCAGCGAAATAAAAAATAACAATTAACAATAATGTAGATATTAAGAAAAAAATTTAATTTATTGCACCATTAAAATTATTGAATGCTAACGACTGAGACTTACAATGCTCCACTCGCTTCGCGTCGCTCCGCTTGACCTTAACCTGACAGATATTTGGACAAAAAGCGTCAGTTGTAAACGTTTATAATGTTATTCTCTTCAAAGGTGCTCATTTTCATGTGAATAATATTTGAAAAGAATAATATAAACGCTAACGAATGACACTTTTTAATATAAAAGTCTGTCAGGTTAAGGTCAAGCGGAGCGAAGCGAGCGAATCGTTGTAAGTCGTTAGCATACAAATGATGCATTATTCGATGCATCATTACAAAAATGCTTTGTGATGCAATGCGGAGCACTAGAAGACGCAAAGGGATAAAGCAAAATTAATATTTTTTTTACTTGTGAGGGGCCGAGCTCAGTATTTTAAACATTTCTATGGGAAAACGGGGAGGGGTGCGTTGAATAAATTTAATGGTGCAATGCTAGTGTTAATAGATCCAAGCACTCGCAACTCATTGATAAGGTAATGAGCGAAACGACCTAATATTTTTAGGCAAATCTCTTCCGATTGGCCGCCCACGGTGCACTGTCGCGTAAGCTGCGCCCCCTTTTAACGGAAGTGTGCCGCTCTTTTCAATGAAAATGAAGTCCGATTTTACCAAACGTCGAGAACTGGCGAACTATTTATCTAACTGCCCATTAATACATTATACTGCCCATTCAATTATTTTACAACTCAAATAATAATTGCACTGGACATTTATTTAATCTGCCGCTCGAGTAAGTTTTGAAATGCCGTTGTAGGATTAAATAACCGACTAAATTCTTTTATATTGCTGGCCACGTTCTACTGCCACATTAAGTTAATTACCGCCAAAAAAGTTTAATACCGCCCGCGTGAATTTTTAACTGCCCAATGAAACTGCCTGGATGTTAAAACAACGGCCCAAATAATTACTTCCCCTTTTTTTATTATTATACTAGCGGGTACCGGGCGCGTTGCTGCCGTTTGGCGTTTACTGCAATTTTTAAATTGTGTCTATCTAATTAATTAACTAAATTAATTAATTTATGTATTTATTTATTTATCTATTTATTTACTTATTTGTATATGGCACGTAACATGTGTTCATAGTAGGCGCGTGACACAATCCGACTCCTAATTTCTACATTTTTTCAATTTCTACACAGAAAACCTGAATATTTCAGAAATAAAAAGTAGTCTAGATTAATCTCTGAAAAGTCATTTACCTGATAATGAAAGTCTCATCAAATTCGGTTCAGCCATTTCCGAGATTAGCCCAGACAAGCAGACAAGACAGACAAAAAATTCAAAAATGCGATTTTAGGTTTTGGTAACTTGCGAAGAATCATATGAGCTTAGAAAATAGTATATTATACACGAGTGATTACAAAACTCGACAAATCCGTTTATATTCCTCGACACTTCTTATTTATTTATCAATAAATGCGACCGGTCGCATTTATTGATAAATAAATAAGAAGTGTCGAGGAATATAAACGGATTTTAATACCCTAATATACAAGAACATACCTCGATAATATGGAGTACTTCAGAAGATTCATGTATACTATACTTTGTCCACGACTATCAAAACAGATTCCCAGAAAGAATTTACCTTCATTTCCCTTCTCCGGTGTAAGAAAGATTCATACATATGCTCTCAGGTATAATTTTCTTGGTTTTTTGGGCAATGAATCTAATGAGGCAAGTTCTGCAGCTTCTTTTATTGCTGGTGCTGTTAAAGAAATCTCGTTTTCACTCTCACTACTCGTTATATCTTCTTTTTTAGAATATATGCATTTCAAATTAAAAGCAAACCATGCTGATTTGACGTTTCAATTTGAACTGACACATCGCGATCGCGGCCTAGGTACTTAAATAAATGTAAAAGAGGGTCAAAGCGATGTTCCTATTGGTTTAGTGAATAATATTCATTATTCACTGCAGTGATTAATGCATCTAATTATGACTGAAGAAACACAAGTATAAAGAGTATGTTGTAAGATAGTCGTGGACAAAAACATTTTTCGCTTGGCATACCTGAAAATGAATCGTAGCAACCCTAAAAAAATAACCGAAAGCTAGATTTCTTCCCTTGGGATTCTAAATGTTAAGAATGTTTAGAGAACTGCTTTATCGTATCCGAAGACAACCACAAGATGTCGCGTACAGTAAAGAAGTTCAACATTAGTTCAAACGTATTTTAGTAAGTAGTTCTAAAATATTGTAGTAGTTTTAAAAGAAGGAAACTACACTCACTGTCGAGTAGTAAAAAAATTTTAAGATGGCTGTGGCCAAGAATGTCATGTGCAATTTTGTAGAATAAAACGCATTCGCTTTATTCTGGTTTACTTGTGAAGCCCACGAACAATCATATTTAACACTAAACTCCGAACGTCCCTACTTTATAGTTTTTCATCACAATCTGGACACCTTTGACTGTCATTTGTGCACTTTTTTGACGTTTCACATAATTTTTTATTAAACGTCAGTTTAAATCAAAACAGACAACAAAACAAGTTTTGTTTAATGGGAAGCGAAAAACAGTTGTGTGCCACACAGGCAGAAAGGCATTTGCCTACTTTCTGCCCTTATGACACAATATACGAGTACTATTATTTCGAAATCACAAACAGACACTTCAATTTTATTTAGATGTATTATAATGTATAGATTTATTTGACCAGAAAATACATACCTAGTCAAAAAGGAGAAAATATTGACGTCATTTTACAATTTTCGCTAATAATTACCTACCTACTTAAAGTAGAGCTAACACTAAAGTGCAAATTATCTAACAATCATTCTATCACAGTTTTTCCTTAACTTAAGCTAGCCCTTCACGTACAATTATTGACTTAGCGCCAGGAGTTAATTCCCGGCGTCCACTCCCGGAGTCTCGTGGGAGCACAACCTATACGTTCGGTTCAAAACTGCACCCCAGAGAACACAAAGAGATAACTGTTACATCTTATGGAACTCGCACTGTGGAAATAAATATCCACTGCGATGTCTGCTAAGAAGCAAAATAAGAGCTTCACGAGCAGCGAAATGTCCGCCCCATTTCACATTATTGGGAAGTGATATAGAGGTCACAAAATACACTTTAAAAGAAGTCTCAATTTCTTCATTTGAAAAAGTTAATAGGGTAGATGTGCATGGTGTCGGCCACTTAGTGGTGTCGTGGAATTGAAAGACGTATATAAAATATGTAAATACATTTGAGTATGCTCAGCTTGTTTTATTAGCCAGCAGTATAGCATCTAGCATTGACCATATGGATTAAAATATCGTCAAATCATGTCAGGAATTACAGTAAAATAAAATGCCGAAAATGAGCCTTTTGCCGTTTTACGGACACACGACATTTTTGTCGGACACCATTAGACTAGTTTTCGGACGGGCGTCCGAGAAATGCTGGTTCTCGGCCGCATTTTTCGGACAGGCGACTGAGACCTGTGGGTTCACGGCCGCGTCAAAGAAATAAGTAGTATACGCTATAAAAACGTTTATTATAAACTTTGGATACACAAATAGGTATGAACTTAAGTAAATATTTCGATAAAAAACAAAAATAATATCATTTTCCATTTAAAATAATAGTTTTTCTGACAAACTTTAGTCTTATAAACTTTGGATACACAAAAATATGTACTTATGAACTTACGTAAAAATCTGGATAAGGAAACAAAAACAAAAATAAAATACCTACTTTTCTTCGTACTTTTCCATGAAAAAAAATAGTTTTTCTGGAATTATTAGTCTTGGCATTTGGTATCTATTTCAGTCTTACACAAAACAAAAAGTTATTGTCTAAGGCACGTTTTTGATTCTAGTTTTTGGTAGGTAGATTTATTTACATGCATTGCTCATAAATTCCTGTGCCGCCGCCTCCTCGTAACTTAAATGATATGAATAGGGGAGATAAGTGGCGCGTCACAAACGTCAGATTTTCATTCCAAACAAAACAAAGCCACGTGCTTTCTGAAGTTTTAGCCTTGTTAGACTTTGATAGAGTGGACTGTAATTAATTTTAAAACTGGTTACTGAAATTGTTGCTTTATTTTTCGTTAATTGCAAGATAAAACAAAGCTTGGGTATACATCCATTAGCGCGGACGCCATACATCCATACATTGAGTCACGTGGTCACACCAGCATTCTCCCGCTCTCTTCTCTCTGTCCGCGCACTGTTGCCAAATGTAACATTAACATACTCCCCGTCTTGAACACTGGTGGGTTCAAACATCAAAAGAACAAACTATGCAAAATTGCATTAACATAAAAATGGTAAGTAAAAAAAAAATACTCTACAAATACAACATGAAAACAAGTATATCAGTGTACATACCTAGTAAGCATAAACAAAAAATACAAAAATAATGATATCTTGAACTCTAGTTTGATGTTTTTATACGTTTATTTAAATCAAAAATAAAGTTTATAATGGAATAATATGACTTATTGAAAAATGAACATGGCACACTGATCTCTATATAATGATTGCATTATCATATATCTTCTTCTTACTCTCTGTCAACTGTCAACGTCATTTGCAAAAATAAAAGTTACTATTCATAGGTACTTCAAAACATCGAAAAACTTAAAATTATAAAATACAACAACACTCCCCCCATTTTTGAATTTTACGACATTAAATCAAAAAATCACTTTTAACCACTCCCGACGTAGTTCCACACTTAACTAATATTGCTTTTGTAACGGGTTTTGTCAAAAAATCTGCTACCATCTCTTTGGTGTCCACATATTCGATCTTGATGTTGTTCCGAGCAATCTCATCCCGAATAAAAAAATGTTTCCTCTGGATATGTTTTGTTCTTGAATGAAATACATTATTTGCTGAAAGTTTTATCGCGGCTTGATTATCAGCTTTCAAAACTGGTTGATTTCCTAAAAATTTCTTTTGTTTTAACTCTCCAAAAAATTTTTGAAGCCACAAGAATTCTTTTACTCCTTCGGTGATGGCTAATAATTCACTTTCACAAGTGCTTAGAGCAACAACTTCTTGTTTCTTGCATTGCCAGGTTACTGCACCTCCTGCCAAAATAAAAATATAACCTGAAAAACCTTTTCCATCTTTTGCATTATTCCAGCTCGCATCTGTATATCCTATAATTTGTTTCTTTGTTTTCTTGAACTGAATTCCTATTGTTTTCGTTTGCTTCAAATACCTTAGGACCCGTTTCGCTTGCTTCCAATGCTCCTCCGTATAATTACTGTTAAACTGGCTAAGGTAAGTCGTAGCGAATGCTATATCGGGCCTGGTACCCTGTGATAAATATAACAAATTTCCAATTAATTCTTGATATGGGTACTCTTTGTTTGACTTTCGGCTCTTCTCATTTTCATCTTCTACTAAATTTATTGATTCTATCGGTGTGCTTGTACCCTTACAATCTTCCATTCGAAATTTTTGTAAGATTTTGTTAACATATTTTTCTTGCTTTACGTGTATACTTCTGTCTTGTTTGTTTCTTTCTATTTCCCATCCAAGTAGATATTTGGCTTCTCCCAAAGATTTGATATCAAACTTCTCGTTTAATGCGTTGATTACTTCATCAGCCCTAGGTTTTGATTTTGTTGCAATTAATATATCGTCTACATAGAGACAAAGTATCGTGTAGTTTCCTTTACCATTCATGTGTAGGAACACACATGGTTCTGAGTACAGTTCTTTAAATCCTAGTTTCTTTAGTTCCTTCTTGATCGTTGTATACCAAGTTTTTGCACTTTGTTTTAAACCATATAGACCTTTTCTCAACTTACAAACCTTTTTCTTTCTATCGCCACTTATTCCATCTGGAATCTCCATGTATATTTCCTCTTCAAGTGTTCCATTCAAGTAAGCTGTTACTACGTCATATTGATACAAATCTAGGTCTTCTTCTACCGCTAATGCCAAAATTATTCTTAACGTATTTAACCTTAACACTGGTGAGAAATTTTCATCATAGTCTCTTCCTTTTACCTGATTGAAACCTCTGGCTACTAACCGAGCCTTGTACTTATTTTCAAATGCATCAAAACTTTCTTTCACTTTAAATACCCATTTTGAGTCAATTATTGTTTTATTTGCTGGTCTTTCAACTAATTCCCATGTTCTATTTAGCTGATGTGCTTCTATTTCGTCCTTCATCGCATCTTTCCATTTATCCTTATTTTTCGATCTTAATGCTTCTTCATAGGACTTCGGTAATTCATCTTCCTGTATTAAATTTGTGCTGTCCTGTTGTCTTTTTTGAACTCTTGCTGATCTTCTAACCGGTTCTTCCATGTATTCTTCCAAATTGATGTTATCAACTTCGTAATCTGGATCTTCAAGTCTTGTATCCACTGCACCGTCATCTGGTACGGAATCTTCATCTCCTTGTTCGTCTTCTTCGTGTTCATAAGTTCTATCTTCTCTTTCTTGAATTCTATCTTGTTGTTCTTCCTCAGAATCGTCACTTCTCTCTTGCTCTTCCTCAGACTCTTCAATTCTTTCTTGTCGCGGAGCTTCATTTTCTATTTCTTCAAGGTTTTGATTTCCATATTCTGAAGAATCATAATCTTTTACACTTATTGGTATATACTTAATTTTTTTGGTATTTTCTTCTATTTCAGTTTTTCTAAATAAAACTTCACCACCCTTTTCATTTTCAATTATTCTTGCATCTCGAGATATTATAATTGTTTCCCGTTCCTTGACATATAATCTATAATGTTTGGTTGTGTGATCGTAGCCAACGAATATTGCTTCTTTGGACACAGGATCTAATTTCTTTCTGTTCTGCTTTTCAACTAAATAATATGCCAGTGAACCAAAGACTTTCAAATTCTTCACATTTGGTTTCTTCCCAGAAAACTTTTCTTCCGGTGTTTTCTTCACTTTCTTCATAAATGTTCTATTTTTCAGAAAAACTGCGTGATAAGCTGCTTCGGCCCAAAATTTTAAAGGTAGTTTCGCATCTATCAACATACATCTTATCATTTGAATTAATGTTCGATTAGTCCTCTCAGCTATACCATTCTCTTCAGGATTATACGGCACTGTTCGTTCATGTTTTATTCCATATGTTTCTAAATGAGTTTTAAATTGATCATTCACAAACTCACCTCCATTGTCACTCCTAATTCGTTTAATTTTCTTGCCAGTTTGATTTTCAACTTCCGCTTTAAAAATTTTAAATTTATGGAATGCTTCATCTTTTGTCTTCAAAAAATATACGAAAATCTTCCTTGTATAATCATCAACCAAAACATACATGTATTTTGATTGTGCAAGTGAAGGTACTATAATTGGACCACATAAATCCATGTGTACTAACTCCAACACTTCGTTTGTTGTTATTTCTTCGTGCACTTCAAAACTTTTCTTTGTCGCTTTACCTTGAATACATTCAGTACAGATAATTTCATTTGTGTTCTTAAATTCCAAACCATTTACAATTTCTTTTAATTTCATTTTCTTGAGAGTTTCCATATTTTGATGACCATATCTTCTATGCCATATTTCTGCACTGTTTTCTTCAATTTTGTTAACCATTTCAATCACATTTGTGTTAACCTTCACATTTTCTACTGGTTCAATGTTGGCTTCATATAAGTTGTTCATTCTTGTACCTGTCAGCATCAGCGAACCATTTTCATCCTTGATTTTACAAATTCCATCCTCAAATGAAGTTACATACCCTTTCTTTTCAAAAGTACTCACAGATAGTAAGTTTTCTCTAATTTCTGGAACATACAACACTTGCAATATTTTTATGAATTGATACTTGCAATTTGAGTCAGTCGTCTTCACTCGTACTGTCCCCAATCCCTTTACTTCAATAAAATTTCCATCTGGTAACTTTACTTCTTTAACTTCACTTTTCGTTAGGCTTATGAACATTGATTTATCATAAGTCATGTGGCTGGTGGCTCCAGAGTCAATGTACCAACTGTTTGTACGTGGATTATTGTTATTTATAACTCCCATCGCAGTTTCATAACTTCTACTTGCTGTATTATTAACCTTTTCATCTCGTCTATCACTTCTTTCATCTCTCTTCCAATGTCTTCGGTATGTTTGTCCTTCGTCGTTCCCATTATTGTTTTGTGATGAACGATCTGCACGATTATCACAATTTCGAGCATAATGTCCAGATTTATTACAGACCCAACAATTTACATTCCGTTTTGGATAGAATTTATACTGCTTTTGTTTATCTTGCTTCTTCATCAAATTTGCTGACTCCATTTTGTCTTCAATTTCCATCAAGGATATTTCATCTTCTTGAGCTTTCAATCCGCTTCTAAATTCTTCAATGCTTATCTTCTCTAATCCCGTTGCTTTCATTTGTAGTCTGATCATGTTATATTGTTTCGGCAAACCATTTAACAACAGTCCAATAAACTCTTCATTTTCGATTGTCGACCCACATTGTTCCAACTGATCACGAATATACTGCCCTCTAGCCAAAAATTGTTCTAAATTTTCTTCATTCTTTTTCTTTATTGTACTCAATTCCAATCTTAAATCAACACGGCGTGCAGAGACTTTGCCATGGTGTATTTGCTCCAATTTTAATCACATTTCTCGAGCTTCATCGATATTTATTACCTGCTGACCCTGACTTGGTTCTAATGCATTTAATATTATCGACGCTGCCACTGCACTTTTTTCTTCATAAGTTGTAATCAACTTTAATCTTTCTTCCCTTCTCACATCATCAGGGGCTGGAGAAATTGGTTTCTCTGTCTCGACTGTGAACCACACCTTCTTTGCTTTCAACAGCAACTTTATCTGATGTTTCCATAGTTGATAATTAGTGTCATTTAACTTAGTTACAGTCGTCACCGATAGCCCTTCCATTACAACAACTTTTATTTCTTTTTCTTGAAAGTAACACCACCCACGTATATTTCCTAACCTCGAAATAACCTTTTGTGTGTTCTTCCCCTCAAAAAATCGTCGCCAACTCGCAACTTCTAAACGTATGCGGCACACAAGGGGCCTGGGCCCATAACCTGATGTTTTTATACGTTTATTTAAATCAAAAATAAAGTTTATAATGGAATAATATGACTTATTGAAAAATGAACATGGCACACTGATCTCTATATAATGATTGCATTATCATATATCTTCTTCTTACTCTCTGTCAACTGTCAACGTCATTTGCAAAAATAAAAGTTACTATTCATAGGTACTTCAAAACATCGAAAAACTTAAAATTATAAAATACAACATAGTTCATGAGACTAATTTTCATTGTCACTTGCACATGGAAGAGGACATAACTTAGTCACAGCCCTCTTATAGTTACCCTTCACGGTTTTAACGCAGGCAACCCGCACAACTCCATCACTGCCCGGGTATATTTCAGTCACTCTGCCCAACAGCCACTGGCAAGGAGGTAAGTTGTCTTGTTTTAATAGTACAAGTGCACCAACTTGAATGTCTTTGCTGGTTTGTTTCCAGCGACTTCTTTGCTGAAGAACAGAGAGATAATCCCTGGACCATCGCTGCCAAAAACTTTGCTGGATATGTTGCAGAAGCTGGAACCTCGACAATCTATTAATTGGAATCTGGAGCATCGTTGGATCTGGAATTGCCACTAGAGGTCTTCCGATCAAGAAGTGAGCCGGGGTTAGAGGTTCCAAATCATTAGGATCGGATGACATGGGATATAAGGGACGCGAGTTCAATGTACCCTCTATTTGTGTTAACACCGTATTAAACTCCTCATAAGTCAGTCGAGTGTCTTGTAAAACTCGTAACAAATGATGTTTTACACTCTTTACTCCTGACTCCCATAGTCCACCGAAGTGTGGGGAACTTGGTGGAATGAAATGCCAGGATATTTTATCTAAAGCACAACAATTAACAATATCATCCGAGTTTCTTAACAAAAATGCAAATAATTCCTTTAGCTGATTATTTGCCCCAACGAAATTGGTGCCATTATCAGAATGAATATGGGAAGGTTTTCCCCGTCTGGCTGTGAAGCGCCTTAAAACACCTATAAAGGACTCGGTTGTGAGATCTGTTACCAATTCTAGGTGCAATGCTTTGCTCACAAAACAAATGAAAAGGCAAACATAACCCTTTATCAAACTGCACCCACGACCCTTCTTATTTCTTAATAGAAATGGTGCAGCGTAGTCTACACCGACTGTATGAAAGGGACTACTCTGGTTTACTCGCACCGAAGGAAGATGAGCCATTTTTGGGTTAAAGGAAGTCGGTTGAACCTTAAAACATTGAATACAACTACGTACGACCTTTTTCGCGACACTCATGCCACCTGTGGGCCAATAAGTCTGACGAGTTGTCGATAAAAGCAATTGCGGTCCGGAATGCAACAACATAATATGGTTATGCTGTAAAATTAGACTAGTTAAATAATGTTTACCACTTAAAAGCAGTGGATGCTTAGAATCAAATGGTAATTGAGCGTTTCTAAGACGACCCCCCACTCGCAGCAAATCTTGTGAATCGAGAAATGGAGACAACCCCAAAATCTTATTCCTTTTGTTAAATTCTCCCTTGGACTTGATTAAATTGATTTCATCTTTAAAGTTTTCGTACTGTGCAATTTTTACAAGCAAATTCATACTGGATTCCAGTTCTTCAATACTTAAACAATTTTTCTTGAAGGCCTTTTCACAGACGCATTGTGGACAAACCGCAAACAGTATGCCATGGTCCTTTGCAGTCTTGTTAATTTTGAGAAACGGTTGAATGGAAACGACAGTACTTGGGTAACCGTAGCTACTAGACACTTCCTTCGTAATTCAGGCAAGTCTTGCTCATCAGGAAAGTGTAATTTCTCTGCAAAATTTAATGGTTCAGACGACAACCAGCCAGGACCTTTCCACCACAGATCAGAATGAACAAGAACATCAGGTGAGATCCCTCGAGATGCTAAATCTGCTGGATTTTCTTTCGATTTAACGTAATTCCATTCACAGGATTCAGTTAACGTTTGTATCTGCGAGACTCGATTGCCTACAAAAACATTGAGTAAACTTGGAGATGTTCGGATCCAGCACAGAGCAATTTCAGAATCACTCCAAAGAAAACATTTTGCCGTAATTGTTAGTGAGGAAACAACCCTTCTTACTAACTGGGCCACCATCAGGGCTCCACACAACTCCAAACGTGGAGTTGTTATGGTCTTCAGAGGTACTACTCTGGTTTTTGCACATAATAATTGAACATGCACACACCCATTGATATCAACACTCCGAATGTAAACACATGCTTCATAGGCAACATTTGAGGCATCACTGAATCCATGAATTTCAGTGATTAGAGGATTTTTTGCTATTATGTGCCTATCTAACCTTAAATTGTTTAAATGAAATAAATTGTTCCGAAAATTTAACCAACGTTTTTTAATATCCTTAGGAACTTCATCGTCCCATCCAATGCGAGATGCCCAAAGTTGCTGTATTAATATTTTAGCCAATATAACACATGGACCCAATAAGCCCAATGGATCGAATATCTTTGAGATATCTGACAAAACAATTCTTTTCGTAATAACTGTTACATTAGATACTTCTGGTATCTGATATGAAAATGTGTCAGAGTGGTTATTCCACAAAACGCCTAGTGTTTTAATTTTCTTGTCATCAGAAAATGAAACTGTGCTGACAGGATCATTTGTATTTTTGAATTGCACCACCGTTTCAGGAATATTGGAGATCCATTTTCTCAACGGAAAGCAAGCCCCACTCAGAATCGTAGATACATCTTGGCAAATAGAAGCTGCCTCTTCCACAGACTCGAAACTTGCTATGAAATCGTCCACATAAAAGTTTCGCTCAATAAATTGTGAAGCTACAGGAAATGAGTTTCTATTTTCCTTTGCTAATTGCTTGATACACCTTATGGCCAGGTATGGGGCGGACGCTGTCCCATATGTAACTGTGTTTAAACTATAAATGCAAACCTTGTTTTTAGGATTTTCTCTCCATAATATATTTTGCAAGTATCTATCATCGGGATGTACTTGGATTTGTCGATACATCTTTTCTATATCTGCACATACTGCAACAGGATGCTGCCTAAATTGCAAAAGTATTTCGAATAAGTCAGTGTGAACAGCAGGGCCTATGTATTGCAAACCATTCAATGACCACCCAGTTGATGAAACTGCCGATCCATCAAACACCACTCTCAACTTCGTTGTTAAACTCTCCTTGCGCAAAACTCCATGATGGGGTAAGAAATAGGTTGACTCAGAAACATTTGCTTCCTTAACAGGAGTCATGTGCTCTAAATTTTTGTACTCCTCCATAAACTTGAAATACTGTCCCTTTAAATCAGAATTGCACTGAAATCTTTTTTCTAATTGTAATAACCGTTTCATTGCTCAATTTCTAGATTCACCTAAATATGATGTAGGGTATTTTAATGGAACACGAACGACAAAACGTCCTTCAGAAGTCCTGCTCAAGGTTTCTGTAAAGTACTTCTCACATTCAATATCATCAGCAGATTGTGGAGTTGCCTGTGAACACTCTTCCAATTCCCAAAACCGTTTTAAATTATCTTCTAATGTAGAAAGGTAACACTGTGATTTGGAAATTGCTGCATTGCCAAATCCCCCGGAAACGATCCATCCAAACACTGTATTTTGTAAAATGGGTTTATTAGCCTGAAGAAGCAGTCTCTCATGCTTAACGAATTCCCAAAAGTGGCTCGCTCCCAACAACAATTGAATCTCAGATGGCTCATTAAACTGTGGGTCGGCTAAATTGATGCCGTTAGGAATGTTCCATGAACAAATGTTAATTGCTCGACTTGGTAATGGCTCTGCAATTTTTGGTATGATCAGACAAGAAATAGTCGTCGTAAAAGATCTTTGATATTGTGAAGAGATTGTTAATTGACATTTACGATTTAACGGAGTAACTGCTGCGTTTATACCTGCAACTACGCTTTGAACAGGTTCTTCCCGTAATTTAAGTTTTCTAGTTAAACTAGCTGAAATAAAATTTGATTGAGACCCGTTGTCCAATATCGCTCTCACCTTATGTACCGTGCCAGCCAAATCATATGCAAATATGACTGCTGTTGACAAAAGAACTTCGGAGTCTTTGCCAGAACACGACAATACCGCACTGTTGTCAATAGGACCCACAGTGTCCTCCCTGTGCAAGAGAGAATTATGTTTTTTCTTGCATTTCCTGCATGGACCAAATCGGCATTTTTTGTCAGTATGGCCTGTGCATAAACAATTTGCACATAAATTCAATGCCGTAACTTTCTCAATGCGTGCTGAAATATCCATTTCGAGAAATTCAGGACACTTGTAAATAGAATGTGCTTCTTTGCACAAGTTACATCGTGGATTCGACGCAAGTAAAGATAGATGCCTAGTACCACTACGCGACCCACCATGATCCCTACTAGAAGTCCTTAACCCAGGTTTAATTCCAAAGACTCAAGCCAATCTGCCCTAGATTGTAAGTATTTTTTGAGATCTTCTAAAGTAGGTGACTCATTGGAGACCTTATACTTTTCCCACTCGCGGGCGGTATCTTTATCTAATTTGGTGGACATAATGAATATTAAAAGCGCATCCCAATACACAACCGGTTGGTTTAAAGTCTCTAGGGCACGTAAATGCTTGTAAATATTATCTACTAAACTTCGTAACCCAGTAGATGATTCCTTATTTAGACTTGGGATATCAAATAGTGCCTTTATGTGATTATGCACTAACAACCTAGAATTGTTAAACCTATTGCACAAAAGTTCCCAGGCTGTTTTATAATTTTCAGCCGTAAATTCCAGAGACTGAATTAATTTAATAGCATCCCCCTCTAATGACGCACGTAAATAATGGAATTTCTGGATTTCACTTATAGTGTCATTCAAATGTATCAATGATTGAAAAGTATCCTTAAATTCCAACCAAGAATTGTAATTTCCCTTAAATTTTGGTAGATTAATTGTAGGTAATTTTACGCCTCTAATCGCGGGAGCCATGGTTGGAACTGCATTGTGTGATCGCTCAGAAAAGCCACTACCATTATCACTCAATTGTAAATGTGATAACTGTGATTGTGCCGACAATACACTTGCAACCTCTACTTTGCTATTTTTTAGAATAACTTCAGCCGCCGCTATTCGCGCTAAATAATTATTTACAAACTCATCACGTTCTTTATACTCGATTTCAAGTTCTGCGTCATCACAACTGTATTCAATGTTGATCTGAACTTCCTCAAATTCTCGAATTATAGGATTTAATTGCTCAACCCTTAATTTTAATTCGCGTAATTTTTGTTCGTCAACCGCTATATTGTTCGCAACTGCATCTTGAATCGTTAACAGAAACACCGTGAAATTGGATAAATTATGTTTTAACGCACCACGTTTTCGTTTGAGTAATTTCAATTCACTCGCCATTGTGACAATGTTAATTGCTATGTACAAGACCTTGGAATGAATACAAAAAATTAAACTTCAACAAATAGATGGCACACAAACTGCTAGAACAATGGGAAAATATAATGGAAAATGGAACGAACTCACCGGAATGCGTTGCTTTAAACTTCAACTAATGCCCAGCGAAAACAGTTTATGGAAAATTCCATGCGTTGATACCGAAATTGACGGGTATTTTTTAACTTAAAGCACAAATAGAGCACTTTTTCTTGTAAATCCGATCGTAGGACCAATGTTAGACTTTGATAGAGTGGACTGTAATTAATTTTAAAACTGGTTACTGAAATTGTTGCTTTATTTTTCGTTAATTGCAAGATAAAACAAAGCTTGGGTATACATCCATTAGCGCGGACGCCATACATCCATACATTGAGTCATAGAGATGGGAAGCTGGAACTGGAATCGATTCGTTGGAACAGGTATGAAGGTTAGGATCAGTGGAACTGATACATGTCAAAAATGGAAACTGTTACGAGTACGAGTCCGCGACCCGCATGCCATGCCAGCCGGTTTTCCGCGCGCAGCGCGCACAGAAACTAAACTTTTGAACAGTTCCCTTTGCCACCCGCAGCCTGCCTAGTACGAGTACTGGTACAGTCTACGAGTACCTGTGCAATTTCTCTCTATTTCTGTGGACGCGACGTGCGAGTAGGTTCGAAGCGCGGACTCGCGGACGCGGACATAACTTTGGACGTGGACTAAACTTGAAATCCTGAACTGAAACAAATATCGGAATTGGAGCCAGAACGTACGGCCGGTATTAGAAACCATTATGTACCTGACGCAAAGCTGCAATAGAGATAATGGACTAGACATATTATGACACAAAAGATATATATAAAATATAATACGTATAATTATTAGATGTAAGGTTCTCAGCTGCAACTATATTCTTTGGCAACTGCAACTGTATCACTGTATCTGCAATTCTAATAATTCAAGTCTATTCTGTTACTGTTACGTGTTATGTACTCTGTCGTGTAACTTAACGTGTAAAAAAAAATACTGGGCTTCCTTGGTTCCGATTCCCATTAGATAGTTAACGAAATCAGAGACAGAGATCTTATGTCTATGACTTTATGTACTCGGAATCGGAACTGATCCGTGGAACAGGTACGAGAGTGGAACTGGAACAGTTCGGAACTGATCCAAGAAAAAATATGGATTACTCATCCCTATTGAGTCACGTGGTCACACCAGCATTCTCCCGCTCTCTTCTCTCTGTCCGCGCACTGTTGCCAAATGTAACATTAACAAGCCTAACATCTGAAATATAATTATATGTAGTCGTTTTCAAGTTTTTACACGTAAGCCCAACACACAAATTGAAAACAAACTGTTTTCACTGCAAAACGTCTATAATTATATTGCAAAAACTAGTTTAAGACGTTATTAATAATATCGATAAACGTCAAATGGCACGTGCTTTTGTTTTGTTTGGAATGAAAATCTGACGTATGACGGAGGCACTTATGTCCCCTATTGGGGCATTTATCACATCCTAGATTTTTCTGGGAATCCTCCTCCACGTCGCTGTGGAGTTCATCCTCGCACGCCGCACAAATTATTTTCAGCGGCATATTTCCTGTTTGCCGGTTTGCCCTCTATTTCTCACTTACAATTCTGATTTTATTTGCTTTGGCTGCACTTTTGTTGAGTTGCTCTGATATAGCATGTCCGAGAAACGAATTTACCTTGTCGTCCGTTTGTCGGACATCAATTCGCGTCATTCAAAATTCGCGCCTAGTCACGATTTAGCTGTCCGCAAACCGGCATTAATGTTCGCCGTGTAACAGCCAACATTGCTACCAACAGAGTGAGAGAATGTATATTGACTCAAGCAAGAAAAGGTTAAATAGAATTCTGCCATTCTGTACTCTTTCTCGGACACCGTCCGAGAAAGGGTTCTAGGTGAAATTGTCGAACCGGTTATCCGACCAGCTAATAATTTCGACAATAACGATATTTTTCTATTTTACGATGTTTAAAATCATGCGTTAATGAGTATTGAAGTGAACATCATAGAAATCGAACCATGAAATGACATTGCAATGTATCTACTTACAATTTTTCACTCGGCACAGTACTAC